>JACYXH010000659.1:14517500-14972500 GCA_026745465.1 Lota lota | reverse complement strand
TACCTAATATCATCCAAGCCTAATGTCCATCTATACATAATGTCATCTAATCCTAATGTCCATCTAAACCTAACACACACACATCAACTTAGTCCTTTGAGGGGACTAATTTGATAAATCTTTATCAAACTGAGTCCCCAACAAAGCTAATGTACATCTAAACCTAATATAATCTAAACCTAATGTACATATACACCTTATGTAATCTAAACCTAATGTCATCTAAAACTAATGTCCATGCACACCTAATGTCCTCTAAGCCTACATAATACGAAAAGATACAACTTTATTGTCAGACATGGCTGAAGTTTTTGTGAATCCACAGAAGCTCAATTTGCTATATAAAATAAGCAAAATGAAGACCAAAATAAAGATATATACACCTGACATTACTAACAGAGAAGACAATATTCAAGGCCTTTCAATGTACATTTGATCTTGAGTTACACTCCATATTACATTTTTGGATTGACAAGTGCACAAAAAGACTACTTCAGTCCAACCTTATTCAATCGTGGAACCATGTAGCTCTAGTTTGATGGTAACTATTAGGATTCATTGTTCAGGACATGTTGATAGCCAGCCGAAATATCGTATATGTGGGTCAGATGGTGAGCCAAATACAATTTCCCCTGTTTTCTTTGTGATAATCTCAAGAGCATGTTATCACTCCACTCAACCATTTTGTTCATCCCATGTTGTTGTAGCCCAGGTTGGCCTGAATTAGTCAACAGAGATATTAGAGCTGTATTAGAAGACTTTAGAACGTATTGATTTGATGTATCTGACCGACAATCGTTGGCTGAATTCACGCAACTCTTGGGGCCTCAACATAGGTTTTCAAGGCAGATGAAAGGGTTCTCTTCACCTTTACAATCTGGACTCTGTTAGTGAGAAAATAAGCATATAAATCAAGTAGGGATTCAGTACCGCAGGACCATTTTTTACAGTATGTTTATAAATTATATGAACCAGATTGGCAACCGCGCCTCATGTATATTGATATGGATCGAGTTTACTTTTGTTGCGCTGACAGGATACTGGAGCAGAATTCTTTCTCGAGATTCCATGGTCTTTGAGAAAAGGGCTATTGCTCTCAAATCGAATGTTTAATGTCCATCTTAACCTAATGTGTTAATGTGATAATGTGTTGCATGTGTTTATTGTTTACGTAATAGTGTTTAGTGTGCTTATGGGATAGTGTTGTGTACATATATATATATACATATATATAAAGTATATATATATATACTATATATATATATATATATATATATGATAGTGTGTTTCATGTGTTAATGTGATAGTGAGTTTCATTTGTTTATGTGATAGTGTTTAGTGTGTGGTTGTGATAAGTGATATGTTTACTGTGTTAATAATGGCAGAGAGCGTGGATATCCTGGAGCAGCTGTTTCATGTGTTTATGTGATTAGTGATTAGTTATAATGTGTTTCATGTGTTAGTAATGGCAGAGAGTGTGGATATCCTGGAGCAGCTGTCGGTGTCTTTTAAGAAGTTTGCCGTCCATGGAGACCCCAAGGCGACGGGCAAGGAGCTGAATGGGAAGAACTGGGCCAAGCTCTGTAAAGACTGCAACATCACAGATGGCAAAACCACCACCAGCACAGACGTGGACATTGTCTTCACTAAAGTCAAGTGAGCCAGAGATGTTACACGGGACATATATGTTACATAAAACAAATATGATATAGGTATTTAATTACCTGCAGCCTATATCACCAGTCTACCGTAGGTCTGATCAACCTGATGAAGTTCAAGCATGAAATTCACACTACATTCCAAACTAGCTAGTTTGATATAAAAGTTGCATCTTTTATTGGTTGCACTGTTGTTACTTAATATAAATCTTAAAGATTATATTTTTTGTCACTTTAAGTAACATATTCCAATAAATAGTTTGTTTAGTTACAAACCTTGGTATGTATTGCAATAAATATAGAATGAGACCATTGAGCTACGAGCTACGACCTGCAAATAAATAATCTCAGCTTTCACTTGTAGTGAAGAAAAACTAGTACTAGTTGGCTACTAACTAGTACTAGTACTAATAACTAATTTGGTTATATCCACTCTGCGAAAACAATAACAGGGGGCATATTGTTCTTATTATACACAAACAGTTATATGGTGCATGTTATTTTTATCATACATAAACAATTACAGGGTGCATATCGTTTTTATCATACATAAACAATAACAGGGTGCATATTGTTCTTTTTTTACATAAACAATAACAGGGTGCATATTGTTTTTATCATCCATAAACAGTAACAGGGTGCATATTGTTCTTATCATACATAAACAATAACAGGGTGCATATTGTATTATCATACATAGACAATAACAGGGTGCATATTCTTTTTATACATAAACAATAACAGGGTGCATATTGTTCTTATCATACATAAACAGTAACAGGGTGCATATTGTTCTTATCATACATAAACAGTAACAGGGTGCATATTGTATTATCATACATAGACAATAACAGGGTGCATATTGTTATCATACATAAACAATAATAGGGTGCATATTGTTCTTCTTATACATAGATTATGCATATCAGCTCTGGCTGCCGACAGTTAGTTAGTTAGTTACCTGGTGATAGTTAGTTCCCTGGGGATATTTACCTGGTGATAGTTACCTGGTTATATTTTCCTGGTGATAGTTAAGTACCTGGGGATAGTTTGCTACCTGGTGTTAGTTACCTGGTTATGTATCCCAGATGATACTTAGTTAACTGGTGATAGTTATTTGTTGTTAGTTACCTGATGATAATTAACTGGTGATAGTTACCTGGTGATCGTTATTAACCTGATGTCTGGGGTCTGATCTCAGAGCAAAGTCATCCCGGGTCATTACCTACGAGGAGTTCAAGAAGGCCCTGGAGGAACTCGCTTCACGGAGGTTCAAAGGTCAGAGCAAGGAGGAGGCCCTCCAGTCTATCTTCAGGTTGGTCGCCAACAAGGAGCCTGCCAACATGGGCGTTACGGTGAGAACTTCTCCTGACCTTCTCCTTACCCAGCTCCTCTTCCTCACCTTCTACCCCATCTCTACACCTGAACACTTCTTCCTACACCTCAACACGTCCTCACCCTGCTCCGCTCCCTACACCTCCACTGGAGGTGTAGGGAGAAGGTATAAGGTGAGATGTAGGTTGAGATACATTGGGAAGGTGTAGGAGGAAGTGTAGGAGGAGGTATATGAAAGAGGTGTAGGAAATGTATTGAGGAAGTGGAGGAGGTATATAGAGGTGTAGGTTGAGGTATATTCAGGAAATGTAGGAGGAGGTATAAAGGGGAGGTGTAGGATGAAGTGCACTGAGGAGATGTAGGAAATGTATTGAAGAGGTGTAGGAAGAATATTGAGGTGTTGAAGGAGGTGTATTGATGTGTAGGAGGTAGAGTAGGAAGTGTATTGAAAAGGTGTAGGAGATGTATTCTGGAGGTGTAGAAGGAAATGTATTGAGGTGTAGGAGGGGATGCATTGAGGAGATGTAGGAGGAGTAGGAAGTGTAGTAGGTGGTGTAGAAGGTATATTGAGGAGTAGCAGAAGTTGTATTGAGGAGTAGGAAAGGAGTTCTATTGAAGAGGTGTGGAAGGAACTGCATTGCAGAGGTGTAGGTGTAGAAAGAGATGTATTGAGGTGTAGGAGGAATTATATTGAGGTGTAGGAGGTGCGTTAAGGACGTGTAGGAGTTGTATTGAGGTGTATTGAGGTGTGGAAGATGTAATGAGGTGCGTTGAGAAGGTGTATTGAGGAGGTGTAGGAGTTGTATTGAGGTGTATTTAGGTGCGTTGAGAAGGTGTATTGAGGAGGTGTAGGAGTTGTATTGAGGTGTATTTAGGTGCGTTGAGAAGGTGTATTGAGGAGGTGTAGGAGTTGTATTGAGGTGTATTTAGGTGCGTTGAGGTGTATTGAGGAGGTGTAGGAGTTGTATTGAGGTGTATTTAGGTGCGTTGAGAAGGTGTATTGAGGAGGTGTAGGAGTTGTATTGAGGTGTATTTAGGTGCGTTGAGAAGGTGTATTGAGGAGGTGTAGGAGTTGTATTGAGGTGTATTTAGGTGCGTTGAGAAGGTGTATTGAGGAGGTGTAGGAGTTGTATTGAGGTGTATTTAGGTGCGTTGAGAAGGTGTATTGAGGAGGTGTAGGAGTTGTATTGAGGTGTATTTAGGTGCGTTGAGGTGTATTGAGGAGGTGTAGGAGTTGTATTGAGGTGTATTTAGGTGCGTTGAGGTGTATTGAGGTGTATTTAGGTGCGTTGAGAAGGTGTATTGAGGAGGTGTAGGAGTTGTATTGAGGTGTATTTAGGTGCGTTGAGAAGGTGTATTTAGGTGCGTTGAGGTGTATTTAGGTGCGTTGAGAAGGTGTATTGAGGAGGTGTAGGAGTTGTATTGAGGTGTATTTAGGTGCGTTGAGAAGGTGTATTGAGGAGGTGTAGGAGTTGTATTGAGGTGTATTTAGGTGCGTTGAGAAGGTGTATTGAGGAGGTGTAGGAGTTGTATTGAGGTGTATTTAGGTGCGTTGAGAAGGTGTATTGAGGAGGTGTAGGAGTTGTATTGAGGTGTATTTAGGTGCGTTGAGAAGGTGTATTGAGGAGGTGTAGGAGTTGTATTGAGGTGTATTTAGGTGCGTTGAGGTGTATTGAGGAGGTGTAGGAGTTGTATTGAGGTGTATTTAGGTGCGTTGAGAAAGTGTATTGAGGTGTATTTAGGTGCGTTGAGAAGGTGTATTGAGGAGGTGTAGGAGTTGTATTGAGGTGTATTTAGGTGCGTTGAGAAGGTGTATTGAGGAGGTGTAGGAGTTGTATTGAGGTGTATTTAGGTGCGTTGAGAAAGTGTATTGAGGAGGTGTAGGAGTTGTATTGAGGTGTATTTAGGTGCGTTGAGGTGTATTGAGGTGTATTGGGGCTTTTGTGTCTCCTACAGAAAGTGCTGAAGGCTCCTGCCGTGGACAGACTGACTGACTCCTCCCGCTTCACCGGCTCCCATAAGGAACGCTTTGACTCCAGCGGGAGGGGGAGGGGGAGGGAGGGGCGGGAGGAGGTGGTGGAGAACACGGGCTATGTGGGGGCATATCGAAACGCTGGAACCTATGAGGAGAAGATGAAAGACAAGTAGAGCGCCCCAGTTCATTCTCTTACCTCATGTACTGAATTAGTTCTTTATTCATCACAAAGGAAAGTGTTCTGCTTATAAAAAATCTTTATGTAACTACCCTAACCAGCTGCTAACCAACTGGAAGACATAGAACAGATTGTATTTACTTGCTTTCACATTGCCTTAAAGTCCAAGGGTAAACCTTGATTTATGTGGAATCTTTTATTGGTTTTCATTTGGAGGGGAAACTAAAGTTGTGCCCATATTGCTAGCTAGCCAACAGCTACATATTTACAAATATATATTTATGGGTGTCCAGTTTTATATTTATAAATCAAGCTCTCAACTGAAGATTAAGAAACTGCTTATTAATTCATTCAATCATGGTTTAATATCATGTATTTCCTAAGTAACCGAACAGATCTCAATAAAAATTTATCATGTTTTGAATAAAAGCTTTGACTAGTTATTATACAATTTAATGGACATGCACACGTACGCACACACACACACACACACACACACACACACACACACACACACACACACACACACACACACACACACACACACACACACACACATTAATGGCTCATGTTAACATAAGGTTCTGGCAGTCTTTAAAGAAGCTATATGTTACAAATGTACTATACTAAATCACAAAATGACCCATGATGTCATCAGAGATTAAGGAAAAATACTAGGTTGAAATACTGGCTTCTCCGACAACGCTACAGCCAGTATGTTCTCCTTTGACATTTCCGTTCCGGGTCGGAACATGTGTGTTATGATTCACTATTCTCAGAGTATTTTATAATTGGCCTACAATAACTACATTGCAAACGTATTCATTAGCTGATTAACTTACAGTGTAGGACTCGTCGCCGGACTCGACTCAAAATAATGTTAAGTTCGCTCGTCCTGCTCTCGGACGAGCTCTCAAATGAGCTTTCGAGTCTGGGGATGAGGGGGGCGGAGACAACTCTCTGAAATAGTGTGAGTTTGGACTGCAGTGTCCATTTTAAATGCTCCGTACATACTGTACCTTTAAGGTCAACTGAAGGGTTTGTATTCTTAGTGGAGGTTTAAATAACATTTCCACTGGTAGTAGAGTTCAAAGCAGTTTAGGATGTTCGAATGACATATACAGTATGAAATGTGTCTGTGTGTGAATGAGTGTGTTTGTGAAAGAAGGACACACACAACAGGTTGAACTCAAAAGCTCTCATTGTTTGTAAATGGTAAAAAACATCACCATGGCAACAACACAATTCACATCGGTCTACCGGAGTATCTTTCTTGGAACATCTCACAGGCTACTATTTGCACCCCAACACAACAGCTAACTGCTAACTGGACAGAGCTAACTGCTAGCTGGTCAGAGCTAACTTATAGCTGTTCATAGCGAACTGCTGGCTGGTCAGAGCTAACTGATAGCTGGTAGGAGCTTACTGCTAGCTGCTAGTTGGTCAGAGCTAACTGCTAGCTGGTCAGAGTTAACTGCTAGCTGGTCAGAGTTAACTGCTAGCTGGTTAGAGCTAACCATTAGCTGCTGATGCCAAACCTGAAACTGGCCAAGTTAAACTAGCATCACCAGCTTAGCTGAGGAACAAACGGCACGAAACAGTACCTAGAAAACAGCAGAAAACTAATACTGCTTATTAAATACAATACATATATGTAAAACAATGTTCTTTCTCAAGCAGATGGCTCTGAAATAAACAGAGACACACTCAGCATTAGACCTGGAGAGAGAGCGAGAGAGCGAGAGTTATACAGATATGGTTTATAGTATGTCTAGTATATACAGTGTATATAAATGTATAGTATAGGTGTATAATGTAATAATATGTAATATATAAATATGTAAATATCTGATATAATGTCTACATTACAGCAGATATAGTGTCTAGTATGTATAGTATGTTATATATAGTAAGTATATGATATATAGTTTATTTACCAGGCAACACTGCAGCAGATAATAGTGACTAGTGTATAATTATACAGGTGTATATAGTGTATACCTGTACATGTGTATTAGTAGTGAATACCTGTATAGGTGTATTGGTAGTGTATACCTGTCCTGGTGTATGCAGTGTATGCCTGTACAAGTGTATGTAGTGTTTACCTGTACAGGTGCATCCAGTGTATACATGTACAGGTGTATTAGTAGTGTATACCTGTACAGATGCATCTAGTGTATACCTGTACAGGTATATTAGTAGTGTATACCTGTACAGGTGTATTAGCAGTGTATACTTGTACAGGTGCATCTAGTGTATACCTGTACTGGTGTATTAGTAGTGTAAGTGTATACCTGGGAGGGATTGGCTGGGGCATCGTGCAGGTGAGAGGAGATGCAGCCACTATCTGAGCCGCTGGAGACGGACACGTGGCCAGACGACCCGGAATTCTCTGTAGCTGAGGAGAAACATAGTTCACCTGATGTGCTGTGATCAACCACCCATAAAGAACTTGAGGGACGTAATGAAAATGTATTAAAAAATGTGCATTTTCTTAATAAAGGAGACCTTTACAAGCACAATGATTTAACTTATTTGAATACAAAAAGTACAGTAGGTTTTTCATTATTTCTGCTTCAAACTGTTTTTATTTGATAATTATGTAATTAGTTCTACTTTAAACTGTATAAACAGTATGAACGATGTATGAACACTTCTATGCTGACTTTTTTCCCTGTGAGCAAGGTGCTAGTTTACATGGTTAGGGGCACAGTCCACAAAAGTAGGGTCAAACTAAATAAAATAGGCATCAAAATATAGGGATTAATAAGAGTTTATTTCACTCTTACAGTAAAGAACGGTTATATTTGGCTGCTGCCATTTCAATTTAAGCGATAAATGAACAATAGATGTCAAATAAAATAAAGCATAACTCTCTGTTCCAGTGCCCATCATTATTGAACAGATTTTTAAACAAACCCCAAATCGCGACCATATCTGTGTTCCAAGAGCTTCTGTGGCTTGATCTCCTGGACCGTTGGCTGGACATCCATTTTTACCTGAGTTTAAATTCTTAATGTGATTCTGTTGCTTAAGAATGTGTGTGTGTGTGTGTGTGTGTGTGTGTGTGTGTGTGTGTGTGTGTGTGTGTGTGTGTGTGTGTGTGTGTGTGTGTATGTATGTATGTATGTATGTATGTATGTATGTATGTATGTATGTATGTGTGTGTGTGTGTGCGTACTCATAAACGGCAGACTGATGGTGTCTTCATCTAAACATGAGGAGGTGAAGGAGCTCTCAGCTGACAGAGAACTCCTCCTGGAGAGAGGTGGAGAGGAGAAAGTAGAGAGAAGAGGAGGAGGGTAGGGGAGAGGAGGAGAGAGAAGATGAGAGTAGGAGAAAGGAGGGGAGGGGAGAGGAGAGGAGGAGAGAGGAGGGGAGAGGTTAAGAGACAAGGGGAGAGGAGAACTTTGTCATTACTAGAGAACATAAACTGGTGTCATTACCACTGTAATGAGCTACCTGTACAGGCAGAGGTAGTATAACCTGTACACGTGGAGAGGTAGGTACCTGAACAGGTTGTGATTTAGCTATTTGTACATGTTGAGGTAGCTACCTGCACAGGTGGAGACATATTTACCTGTACAGGTGGATGTTTAGATACCTGTACAGGTGGAGGTAAAGTAACCTGTACAGGTGGAGGTATAGTTACCTGTACAGGTGGCGGTTGAGAGATCCCAGCAGGGAGCATTTTGGGTTGGAGTTCAGATAGGAGTGGTCAAACCCAGAGACCGCGATGGAGGCTCGGGTCCGTGCACCTAGAACACACACACACACACACACACACACACACACACACACACACACACACACACACACACACACACACACACACACACACACACACACACACACACACACACACACACACACACACACATACATATTATAAATGTTTAGATGTGTGTTTATTGTTGCAGTTTGTTAATGCATTATTCGTATATATTCAATGTGGGTTAGGGTGTCTTTGTCTTGGTCTTCTGTAATGGTTTGAATCAACACAGATATACGACAAGACGGACAGTTGAAAACACAGCTTAATGACAGCGATGTGTGTGTGTGTGTGTGTGTGTGTGTGTGTGCGTGTGTGTGTGCGTGCGTGTGTCCTAACCTCTCTTCTTCATGATGTAGTTTACAGACCGGTCGCTGATGGCTGCATCAGTCGCTTTGATGTCCATAAACGGTTTACTGCCCACTCCCATACACATCATCTCTTTCATCCTCACCTCTGAAACACACACACAAACGCCTTTTTAACACAACACACACACACACACACACACACACAAACACACCTTATTAACACACATACAGACACACCTTATGAACACATACACACACACACACACAGACACATACACACACACACACACACACACACACAGACACACACACCTTTGTTCCTGTTGGCCTGGGACCAGAGGAGGTGCGTGATGTCATCGGTCCAGGCCTGTTTGATTTCTTGTGACGCTGCCTGAAGGGTGAGGGCGTGGCTTCTGGACCAACGCTTTCTGAACCACACCTCAAACTGTAGACCGCCCTCCCCTGCAGACGCTGTAAGACCCAGATCTGCTGTCTACACACACACACGGAGGTGGAGAAGAGAAGGATGGAGGTGGAGAAGAGAGGGATGGAGGTGGAGAAGAGAGGGATGGAGGTGGAGAAGAGAGGGATGGCGGTAGAGAAGAGAGGGATGGAGGTGGAGAAGAGGAGAGGAGAGGGATGGAGGTAAAGAAGAGAAGGATGGAGGTGGAGAAGAGGGATGAAGGTGGAGAAGAGAGGGATGGCGGTAGAGAAGAGGGATGGAGGTAGAGAAGAGGGATGGAGGTGGAGAAGAGGAGAGGGATGGAGGTAAAGAAGAGAAGGATGGAGGTGGAGAAGAGGGATGAAGGTGGAGAAGAGAGCGATGGAGGTAGAGAAGAGGGATGGAGGTGGAGAAGAGAGGGATGGAGATAGAGAAGAGAGGGATGGAGGTAGAGAGGAGGAGAGGGATGGAGGTAAAGAGAAGGATGGAGGTAGAGAAGAGAGGAATGGAGGTGGAGAAGAGGAGAGGGATGGAGGTAAAGAGAAGGATGGAGGTGGAGAAGAGGGATGAAGGTGGAGAAGAGAGGGATGAGGTAGAGAAGAGAAGGATTGAGGTGGAGAAGAAATGGATGGAGGTGGAGAAGAGAGGGATGGAGGTGGAAAAGAGGAGAGGGATGAAGGTAGAGAAGAGAAGGATTGAGGTGGAGAAGAGATCACTCTTTTCTCTTTTATTTGGTGTGCTGGGCGCTGGGATTTTCCTAAATATTTGGAACCATGGACTGATAAACCTAATTCACAAAATTGTAGACAAATTCAACCCCAAAACTACCTTGGGATATGTGTCAACAGCCACAACGGTAAAACATCCTGCGATAGAGCTATATATATATATATATATAGAGAGAGAGCGAGATAGAGATAGAGAGAGATACATGGATAGAGAGATAGAAAGACAGATTTAGGTAGAGATAGACAGCGAGAGATAAATAGATAGAATGAGAGCTAGAGAGATAGATAGAGAGATACAGACAGAATGAGAGATAGAGATGGATAGATAGATAGATAGAAAGACAGGAGATGGAAAGAAATATAGCGATGGGAAGAGATAGAGATAGAAGTAAAAATGGAGAGATGAATAGATAGGAGAGAAATATAGTTAAAGTGATAGAGATGGATGTAGATAGAGATAGAGTGAGATAGAGATAAAGAGAGAAGGATAGAGAGTGAGAGATATATATATAGAGATAGAAGGAGCGATAGAGAGATAGATATAGTTAGTGAGGAGGACCTTGAAGGAGTGTTTGTAGAGGAGGTCGACGCCTCCTTCCACAGCTCTGGGTTTACTGAAGAGGAGGAGCTCCTCAAACAGGAAGACGTGACGAAGACTCTTCTTCCTCCCAGACAACACAGTCAAGCGGTCCTGCCGTAGCAGAGCCCCCTGCTCTTTCAAGTTCACCTGAATAATACATAATATGCATACTTTATGTAACACATCATCTATACTATATATATGTACACTGTATATAGATATAGATATTTTATGCCTCCTATGCATTGCATAGGAGTCTACGGACATGAGTGATTGTTTTCCGGGTATTAGTCAGACCCAATGTATTTACTAACAAAAAGTGAATTATTTTAGAGTGTATTGTCCCACAATTTGACAACACGAGAGGGTGTGCTTAACCATCATTACCATAACAACAGTGATGTGTAATGTGTAATATTGTGTATAATGTAATATTGTAGTGCAATGCTGTGTTTATAGTGATATATTGTATAAACAATATTACACTATATACAACATTACACATAACACTATATAGTGTAGTATTGTATATAGTATAGTATTGTCTATAGTATAGTATTGTAAATATTGTAGTATTGTTTATAGTATAGTATTGTATATAGTGTAATATTATACATAGTATAGTATTGTATATAGTATAGTATATGATGTAATATTGTATATAGTATAGTATAGTATATAGTGCAATATTGTATATAGTATAGTATTGTATATACTGCAGTATTGTTTATAGTATAGTATTGTACATAGTGTAATACTGTATATAGTATGGCTTTGTATATAGTATAGTAGTGTATATTCATCATTCCTTGCGTGACCTCAGCTCCGCATTGCCTCCTTGTGCAACCTAAATTACGCCATTATTATTCTCTATTCAAACGCAAAGCAATAGGTGATTGACTACCATTGACATTGAAAAGCAACTTAGCTTTCAAAAGGAAAATAATTACATAAATTTATTTAAACATTCAACCTCTGTCCTAACAAGTATAGTATTGTAAACAGTGGAATATTGTAAAGAGTGTAATTTTGTATATAGTGTAGTATTGTATATAATATAGTATTGTATATAGTGTAGTATTGTATATAATGTAGTATTGTATATAGCATTGTATATAGTATAGTATTGTATATAGCATTGTATATAGTATAGTATTGTTTATAGCATTGTATATAGTATAGTATTGTATATAGTATAGTATTGTATATAGTGGAATATTGCCTAATTAACTCACATCACAGAAGCGGATGGCATCCATGGCCAGCAGGTCGTTGCCGTGGCGAAGCTGAAAGTTGACCATATCAGCGGCTGCTTGCAGGGTGTTAAACCCCACCTCCTCTGCGGGGCTTAGCTCCTTGAGAAGGTCCTTCAGGAGGAGCGCATACTTACTCATCCGCTGGATGGGCTTCAGGAGGTAGGAGGCTAGGTCTAACCTGTCTCCTAGACTTAGCTGTTTCACCTGGGAACAGAGGAGAGAGGAGAGACAATGAAGATAGATGAGGCGAGAAATGAGTGAGGAGAGGATATCAAGAAGAGGAGTAGGAGGTAGGAGAGAGGGGAGGAGTAGGAGGGAGAAGAGGAGAGAGGATTAGAAGACAGGAGTAGAAGAGAGGAGAGATGAGAGAGGAGTAGAAGAGAGAAGAGCAGTAGGAGAGAGGAGAGGAGCAATAGAGGAGAGAGGCGAGAAGAATGGAGAAGAGGGGTGAGACGAGAGAGGACTAGGAGAGAGAAGAGGAATAGGAGAGATAAGATGAGTAGTAGAGGAGAGGAGTAGGAGAGAGGAGAGGAGGAGAGAAGAGAGGAGGAATAGGAGAGGAGGGGAGGAGAGCGGAGAGGAGTAGGAGTAGGAGAAACGAAAGGAGTAGGAAAGAGGAGAGAGGCAAGAAGAGAGGAGTAGAAGAGAGGAGTGACGAGAGGACTATGAGAGAGGAGTGATGAGAGAGGTGAGAGGACAGAGGAGAGAGGAGAGAAGGAGAAAAAATAGAGGGGAGGAGGGAGAGAGGTGAGAGGACAGAGGAGAGAAGATAGAGGGGAGAAGTAGGAGAGAAGAGGGGAGAGAGGAGTAGGAGAGGAGAGGAGGAGGGGAGTCAGGGTAGAGTAAAAGTGAGGGG
This sequence comes from Lota lota, assembly GCA_026745465.1. Lineage (NCBI taxonomy): Eukaryota > Metazoa > Chordata > Actinopteri > Gadiformes > Lotidae > Lota > Lota lota. Next base: position 14,959,409 of record JACYXH010000659.1, on the reverse strand, counting down.
AGAAGTAGGAGAGAGGGGAGAGGAGAAGTGTAGGAGAGAGGAGAGGAGTAGGAGAGAGAGGAAAGAGGAAAGAGGAAAGAAGAGAAAAGAGAAGCGAGAGGAAAGGAGTATGAGAGAGGAGAGAGGAGAGGGTAAAGGAGGAGGGGAGAGATAGGGGCGAGGAGAGCAGGCGAGAAGGAGAGACGGGAAGAAAGGAGTCGACGGGAGAGGAGGGGAGCTAATACGTGTCAGAATAACTGATCTGTGTGTGTGTGTGTGTGTGTGTGTGTGCATATTTACCCTAAAGAAGGCGTTTCCATGGCTAGCCAGCAGAGCGTCAGACTTGGGTTTGTTCTTACTGTAGAGAGCGTACAACCCAAACTGTTCCTTCTGTATCAAAACATTCCAAACCGTTAGTACAGTCCAAACTATTCCTTCTGTATCAACACATACAGAACAGTTGGTACAGTCCAAACTGTTCCTTCTGTATCAACACATACAGACCATTTGGTACAGTCCAAACTGTTCCATCTGTATCAACACATACAGAACAGTTGGTACAGTCCAAACCGTTCCTTCTGTATCAACACATACAGACCAGTTAGTACAGTCCAAACTGTACCTTTTGCATCAACACAAACAGAATAGTTGGTACTGTCCAAATTGTTCCTTCTGTATCAGATCCAGACCAGTTCCTACGGTCAAAACTGTTCCTTCTGTATCAACACATATAGACCACTTGGTACTGTCCAAACTGTTCCTTCTGTATCAACACATACATAACACACAGGTAGGACAACATATTTATAATCTGCATAGTGTGTATAAAGTGTGTATATAGTGTTTGTGTGTGTGTAGTGTGTATACAGTGTGTTTGGTGTATAATGTGTGTACAGTTTGTATATTGTGTGTACACCGTGTGTAGGGTGTGTGTGTGTAGTGTGTATATAATGTGTGTAGTGTGTATTGTGTGTGACGTATAGTGTGTACAGTGTGTATAGTGTGTGGTGCATAGTGTTTGTACAGTGTGTATAGTGTATAGTGTGTGTATAGTGTGTATGGTGTAGTGTATGTACAGTGTGTATAGTGTATATGGTGTATACAGTGTGTACAGTGTGTATGGTGTATAGTGTGTGTACAGTGTGTATGGTGTTTAGTGTGTAAACAGTTTGTATAGTGTGTGTATATAGTGTGTACAGGGTATGTTGGATTTGTGCTCATACGTGTCGTAGGAAACACTGGGCAACTCTCAACGGGTGTCTCCAGCAGGCTTCCAGCTCCTTGAGAAAGAACTGGGAGTGGAAGTCGAGGATGTTCTCCAGGTTCCCGAACACCACGCAGCGCTGCCCTCGTAGCTCCTGAGGCAGGTCTGGCCGCTCCATCTCTGGACAGTACTGCTGTGTCACGTAGCGTAGTGACCGCACATACTCCCTCTCTGTGGAAACCATCTCCTCCACGATGTGCTGCTGCTTGCTGCATAGCATTAGCATGAAGGAGATAAAAGCATTAGCATGGAGATGAAAGCATTAGCGGTAGCATTAGCATGAAAGAGACAATAGCATTAGCATGGAAGAGATGATAACATTAGCATGAAGGAGATGATAGAATTAGCATGAAGGGGAAGAAAGCATTAGCGGTAGAATTAGCATGAAGGAGACAATAACATTAGCATCAAAGAGACAATAGCATCAACATGAAGGTAATGATAGCAGTAGGTAGTAGACAGCCCAGCGGTTAGAAATTGAAGTATGTATTATGTACTGTAGGTAGTTCTAAGTATTAGTTATTAGGAGTATGTATTCGGTGTTATTTAGCGAAAATACTAAGTATTAGTTATTAGGAGTATTTATTACGTACTATTGAGGTACTACTAGGTATTAAGAGTATGTATTAGGTGCTATTTAAGTACTACCAGGTATTAGTTATTATGAGTATGTATTGGTTGCTATTTAGGTACTACTAGGTATCAGGAGTATGTATTAGCTACCATTTAGGTACTAATAGGTATTTGTTATTAGGAGTACATATTAGAGTACTATTTAGGAATTACTATATATAAATTATGAAGCATGTGAGCTGTGATATGGTGAACACTAGGGGTGATTACCCTCACCTGGCCTTGGTGCAGGGCTGAATTCTGGGGGAGGGTGTGAGGGATGGGGGCTGGGCCTGGGTAGTGGGGAGAGGCTGGGCCTGGGTGGGGATGAGAGGGAGAGGCTGGGCCTGGGTGGGGGTGAGAGGGAGAGGCTGGGCCTGGGCCTGGGTGGGGGTGAGAGGGAGAGGCTGGGCCTGGGTGGGGGTGGGGGTGAGAGGGAGAGGCTGGGCCTGGGCCTGGGTGGGGGTGAGAGGGAGAGGGAGAGGCTGGGCATGGGTGGAGGTGATGGGGCTGAGAGGGCGGGGCTGGGAGCAGCTGACCTCCAGGCCTTTGATGTGGACACCAGTGTTCCCTTTGCGAGGCGGCCAGGCCGGGGTGGGGCTGAGGGGGGTGGGGGCGTGATCAAAGCTCTGGGTCTTACGGAGACCCCGCCCCCTGATGGACAGCTGGTGGAGGCTGGAGGGGTTGGGGCTACACCACTCCTCACTGCCCCGCCTCCACTGAAAAGGCGGAGTCACATGATTGGAGGCAGGAGTCATAGAGGAACAACGAGTCACTGAGGAGGTGGGGGAAGTCACATAGGTGGAGGGCGGAATCACTGATGAGGAGGGCGGAGTCACATGGGAGGAGGAGGGTGGAGTCACATGGGAGGAGGAGGGTGGAGTCACATGGGAGGAGTAGGGCAGTGTCACATGGGAGGAGGGTGGAATCACATGGGAGGAAGAGCGTGGAGTCACATGGGAGGAGGATGGTGGAGTCACATGGGAGGACGGTGGAGTCACATGGGAGGAGGGCAGGGTCACTTGGGAGGAGGAGAGCGGAGTCACCTGGGAGGAGGAGGTCGAAGTCACATGGGAGAATGGTGGAGTCACAGGGGATGAGGGCAGTGTCACTTGGGAGGAGGGCAGAGTCACTGAGGAGGTAGGAGTCACAGATGTGGTGGTTAGGAGGAGAGAGGAGGTGTTTGAGGAGGTGCCGAGCAGGAGCTGGTCTCTGGTTCTGAGAGCAACATCCATCTTCCTGTGGAAGTCCTGGTTGGTCTCCTGACACCACCTCCTGGAGGAGGTCCAGAGCTGAAGAGGAGCAGCACTCATCAGCTCCTCAGCCTCCCCCCTCATTTCCATGAATTTATGTTCAGGGATTGGTGGGTGCTGGCAGCGGTAGCTCTCCAGGCGGCTAATCACAGCCTGGCATTTATCAGCTTCAGTACAGTCCTGCATGCTGATGGTTGCAAGGTAACGCAACCCCTGCAACGCTGAATCATACGCCTGGATGAGGGAGGGAGGGAGGGAGAGACGGAGAGAGGGAGAGAGATAGAGATTGAATACAGGGTTTCTGCAGGTTTCAACAAGTTACATTTAAGACTTTCCAATACCTTTTTAACACCATTATGAATGCAATTCAAGACCACAAGTAACAAGGAACTGTAGATATAGACCCTACCCACCTTGTTATAGAACTGTAGATATAGACCTCTACCCACCTTGTTATAGAACTGTAGATATAGACCCTACCCACCTTGTTGTAGAAGTGTAGATATAGACCATACCCAACATTATATAGAACTGTAGATACAGACCCTACCCACCTTGTTGTAGAAGTGTAGATATAGACCCTACCCACCTTGTTGTAGAAGTGTAGATATAGATCCTACCAACCTTGTTATAGAAGTGTAGATATAGACCCCTATCCATCTTGTTATAGAAGTGTAGATATAGACCCCTATCCACCTTGTTATAGAAGTGTAGATATAGACCCCTATCCACCTTGTTATAGAAGTGTAGATATAGACCCCTATCCACCTTGTTATAGAAGTGTAGATACAGACCCCTACCCACCTTGTTATAGAAGTGTAGATATAGACCCCTACCCACCTTGTTATAGAAGTGTAGATATAGACCCCCACCCACCTTGTTATAGAAGTGTAGATATAGACCCCCACCCACCTTGTTGCAGAACTGGTACAGGGAGAGGGTCTTGTGGAGGCGAGCCCCGGTAGCATCCACACCCTCAGAGAACTTCCGCAGCTGTGTCCTGAGAGAGTGAACTTTGACCCTGTAGGGGTCCAGCAAGGATGAGGACAGGTCGTCCCATTGGTTGAGTCTCCGGAGAAGACCCTGCCCCTGCCGACAGACATGCTGACACACACACACACACACAGACAGGTAAACAGACAGACAGGTAGAGGGACAGACAGGTAAACAGACAGACATGTAGAGGGACAGACAGACAGACAGGTAAACAGACAGACAGGTAGGCAGACAGTAAGTAATGAAGTTATTTATATAGCACCTTTCCCAGTCAGACGTCTTCACAACACAATCAAATACAATAAACACGAACACAAACATAGTGTTAGGTGAAGGTGGGGGTTCACAACATTAGGCTCTGTAGGTGAGGAGCAGAATATAGTTGGGGTTGACCATGTTGTAAGGCTCTGTAGGTAAAGACCAGGATATAGGTGGGGGTTCACCCATGTAAGGCTCTGTAGGTGAAGACCAGGATATAGATGTGGATTCGCCATGTTAGAATCTGTAGGTAAAGACCAGGATATAGGTGGGGATATAGTTGGGTAGAGGTGGGGGTTCAGGTAGGGGTTTACCATGTACAGCTTTGCAGGTGAGGACCAGGATATAGATGGGGGTTCATCAAGTAAGACTCTGCAGGTGATGTGGGATTTGCTGTTGAACTTCTGTGTGTGTGTGTGTGTGTGTGTGTGTGTGTGTGTGTGTGTGTGTGTGTGTGTGTGTGTGTGTGTGTGTGTGTGTGTGTGTGTGTGTGTGTGTGTGTGTGTGTGTCTTACATCAGCAGTGAGGCTGAACTGCGTGAAGTCCTGGTGATTCTTGTTGATCTGCTCCAGAGAGGAACCGTCCACCTCCCCTAGAGACCTGAGGCTGGGGAACCCTACCTGCTGTATCCACCCCCACACCTACACACACACACACACACAAAAACACACACATTACTATAATAAGTTAGTGGCCTAACCCTACATGTACCAAACTATACTAATACCCTACAGGTACTGAAGTAGCTTTATGTACTCTACTAATAACCTCAGGTACTATACTTTACTAATACCCTACAGGTACTTTATACATACTACAGGTACTATACTAATACCCTACAGGTTATTTATGAATACTACATGTTCTATACTAATACCCTACAGGTTATTTATGAATACTACATGTTCTATACTAATACCCTACAGGTACTATAGGAATACTATTGGTACCATAGTAATACCATACAGGTACTTTACGTACTATACTTATACCCTACAAGCACTTTTTAAAAGTGGCTAAGAATTGGGAAGCGCCTGTCACTTTATAGCCTGCTTGAGCCGGCGTGAACCAAATATTATGTAATCACGGCTCTTGCTCACGGTACCACAATTTGTGGTACCACACCTCTGAAATGTTGAAGTTGAGTGAACAAACTGCATGCCAACACCAATGTTACGGCAGAACAGTGACTATACGTGCCATGGCTGCGGGTGGACTGTCCGCACACAAACAGCTGACCAGGGCCAGGGCCGGCCAACCCTAGCCTTTGAAGTGCCAGACCTGGTACAGACCTGGCTGAATCCCTGCTCCAAGCTGCTGAACGCAAGGATGAAGTCCATCTGTCTGCTCCCGGCATTGCAGAGCTTCACCAGACCGTGGATAAGCTCATCCACCTGCTGGTAGAGACACTCTACTCTACCCACCGCCTCCCTGACACACACACACACACACACACACACACACACACACACAATACAACAAATACATGTCTCAATAGTCAACTCTAGCTTACACATTAGTTCGATATTGGTGATACATTAGTAACAAATTAGTAACACATAAGTAAGATATTTGTTGCACATTAGTACATTAGTAACATATATTTTCTTCTTGAATGAAATCCAAACCAGCACAAACATCACGATCATCGATGGCTGTTCTGTCTTCTCTGTCAATGGATAGTCAGAAATGCCAGACAGGTTACCCGTTTCTAATCTCCAAAATGAAAACATTTACAGTCTTTACATGTGGTTAACATGTGGTTAGCGTACACACTGACTGAAAGAATGTGGATGTAGCATCTGTAACCCATCAACCATTGGTTGACACATTTTCTGGGGGTGTAGACTTGTCTTCTACGGCGCTCACCATTTTTTGCCACCAGCGACGGAAATGATCCATATTTGGCATCCAACCACAATCCAACCACCTATAGGCTGTTAGAGGAACTACACGCTAGTCTCTAATGCGAACCACCTATAGGCCGTTACAGGAGGTACTACTTAAGCCGGATTCATACTTTCGGCGTCCGCGTGTCAGCGAGGGTCTGCTTTGGTCTGCGTGACCTAAATGTCGTCATCCGCCCATGTCCGTGAGGGTCCAAACTCTTTGTAAGAAATCGCATAAACGCTTAACTGCCTGCTTCTTATTCTTGATATTTATGGTGGTTGGGCAAACAACATTATGGTGCATTACCGCCACCAACTGGTGAGCAAATGGCACCATCCTCAATTGTAGTGTGAATGGTACCTCATGCGCGTCGGCACGACCAGTACAAGCCCGCAGCTGTCCGCGGAAGCACAACGCGAAAAGTATGTCCGAGCCTTTAGTCATTACCGTGAACCAGCTCAACGCCAAGAGGAACTACATGCTAGTCTATCCAATCTGAGACTCAGAAACAGACGGTCATTGCTGCTGCCTGCATAAGACAATAGTGTGTGCGGTTATAGTGTGTGTGGGTGCATGCGTGTGTGTGCGTGCATGTGTGTGCTAAAGTCTGCATACTGTATGTGGGTGTGTGTGTACCTGTAGTCGTCTGTCTGGTTGTAGCTGCTATCCTCCTGCTGGAGGAGACACAGAGAAGCTCCGCCCTCCTTCTGTAGGTCAACCAATCGGCTGTCCTGAAGGACATTGCTCATAACACACCTGTACCTGGCCAGCAACACCTGCACCTCCTGGGGGAGGAGTCAGTGATGTTATCCCCAACGTATTGACACAAAGCACTCAAATCAAACCATTTTTTATGTATAGATGATTGAAAAATGAAAAATTTATAAATTAAATAAATACATTATACAAATAATATAGACGGTGGGAGGGGTGTGGATCAGTAGAAAGTGGGAGGGGCTTGTCTAAATACCTAAGTCGATTTTGGGAGGGGTGTGGCCTCTGTAGAATGGGGGAGGGTCCTGACCTCAGTAAAGAGTAGGAAGGCTTGTCTAAATACAGCAGAAAAGTGTGGGAGGGGCGGGGCCTCTGTAAAATGTGGGAGGGGCATGGCCTCAGTAAAAAAGTGGGAGGGGTATGTGTACATACCTCAGTAGACCATGAGAGGGGCGTAGCCTCTGTGGAATGGGGGAGGGGCGTGACCTCCTTAGAAAGTGGTAGGGGCGTATGTTTCAGGAAGTTGATGTTTTTCTGCAGAAGGCCGATGACATCTTCACACTGCCTGGTCAACTTCTCCACGAGCTGAAGAATTATAATACGAATGTTTATAATATTAATAATGTAAGAATATGAATAATAATTATAAACTAGGCTCAAACCATAGCCTCGTTCTCAAAAACTACAACTCTGACTATTATAAATTGAACATTTCAACCAACATGTGGATGACCAACAACCAGTGTGTGTGTCTGTGTGGGTGTGGGTGAGTAATTTAGTATATGAGTGTGTTTGTGTGTGTGACTTACTGATCTGAAGCAAAGCCATCTCTGGTGGCAGTAGCAGAAGGAACCGTTCATCTCCAAAGGGAGCTGAGACACATCGACAAACCTCTGGAGACACTTCATAGAGACCACCTGCAACACACACACACACACACACACACACACACACACACACACACACACACACACACACACACACACACACACACACACACACACACACACACACACACACACAATGTTAGAGTAGATCATGTTACAATAGATGTGATACAGTAAATCATTTGTTACAGTAGATACTGTTACAGCAGACAATACAGCAGATACTGTTATAGATGCTGTAGATTATGTGTGATGGTTGATAATGTGTTGTTGAAGTAGATAATGTGACAGTAAATGTGTTTCAGTTGATGGTGTTACAATAGATAATGTATTGATACAGTAGATAATGTGACAGAAGATGTGTTCCAGTATAATATGTTCCAGTAGACAATGTGTTCCAGTAGATAGAGATAATGTTACAGTATATAATGTGTATATACTGTGTTGTTACAGTAGATGCGTCGATACAGATATATGCAGATACAGTAGTCACTATCTGATAAGTTGTTACAGCAGATGTTACAGTAGATAATGTGTCACAGTAGACAGTAGTTACAGTAGATAATGTGTCACAGTAGATAATGTTACAGTTGATAATGTGTTACAGTAGATGTTACAGTAGACAGTAGTCACTGTGTGTGATTTGTAAAGGGAGTCTGAGTATGCAGTACCTGAGTAGCAGAGGGCCTGTCCATATCTAGATCATCTCTGTCAGCCAATAGCAGCACGGAATGAATCAAACCTGCCATATTTTTCTGGAAAGGGAGAGAGGGTAATTGTGAGGATGGTGTGAATGTGTGTATGAATGTTTGTGTGTCTGTGTGTGTGTTTGTGTGTGTGTGTACCTGCAGGTAACACAGTGTGTGTGTGAGGAGTGGGGGAAGCGAAGAGCTGCGGATGTCCACCAGCACCGTGAGTCCTAACGCCAGAACTTCCTTCCTGTAACACACAGGAAGCAGGGTTTCCTACAGCTGTCTATAGGTGAGGTTTTACGCCTCCACTAAATTACTGACGCCCTCTACAAACAATTTAACTTTTCACAATAAAAGACTAAGAAATTGCGCACCGGTTCATGTCAGCATCAGTATTCAATTTGACAGAACATATAGGCTACTATTAGCTTTATAAAATATAGAATGTAAGCAGTAGCTCATGACAAGCCATGGTATATGATTATTATAAGACGGCTAAGGGGCGTTGTTAAGCCCGACAGCCCCTAAAAAGGTCACCAAGTATGGCAATATGAAAGTAAGACCCAATCCAATTAAAATAATTTTTATTTATAAAAATGTCAAAAATAAAATAGGCCTTGCTGGCCGCCTGCACATAATGCAAGGCGATTGCTATGCAACGTACACACTAGCAGCTAGCATATCATTTTTGTTCTCATAGGCTAGCGTTAATATTGATTACATTATTTAGTTATATATTTACATTAATTTATATGTTGCCATTTATTGTACAACCATTGAAATACTGTCGAGTGTCAGTAGGATGACTTGGAAAACAGCTTATACTAGGCTTGTGGCCACTTATGACCATACTATCAATAATACCATAGTGTCAAGACCCGCATCCGATAGGTGCTGCGGAAGCAGTGGTTAGTGTATTTCTGATGCGTTCCTGCTTGCTTGCATATTCTGGGACACATCGTCTAGCTAACTTGTTTTTTTTTCTCAGAAGCGGAGTGATACTGAATTGTGCAAAAGAATTAGACGCCATAATCGTGCTGGTATATGGTTAATATACCATGGCTATGAACCAATCAGATTACTTAATTTGATCTAACCGTTTTATACAATATTGTATAATCTAGGCTTATGTATATCGTAATTAACAGAATACATCTATGAAATAGCACAGTGTCCGGTCTCCGTGAAGATGGAGAGCTCCTAACCATATCTACATCTGATCATTTATCTTCAGAAAATGAGGTTTCTATCGATAAAAAGAATGCAGCATTGAACAACGTTTTTGAAATACATGTGAATGAACAAATGGGGCACCATTCACTATAACAGAACAGTGAAAATGCACTCCAGAGAGAACAATTTGCTGACAGAATAACCTGACCAAGTCACCGTGGGTCTAGTGGCGTTAACTGCTGGAACCTGACCGGGTATTGCCTCTCTTTTTGCCACATTTGAATGCTATCGTTTCAGAGTTTCACTTTTCATTTAACACTGCTAGATTTGGATCATGGATTGTCCCATTCGATCCTGGGACTGTGGAGTAAAATTATTATTTTTTAAGATTGCCATCAGAGCGTTCGGCTTATGAGTTTTTTGTTGTTCGAGGTTCGAGGTTTTGTCGGTATCACGGTATTACTGTATGAACTACAAAAAATGATCGCCTGTCTTGAACATCCCGGGAGATGTCTCACATTTCAAAATATCCACAATGGATTAAAAACGCTGTTGAGAAGAACAGTAAAAAAAACAGGTCAAAAACGATGTGACCACTGGAGCTCAGGTGTGGGTGTAACGCACATAGACTGTATATAATACAGGTTAAACATACTTTCATTAAAGGTACATTATTGGAAACTATCGCACACTTTTAAAAGAGCTACTCAGGCTCTTTTAAAGGGCGCTTATTTACTATCAATTCCTTGTTCTATGGGCCATAAGTATTTAAACTCAGTATAATAGGCAAATTGCATATTAGACATACAGCATTGTGGGTTAGACAATGTATATCACCAGCAGCTCAACTTTTCTGTTTATTTTTTACACATATACCGTATACCCCTGTGAAATGATAGGAAGGTATGAAAGTATGAAAAAATTTATTCCTCCCAAGCCTTGGTTCGACTATTAACATTTTGTGTACAGATTCAAATTTTGCAGATTCCGTGTAGTAGTATTGCCAGCAGCTGGTGCATGTGACATATCTCATCAGTTTGAGCCAGTTTATATAGCAGAACCAATTTTACACAGGATGGAGGCACGGGAGAGAGCGGAGTTGGTGGTTTACATTCTGATGGAACAGGAAGTTATGATTACCTGCTGATGGAGGAGAAGTAAAGGAAGATGTCCAGCAGCTCTCTGCTGCTGCAGCGCCACCAAACACTGCTGTTGGTCCACACAGTAACTACTGCCCCCCCACGGTGGTCTCTGCTGCCTGCAAACACACACAAACACAATTTATATTGCCCCTCCGCTGCAGTCTCTAATGCCTGCACACACAGTTACTACTGCCCCCCCCCCCCCCCCCCCCCCGCAGTGGTCTCTACTGCCTGCAGACACACACACAATTACTTCTGTGCCCCATGGTGGTCTCTACTGCCTGCGCGCACACACACACACACACACACAGATACTTCTGCGGTCCACGGTGGTCTCTACTGCCTGCACTCACACACACACACCCACAGTTACTACTGGACTCACCAGGAAGGCAGAGAACACCACGGGACATCACATGACTGCCGACCGGGAGGCTCCGCCTCCTGGCGTCTGTGATCAACTGCTCAGTTAATCCAGTTGATCCTGTCAACGAGCCTGTTAACGAGCCTGTTAACGAGTCTGTTAACAAGTCCTTTAAGGGTTCTTTTAACTTTTCCGTCTCTTCTGCAGGCTGATGACTGAGGGCGGTAGGGAGGGGCTGGATGGAGGAGGTGGTGAGTTGCTGGATGAAGGAGTGACTCTGGGTCTCCCTGCTGGACCTGACTGGCTGAGCTCCTCCAGGTGCCCTGGGGGGGGTCCCCCTCCCACTTTGTCTTGCTGACACAGGTGTGAGTCCAGGTGTGTGTGTTGCTAAGCCAGGTGTGTGTCCAGGTGTGTGTGTTACTGATACAGGTGTGTGTCTAGGTGTGTGTGTTGCTGATACAGGTGTGTGTCCCGGTGTGTGTGTTGCTGATACAGGTATGAGTCCCTGTGTGTGTGTTGCTGATACAGGTGTGTGTGTTGCTGAGCCAGGTGTGTTTCCAGGTGTGTGAATTGCTGAGCCAGGTCTGTTTACAGGTGTGTTTGTTGCTGAACCAGGTGTGTGTCCAAGTGTGTGTGTTGTTGAGCCAGGTATGTGTCCAGGTGTGTGTTGGTATTGAAGGCTGATGCATTGAGTTAGTGAGTGTTGAGGTGAGAGAGACGGCAGTTCCTCAAGTTCCACATACTCCCCCTCCGAATCAGAACCATTTTCTGATTGGCTTGGGGTGGTCAGGGGCGTGGCCAGGGGAATGGTTAGGGTCGGGGCTGGGGGCATGTTTTGGGGCCTGGTTATAGGTGTGGCTATGGGCATGGCCAGGGGCCTAGGGTACAAGCCATCCCCCCAGGTCCCCCTGAGGTGAGGAGCTGATAGGGATAGCCCCTCCTGAGGTTGTCCTCTCTGCTCCAAGGCCATGGTGGACAGAGCTCCTGCTATCACCTCCTCCTGGTCAATATCATGCCTACCCACCGGTAGGCCGCAGGGGTAGGAACTAGTAGAGGTGGATCCAGACAGCTGGAAGTCTACATTCTCCTGGAGAGAGATAATAGAGACGATAGAGAGGGATAATACTTCCACCGGCCTGCAATGCCTTTCTCTGGCCGACATTTGTATTATTAAATAATAATTATTACTATACATTTAATGTTGCATGGTGTCAGATTGAGAATACAGTTAGCAGGCGCGAGCCATTCTGATAAAAAAATAAAAACTCAATTATAGAGTTATATAGATTAACTGGCTGTGCAACTGTGTGACGCGAACTAGCATAGCTTGGCTGGCTGGATGGCGTGAGTGGGAGGAGTTTTGGGTGTGTCGATAGTACGATTCTTCTAATTAAAGTGAGGGTTGGAAAGTATGGGCTGGCCAGCATTTTCTTTTTTAAGAATATATCAGGTATAGGATATGATTTTATTGATAACATTATTGAAATCACTATCAATCAGCATAGTCTTAAAATATGTGTATGTATTTACAGTTTGGCTCAATGGATAGATGGACAGGGACAGTTTCAGAACAGAGAGAGAGAAATAGATACAGATAGAGAGATACAGTGATTGAGACAGATAGATAGTGATAGACAGAGATAGACAGAGATAAAGACAGATTGAGATATATAGATATAGACAGATAGATAGACGAGGGAGATATACAGATCGAGAGATAGATAGATAGAGACAAATAGATAGATAGATATAGGGAGAGAGACAGATAGAAAGATGCAGAGATGAGGATACAGCTACAGAGATGGAGGGCTAAGAAAAGACAGTAGGATCGTGACAGATGCACAAGCTATGTGTGAGTGCTGCCTTGTTCACTGGCAGGTCCAGACAAGCCCAAAGTGACATTAAGTGTCCTGAAGCTGATCATTCACAACACATTCACACAAACACCGCACCCACACACAGTTTTCTTCTACTCCTTGTTGCAGTTTTTTTTAACCTATGGTTACAGAATTCCTCTTATCTGAATACCACGTCTTCAGGCACCATGAGCTAACCTCTACAGACAACCTCTTCAGGCACCATGAGCTAACCTCTACAGACCTAACTCTTCAGGCACCATGAGCTAACCTCTACAGACAACCTCTTCAGGCACCATGAGCTAACCTCTACAGAGCAACTCTTCAGGCACCATGAGCTGACCTCTACAGACCACCTCTTCAGGGAACAGGAGCTGACCTCTACAGAGCACCTCTTCAGGCACATGAGCTGACCTCTACAGACCACCTCTTCAGGGAATAGGAGCTGACCTCTACAGACCACCTCTTCAGGGAACATGAGCTGACCTCTACAGACCACCTCTTCAGGGAATAGGAGCTGACCTCTACAGACTAACTCTTCAGGCACCATGAGCTGACCTCTACAGACCACCTCTTCAGGGAATAGGAGCCGACCTCTACAGACCACCTCTTCAGGGCACCATGAGCTGACCTCTACAGACCACCTCTTCAGGCACCATGAGCTGACCTCTAGACCATCTAATCTATCTCATGTAATGTGTAACTAGACTTGTTGTAGAGATCTATTGTTTAATTTTCAATCAAAAGGAGAATGGGATTGTTTGAAGCAACGCTTGAAAATGATCATGATTGACTTCCCTATAGCAGTATTTTTATTACACCACATGCATTGTCCTGGCTGTGCAAGTGGAGGTCAGGGCTGAAAGGAGGAGAGAGCACCCTGCCTTCCTCCTCCCATGGCAAACCACACACTCATGGATAATTCATACATTAATAATCAGACAAGTTTTAAATCACATGTGTTGTCTTCCTTAGTGATGTGATATGATGCATTCAATACTGATGTATCCACCAGTACAACAGTAGTAGTGAACAGTAGTGATGTATCCACCTGTGTAACAGTAGATATGTCTCCACCAGTATAACAGTAGAAGTGAACAGTAATGCTGTATCCACCAGGATAACGGTAGTGATGTATCCACCACTATAACAGTAGTGATGTATCCACTACTATAACAGTAGTGATGTACCCACCAGTATAACAGAAGTGATGTATCCACCAGTATAACAGCAGTGATGTATCCACCAATATAACGTTAGTGAAGTATCCTCCAGTATAACAGCAGTGACGTATCTATCCACCAGTATAACAGAAGTGACGTATCCACCAGTATAACAGTAGAGGTGAACAGTACTAGTGATCTATCCACCTGTATAACAGTAGATATGTAGCCATCAGTTTAACAGTGGTGACATATCTACCAATATAACAGTAGTGATGTATCCACTACTATAACAGTAGTAATTTATCTACCAGTATGGCAGTAGTGATGTTTCTACCAGTATAACAGTAGATATGTTAGTGTGTATTAGTGGTGTGTATTGGTGTGTATGAGTGTGTAGTAGTAGTGTATATTATTGTATATCAGTAGTGTGTATTTGTGTATATATTAGTGTGTATCAGTAGTGTGTATTAATGTGTAGTAGTGAATATTAGTGTGTATCAGTAGTGGGTAGTAGTCTGTAGTAGCGGATATTAGTATGTATCGGTAGTGTGTATATCAGCATGTAGTAGTGTATATAAGTGTTTATCAGTAGTGTGTATTAGTGTGTATTAGTGTATATTAGTGTGTAATAGTGTGTATCTGAGTCTGAGTCAGAAATGTGTAGTAGTGTATATTAGTATGTATCTGTAGTGTGTATATTAGAGTGTATCAGTGCATATTAGTGTGTAGAAGTAGTCTGCAGCAAGTATCAGGTTGCAGTCTTCAGGGGATCACTACTTTGAACACACACAAAACCTCCAGAAAACCACTGGCTTATACAACACTGTTACCTATCTGTCTGCTTACTGCATGCCTGTTTGCTTACTGTCTGTCTGTCTGTCTTTCTGCTTATTGCCTGTATGTCTTTCCACTTACTGCCTGTCTGTTTACTGCCTGACATAGCCCTCTAATTAACACACACACACATACACACTCACACACACAGACGAAAGACAGACAAATAGAGAGACAGACAGGCAGACACACACACAGGCAGGTGAAAAGACTCAGGAACTCACCAGGTGGTGGAAAGTGTCCCAAAAGGTTTTAAATTCTAGGGTACGACCGTATCCTTTCGGTCACAGTACTAGACTGTCTGTGTACAAGTCTCTCTCTCTCTCTCTCTCTCTCTCTCTCTCTCTCTCTCTCTCTCTCTCTCTCTCTCTCTCTCTCTCTCTCTCTCTCTCTCTCTCTCTCTCTCTCTCTCTCTCTCTCTCTCTCTCTCTCTCTCTCTCTCTCTCTCTCTCTCTCTCTCTCTCTCTCTCTCTCTCTCTCTCTCTCTCTCTCTCTCACCCTGGGATTCACTAGACTTCGCCCACCGACTGGCATTCTATCTATTAGGCTCCGCCTACCAGCTGCCATTCTACCCCCAAGAATGAGCTGCCCCATGTCACTCCTCTCCCTCTTCCACTCCAAAGTCCTGTCCCAATACGGCCTTACTCTTGACTACTCCGCACAACCCCTGCCTTCTGCCAAGAAGAATAAAATCATCTCCAAACAGAGTGACCACTACCTATACAAGTATCTACAGCGTGACCACTACCTCAAGAAGTAGCTCCAGATTGACCAGTACCTCAAGGAGTAGCTCCAAACAGAGTGACCACTACCTCAAGGAGTAGCAACAGAGTAACCACTACCTCAAAAAGTAGCTCCAGAGTGACCAGTATCTCAAGGAGTTAGCTACAGAGTGAAGGCATAACTACTGGAGAGAGTGTCAAGCTTAGTCAATTCTACTGTTCTTTTTTTAACCCTATCCAGCTAGAAGCAGTATGATCTGAGGCTCCTGTCAGAATGCAGGCAGGACTACATGCTGCAACAAGCATGCAAGCGTGCTTGTTGCAGCACGTACAGAGAACACTCTCTCTTTCTTCCCTCTCTCTGTCTTTTTGTCTCTCTCTTTAGACTGTAGTCCTCCCAGGCTATGTAGCCAGTATTTACCCAGTTCATAGTCAGTACGTAGACAATATGTAGCCAGTACATAGCCAGTACGTAGACAGTATGTAGCCAGTACATAACCGGTACGTAGCCGGTACGTAGCTGGTACGTAGCCAATACGTAGCCAGTAAGTAGCCAGTATGCAGCCAGTACGCAGCCAGTACATAGCCTGTATGTAGCCAGTATATAGGGAGAAATCCAAGTAGAAACCAGGAAAGCTGTTTTAACATAGCTGTTACTCAACTGAACACTTCAGTGTTCAGTTGAGTAAATAAACGAGTGGACGGCGGAGCAACAGTTGTTTTACCGTTGGTGTTGCCATCAGCCAACTCAATGTGTAAGACAGTCTCATGTCGTCCCTAAATGTGGTTATTGATAGAAACAAGCTGGGATAAAGTTAAGAACGATAAAGACTAAAGATAGCCACTACAGTCATCAACGCTCATAGTTTTTTATCTTAATGGAATGAATAGACGTGTATTTAACAACTGTGGAGTGTGTGGATGATGGCTGGTTTAAGCAGCCTCCCCTGGCCCAAGTCTGATTAGACTCTGGGGCTGGCTGCACACCTGTTGCAGCAATGAGTAATCAATGTGCACATGTTAAACCAGCCATCTCCATACACATTCAGGGAGAGATCTCCTGCATGGCAACATGGAGGAGGTGTATCATTGTCTGCAAACCTTACAATAAATTGCCATGCTGTAGATCTCACCTTGAGTGTGTGTATGTGAAGATGGCTGGTTTAACAGGTGTGCAGCCTCACCCAGCCCCATAATCGAATCAGACTCTGGCAAGGTGAGGCTGCTTAAACCAGCCATCATCCACACACACTCCACAACATGTAGGTTTCTAGCTATAGAAGTGTTTAAAACACAATGCAGGTTTCTAGTTATACAAGTATATTTAAACACCATTTAGCTTTCTAGCTATAGAAGTGTTTACAACACCGTGTGAGCTTTTCTAGAAGTGTTTAAAACACAATGCAGGTTTCCAGCTATGGAAGTGTTTATATCACCATGTAGGTTTCTAGCTGTAAGAAGTATAGATGAGCTAACACGAAAAAATAAATAAAACGAATTGACAAGGCTTTGACTCGGTTTAGGTTTTAGATGCACCAGTACCGCATATTGCATTTAATCAAACTGCTAATGACAGTAAGCTAGCTAAGGCATATAATCATCTAAACAGTAATAATTAACCATATTACGATTTACTTTTGCCTCCGTGTTTGCACGATTATCCATCAAATATGTATCTAAACTGTTTGACTTTTAGATAAGTCACCTTCAGATGAACTGGAGTAAAACTACTAACGGATAAGTTACTAGTTTGGACCATAGGACTGTATAAAATACATATTGGACACTTACCGACGGTAAAAATAAATAAATAACTGCAGGCAGGCAACCGCTGTGCACACACCGGGCGGCGACTAGTGTCTAACCCGGTAACCAGGTAACCACATTTTCGAATGCCTAGGATAGAGGTTACGTCAACCACCAGGTGGCGTTGTTGGGTAGGGTAACAGTAGCACCAGATGGCGATGTTGGGTAGGGTTATAGAACCACCGGGTGGTAGTGTTGGTAGGCAGTGTAACAGTCCCTCAGGTGTTAGGTAGGATTACATTACCACCAGGTGTTGGTGTTAGCTAGTGTTAAAGGTTCACCATGTGGTGGGTTTAGGTAGGGTTACAGTACTACCAGGTGGAAGTGTTCGGTAGGGTTATAGTACGACCAAGTGGTGGTGTTAGGTATGGCTCAAAGGGGGAGTAAAGGCAGTGCGAGTACATTTTATGAAAGTGTTTGCGCGACTCTGTTTTCAAATGTATGGGCCTTCTGCAATCTGTTTTAGTTTCTGTAGGCCTACGTGAAATCGTGCGCACACATTTTGTAAACACATTTATTTCATAATGTATCTTAATCGACTCCCATACAAATGGAGTAGTTTCTCCAGATACACTGGTGCCTGGTGGTACTTAATGGTAATATGTACACACAAACAAAACAGCGGGGACCAAGGCTTGGTATTGAGTAAATGTGCATATGTAGGCCCATATCTACAATCCACAAATGTAAATTAAGGGCCCGTGTCCTTCCCGTGTCCACGCCGCGTCTTCTTTCAATCGTCATCTATGGTCTTTGAATCCACAATTTACACACCACTGCAATGGATGGGGGAGAAAGTTTATCAATCCAGAGATTGACCCAGAGAAGCGTTGACATTTATTGGAGCTACATTGTAGTGGGAGTTTAATCAGAAACAATGAAAGCAGACTAACGTAGCAGAGATACTTTTACCTACAACATGAAGTACCAGAGATGTCCTGAAGGCACAAAGAGAGGTGGAATCAAGATTACATAATGAAGTCTGGACGTCTAATAAACGCTTTGGTTGTCATAAAGACACTAAATATATGGAGTTGTCTTTGGGGCATCTCATGGATAGTTTAGTCACAGAAGGAGTTCAAAAAAATATACACCTTACTTCTAGCTAGATGTGCTATTGGCTAGGTGGAAGTGTTAGTCTACTTTAATAGACAGGGCTAGCTGGAGGTACTAGGCTAGCTGAAGGTGCTTGGCTAGCTGGGGGAGCTAGTTTAATATATAGGGCCATCTGGGGTGCTAGGCTAGGTGGAGGTGCTATGCTAGGTAGTCAAGGGTCCACCAAAAGCTAATGCCAATGGTGAGAACTAAGTGATTAGAAAAAACAACAACATGGTGATAAAGCATATATTGTACACAATTATTTGTATCATGTTATGTTTTTGCTCAATCAAAAGAAACCATTATCTGCAGTTCTATATTATTTTATGAAAGTTTTAAAAACATTTAAAATACAAGCCCTGACACAACAGAAGGCTCTATGACCAGCTCCTTATCTCCAGCCATAGGCCATAAGGCCAGCCATATAGGGCTCGTTCCTAGTAAATCTTATTTATTCTTCCTCCTGGTCTCTAATCTCTGGTCTCTAGTAGTGTCTCATCTCTAATCTTTTGTGGTGTCTGGTCTCTCTTGATATCTGGTCTCTAATCTCTGGTCTCTAACGGTGTCTGGTCTCTCTGCTTCTCTTTAGTCTATTGTCTCTTGTCTCTCCTGATCTCTTCTAGTATCTGGTCTGTCACTAGTCCCTATAGGGTCTCAGGTGGTCTCTGATCTCTCTCTCTGGTCTCCTGGTCAGTAGTGGTCTCTAGTCTTTCCTGGTATCTCCTGATCGCTGGTAACTCCTGGTCGCTGCTGGTCTTTAGTCTCTAATTTAATCTGGTCTCATGATCTCTGGTCTCTACTGGTTTCTCCTAGTCTATCTGCACGGTGGTATTGTGCTGGTTTTGGAATGTAGTAAGTCTTCCTGGTCCAGCTGTAGAGGAAGGTTCTGCAGAGTGCTCTTGATGCTCAGGAGAGGCCAGTAGAGTGAGTGTGTGTGTGTGTGTGTGTTGGTTACAGCTGAGTAGGTCCTCTGGTGTGTGTCTCAGTGTTGCCAGTAGAAGGTACTGTCACCAGGCTCCTCAGGTAGACACAGGGGTTCCTCCTCCTTTCTCCAGGGGTGGAGCTCAGAGGAGGAGCAGGGGGTCTGATGGACATGAGGGGCTGTACCTCCTGCTGCTGCTCAGACAAGGCCTCCTCTTCCTCCTTTTTTTGCTCCTTCTCTGATAGGCTGGAGGAGCAAGGAAGAGAGGAGGAGGGTCGCTGGCTGGCCAGTCGCGAGAGGACTGCAACCCTGGGGCTTGGGTTAGGGTTTAGGGTGGAAGGGAAAATGGCTGTGACCCTTAGGTTAGGGGTGGGGTTTATGGAGGAAGGGGGCAAGGCTGTGACCCTGAGGTTTGGATTGGGATTAAGAGAGGAAGGAGACAAGGCCGTGACTCTGGGGTTAGGGTTCAGGTTGAGGGGAGAGGAGATGCTCTCCAGAGATGAGATGCTCTGGTTCCAGGCCTGCTGCAAGTCCACAGGGATGATCTTGGTGGCCTCGACGGAGACGCAGGGAGGGAGGGTGCCAGCACCTACTTTCCAGGGGAGGAAGCGCTCGCCGCAGGTGGGGGAGGCCAGCGAGGGGCTCCCACATATCTCCAGAGCAGCTGGAACTACAAATGAGGAGGAGATGGCTTTAGAAACATTCTTGCTCGGTGTGCGTTTGTGTTGTGCACTGTGTTTGTGGTACCTGATTGAGGTCGTTGTTTTGGTGTTTCCTCCTTGCGAGCAACAAACGTAATACCAATATCTTCCTCTCTCTCTGAACGCTCCTCTTCCTCTCTCTCGTCCTCCATCTCCGACTCCACCGGCACCACCACTGGATCTGAAAACAGACCATCTGGTTACTCTATCCATACACCAGTCAACTACTGCAGTTACCATCTGACAAGCTTATCAGACCCTGAGAAACACTGATTAGAAAATATATGGCGCACAAAGATAGGAAGATATTGGTTAATGAGTTTCAAGACTTAGAATAATTTATTAGCAGTATTGGTGTTGTTTATCATCATACCACCTTTTTTAAATTGCTTTTAACATCTAACTGTCCTCACCACCCTGTCCTTCTTTTTGCCCCTTCATTTGTTTGTTTTAATAACTTTAAATTTTTTTGTATATATCTCGTATTTTGTCTTTTTGTCAAGTGTCATTGAGCGTCTAGAAAGGTGCTTTACAAATAAAATGTATTCTGATTATTATCATGAGGGTTAGCATTAGCATGTTTAGTATTAGCATTGTTAGCAGTGGTCTCGACAGTTTACCTTTGTCCTGCCAACTGACGTTACGTCGAGGTTTTTCATTTCCTTCCGGCTCCCTGATGTCTGATCCTCGATGCTGTGGAGAAAGAAACATTGAACACACTGTAGCTAGAAACAAACTAGATAGGATATGAACCAACCCTAAACTAGATAGGATACAAACCAACCCCAAACTAGATAGGATACAAACTTACCCCAAAGATAGGAAAGACTTACCCTGAACTAGATAGGATACAAACTTACCCCAAACTAGATGGGATAGACTAACCCCAAACTACATAGGATAGACTAACCTCAAACTAGTTAGGATAGACTAACCCCAAAGTAGATCGGATATAAACTAACTTTAAACTGGACAGGATAGACTAACCCTAAACTAGATTGGATACAAACTAACCCTGAACTAGATAGAATACAAACATACCCCAAATTAAATAGGATAGACTAACCCCAAACTAGATAGGATACAAACTAAACCCAAACTAGATAGGATACGACCTAACCCTATACTAGAAAGGATTGACAAACCCCAAACTAGATAAGATACAAACTAATCCAACCACTAACCCCAGTGACCTACCACAAGACCCCCCCCCCACCCCCAACCCCCACCCTCCTGCGACCCCAGCCTGAGAAAAAAGAGGAAGACCTTCTTCTGACTGCGCTCCTTCTTGTGTCTCTTGTGTCTGGATGTTTTGAAGTTCTCCATGCGGCTCCTCATGTTCCTCTGGAAGACCTCCCGCTCCTGCCGCTCCTGGTCCCCTGCCGGCATGAAGTGTCTGCTGTAGTGGGACTGGTACTAGGGTAGGCAGGTAGTTAGGTAGGGAGAGAGAAAGAGAGAGAGACAGACAGACAGACAGAGAGAGAGAGGCGCACATTTAAAGTCGCAATGTCAAACATTTCAAACATTTTCAAATTACCTTGAGATATCTGTAGACAATGCTGATCCATAGTGATTTCAATAATATTATCAATACAATAACCTGTAACTGATATTTTCTACAAATTACACCAAGCCAGCCATGCTAAGCTAGCTTGCGTAACTCTGCAAAAGGTGTATATATATATATATATATATACATATACGCTAGTTTGCAAAGCTACATATCTTTATACATCTATAGATACAGTATATAGATACAGGTGTATATACATCAATAGATATATGGATATCTATAGATATAGATGTATATATCTATATCTATAGGTGCTTCTTACCCGTCTACGTGGTTTGTACAGGTTCCCGGTGAGAAAGTGGTGCGTCTCACTGTCCTCCTCCACCCTTGCTCCTGGGACGTTATCTATCACCTGGAGGTCCAGACACACCCCGCTACCATTCTCTCTGCTGCACACACACACACACACACACACACACACACACACACACACACACACACACACACACACACACACACGTTGACATAACTTAACCAGGCCTTCACAATATATAAACAAGTATATCATGTATATGAATAATAATAATAATAATAGACAAGAAGTATATAATGTTTATTAATAATAATAGTAATAATAGTCATCTTACTGGTAGTTTAAAGTAGATTAATCTTATGTTATCAGTATCTCATATATGAGTAGTCATGTGTATTAATGATGATAATGTGGGTCAGCTCAGGAGGTAGAGCGGGTTGCCTTGTAACTGGAAGGTTGCTAGTTCGATCTCTGGCTCCTAGTTTAGGAGCCACCTCGTTTTGTGTCGAGGTGTCCCTGAGTAAAACACCTAACCCTAACTGCTCCCGATGAGCTGGCTGTCACCTTGCATTGTTGAGACACCGTCGAAGGTGTGCATGAATAACTAAGTCCCTTTGGATGGAAGCGTCTGGTAAATTATAATATTAATAATATCAAATGTAGCTGCAAGCAGCGATAAACAGTGTCAAGCATGCAACTGTGTGCTTGACACCAGGCATCCGCCTGGAAAATGATGAATACTAAGAGACAACTGCTGGAGGTCCCTTTAGGTTAGAACTCAATGTTGAAGCTGCAATCATTCTGCCAAATGTGAGATACTGCGCCCCTACTACTGGAAGTAGTTAACCTACGACGATGACTTTGTTTCATGCAATTCCTCAGACCAGACTGCTGGAAATAGCTTCGATGTAGACCAGCCCATTACAGCCAACTGCCCCAAAGTCAGCTCAGTTCCAAGCACACCATATGTGTACAAGGACAGTGCATCCTCTGCTGGTAGTAGTACACCACAGACTCAAAGATTGTCCCTTCACTGCTGGAAGTATTAGACCATCTCTTAGTAGTACACCTAAGTTCTTTCCCCAGACCATATGAGGTACCTGGTGGGATTCAACCCATGGATCTTCTGCCTTGCAGGCGTGTGCTCAACTCACTGAGCTATTGACGGACATGGTCCAGTTGGAGATGAAAATAGGTTCTAGGAGCTGGCTCTATCTAGCATAGGAGACATCTACTATCTATCATAGAAACAGCCACTATCTATGATAGAATACATCCAGCATCTATGATATAATACCACATCCACTGTCTATCATAGGAAAAATCCACTATATATCAGAATTCCACATAAACGATATATCCTAGAATGCAGCAAACTATTTTTGGAATGGAATTCCAGCAATTGTTTTTAAATAAAATTATTAATTTGGGGTTCCAACCATTAACCTTCACAACCTCATGCAAAGCTTGTGTTCACGTTTGAGGTGGTTGATTTCAGCGTTTTTGCTCCATTCACATTCCATATTAAATAATAACATTATAAAAACATATTTAAAATAAAGTATATAATGTTTGGTCTATAAACGTAGACACTGATATATGCCTGACTGTCTGGTAGTGGTTTTGTGTTGATCCCTCAAAAAATGAAGGATATCCAAAATTAATCAAATTAATAATAATCTTACAGGTAGTTGGTGACGTTGGTGACCTCAGGGAACGAACTCCTGCTGGCCATGGAGGGAAGAGACAACCTGGAGGTCAACACATTCCCTCCCTACATACGCACGCGCATGCATGTGCACACACACGCACGCGCATGCACGCGCACACACACACACACACACACACACACACACACACACACACACACACACACACACACACACACACACACAAACACACACACACATTGATACTTCTTATGAATGATATATGAAACTGCTGGTAGCTGTGGTAACATTAAACCTATGCTAACCTTGGTAACTACTACCATTAGGTACTTATAAATGGTAGCTGTGGTAACCATCCTCTCTCCTCCTACCTGGTCAATGACACTGATGGCGTCTCTCATGTTGATCTTCTGGTAGGCTTCCCACAGTTCACTCTTCTGGTACACAGACCGCCTCAGCAGAATCCTACTGAGGTAATTCTTATCAAACTGCTCCCACCTACAGAGATAAACACAGAAATACAGCTATAGTGATATGGCTATAAATATAAAGATATAATTATGAAGAGATATAAAAACATAAAGATATAGGTATATAAAGCTATAGGGATATATAAATATATAGAGATATGAAGATATAAAGATACAGCTATATAAATATATAGATATATAAAGATATAGTGACATACAGATATGGTAACATAAAGATATAGGGGTATAAAGACATATATATATAACAAAAAAGATATATAGTGATATAAAGATATAGAAATATAGAGATATAAAGATATAGAGATAAAGAGAGAAAGAGGGAGAGATTCATTTATGTATTAATACATGTATGATTAATACAAAGTATAGTAATATCTATAACGTACTTATCTCTCCAGTGATGATATCCTTGCAGACCAGCGATGTCTTCCACTGCAGTCAGAATATGATCAAACGCCTAAACATATAGAATTTAATTATACTACTAAACATACAGAATATGAATTATACTACTAAACATATAGAATATAAATTATACTACTTAACATAAAGAACATGAATCATACTACTAAACATATATAGACCATTCATAGATGGAAGGATGGATACAGAAGACCGATATATCTCTATATATAGAGAGAGTGATAGATAGATGGATGGATTGATGGATGGATGTACAATAGATAGATAGATAGATAGATAGATAGATAGATAGATAGATAGATAGATAGATAGATAGAAAAAGGACAAATAGATTATATAAATATGATAGATATACAGTATAGGTCAATGGATAAATAGATAATATATGATAGATAGTTTTACCCTTTCGTGGATTTCCTCATTGATGGTGGGCTTCCTGTTGGTGGAGCGAGGAACCTTGAGCCACTTGACCAGAGGTTTAATAGTTAACCCCTGGGATGGAGAGAGAGAGAGAGAGAGAGAGAGAGAGAGAGAGAGAGAGAGAGAGAGAGAGAGAGAGAGAGAGAGAGAGAGAGAGAGAGAGAGAGAGAGAGAGAGAGAGCGAGAGAGAGAGACCTTATTTACACATGTTGTTGTTTCAATGCTACTTTTATGATAAGATCCCATGATGTACTGATCCTAAACTCTGACCTTTACTGGGATGTAGTAGGTGAGGTGTACTACCTGGAACATTACGGTGAAGAATACCACTATGATGGTGGTGGCTACGAAGTAGTCCTTGGCCTTCACCTTCTCCCCGTCCAACAGGACCACCAGGGCGAACGCTACTGCCCCCCGCAGACCACCGTACGACATCACCACCTGGTCAATCTTATCCAATGGGACGAGCCGGAACCGGTTCAAAACCCAAGTCTGACCAATCACACCTTGGGAACACAAGAAGTACAGCTTATCATACTAATACTAATAATAAAACGTATTATACTACTAGTACTAGTCCTACTACTACTACTACTAACAATCACACCTTGATAATACCTTGTTACAGTAAAACATGAATAACACTTATACTATGAGAATACTGCTACTATATATATATATATCCAGAGAGAGAGAGGGTCTGACCCATGGCTCTGAAGAGGAGGATGAAGACCAGGGTGCAGGCCACCAGACCCGTGTCCCAGGCCCACTTGGTCTTATCCACTGCTGAGATGCCGAGGAAGATGAAGATAATGGTCTCAGCGATGCTGGCCAGGGTCTTCATGGTGTACTTCACCGTGGTCCGAGACTTCTGGGAAATATTGGCCTCCACGTATTTATTAGCCCCAATCCCACAAAATGTCATCCTGCAAAGAGATATTCTTACTGTTTATTTACTGAGAGAGACAGAGAGAGAGAGAGAGACGGAGAGAGATAGAGAGGAATGCCAGCAGGTAGACTGGTTAGGGATGGAACCCAGTTCCTTCTGGCAGGGAGTTGAACGCCCTAGCATCTATCCAGCCAAGCGGCTGTCATGACCGCCTGTTTGCGAAGCCTTGGCGGTAGGGACCAACATGTAGTTCCTCTAATGGCCTATAGGTAGTTCATGGTAGAGACTAGCATGTATCACTCTAACGGCCTATGGGAGGTTCACAGTAGAGACCAGCATGTAGTTCTTCTAACCACCTATAGGAGGTTCATGGTAGACACGTTATTCCTTTAATGGCTTATTGGAGGTTTACTGTGGAGATTAGCATGTAGTTCCTCTAACCGCCCTTGGGTGGTTCACTGTAGAGACTAGCATGTAGCTCCTCTAACCGACTCTAGGTGGTAAATGGTAGAAACTAGCATGTAGTTCCTCTGATGGCCATCAGGTGGTTCCCTGTAGTGACTAACATGTAGTTCCTCTAATGGTCTTTAGGGGGTTCACGGTAACAGACTTGCATGCAGTTCCTCTAATGGCTTTTAGGTGGTTCACTGTAGAGACTAACATGCAGTTCCTCTAATGGCCTATAGGATGTTCACGTTAGAGACTAGCATGTAGTTCAAGGTTTTCATTTTCACATTTTGTTTTCCACTGCTGGTTGCATAAATCTTCCAGCACCGGCGCCGTCCGTAGAAGGCTACACCGTCAAGGCAGTTGGGTGTAAACCAATGGGTGACGTCTAAAATGCTACATCCATATTTTTTACAATCTATGATCTAGACCAAGCACAGCCTTAGCAACAGTGTTCCCTAGCATCAGCCTGGTGTGTGAAGTAAATTATGTAACCAGCCTTTCATCCACCAGGGAGACCTGGTAGAAAGGTCACAACCTTTATCTGCTCCTTTTAAACATGTTAGCACACCAGTAATCACATTCACGTGTGCGTGTGTGCATGCGTGCCCTGCTAGCAGTAAGCTAACAGACCAGTAGGTATCACAGAGAGAGTTCATCAAGTTAATTGAATAAATAAGCAAAACGCTGTTTGGGTTCCTGTACTGTAGGACTGTACTGTTGGACTTTACTGTAGGACTATATAACTACTGCAGGATTTAACTGGAGGACTAAAGGACTGTACTATAGGACTGTGGGACTATAGGACTGTATTTTAGGACAGTAGGACTATAGGATTAAGACTGTACTGTAGAACTATAGGATTATATTGTCACTATACTGTATTTCAGGCTGGTACATTAGGACGGTAGGACTGTACTGTAGGACTTACGACAGTATGGCAGACAGGGAGCAAAGCTCCGCAGTCAGGTAGGCCAGGTAGACCAGCAGGAAGACGAAGAGCGGCTCAATGATGCGGACCTTCTTAGTGAATCTGGTGGTGAAGCTGAGCAGCACAGCAAACACCAGGCCTACCACAGTACCTCCCAGACTCACTACCAGGAAGGAGACTATAGGAGAGAAATAATACATACTGCTATAATACACCAGAGCTACAGCAGTAGCCTTCCTCCCAAACTCACTACCAGGAAGATTATACGCCAGACATAATATATACTGCTATAATACACCAGGCCTACTGCAGTATTTAGGTTAGGATAGTTAGGGGTAGGTTACTGTAGTGTTCGAGGTAGGGTAGTGTTTGGTGTAGGGTAATGTGAGGGGTAGGGTCGTTCTAGGGATATGATAGTGTTAAGGGTAGTGTAGTGCTAAGGTAGTGTTAGGGGTAGGATAATGTTAGGGGTAGGGTTGTTTTAGGGATATGATAGTGTTAGGGGTAGGGTAGTGTAGTGCTAGAGGTAGTGTAGGGCTAGAGGTAGGGTAGGGCTAGAGGTAGGGTATTATAGGGCTAGAGGTAGAGGTATGGTATGGTAGGGTATGGTAGGCCTAGAGGTAGAGGTAGGGTATGGTAGGGCTAGAGGTAGGGTATGGATAGAGGTAGGGTAGGGCTAAAGGTAGGGTATGGTAGGGCTAGAGGTAGGGGTAAGCGTAGAGGTAGGGTTAGGGTTGGGTAGTTAGAAAAGGATTAAGGTAGGCTAACACTTTAGAAGACATCTGAGGTTAGTAGTGGCTATGGTCAATCACAGCCAAATGTCTAGAACACACAGCATCTACATCATACATATAATGTCTTATCTACAATCAGAATGAATGTACATCTTACAAATCTTGTTGTCTACCATCAGAACGTATATATATATCCTATAAATCATGTTATCTACCATTAGAATATATATACATCATATCATGTTATCTTTCATCAGATTGTATATACATCATGTAAATCATGTTATCTACTATTAGAATGTATATGCATCATATGTTATCTACCATCAGAATGTATATACATCCTATATGTCGTGTTATCTACCATCAGAATGTATATACATCAGATATAATGTTATCTACCATCAGAATGTATATACATCATATCATGTATCAGACACACACGCAAACTTTGTAGAGTACCTGTACACAAACACACACATACATAATATATGTCATATTTTGTCTAATATCAGAATGTATATCACCACA
This sequence comes from Lota lota, assembly GCA_026745465.1. Taxonomy (NCBI): domain Eukaryota; kingdom Metazoa; phylum Chordata; class Actinopteri; order Gadiformes; family Lotidae; genus Lota; species Lota lota. The sequence goes on along the minus strand of JACYXH010000659.1, from coordinate 14,930,718 downwards.
TACTCACCCAAACCTTTCAAACATTCTGCTGTCCCCACGTTAGCTGGGCCCACCTCCACAAAAGACATATACACCTTGTAGAGTACCTGTGACACACACACACACACACACACACACACACACACACACACACACACACACACACACACACACACACACACACACACACACACACACACACACACACACACACACACACACACACACACACACACACACACACACACACACACACACACACACCTGTGTTATGCTTCCTAGAAGCATAATGAGACTTGGCTAGCTTGAAGCATAATGCGATGTAGTTAGCTAGAAGCATAATGTGATGTAGTTAGCTAGAAGCATGAGATGTCCTAGTTAGAATCATGAGACATAGCTAGCTAGGCGCATAATGATGATTTGTGCTAAATCTGACAATTCCACCTTCCTCACATTCGAACGTTCAAAGTCAGCAGTTTTCCCCATTGACTTCCATTATAAAAAATATATTAAACAAAACTGATAATTTGACGTCATTTTTTTAGCTAACAACACCAAACTGACATCTCCTAAGGGGGTTGTCCTCCGTTTTGTGATTGAATAATGTCGGCTAATTTCCATTTTTGGGATTTACGCATAACCCGGCCATTTTCTTAAAAATATATATTTGGTTGGACACATGAGTATGAGTACCAACGTTTTATTTCAAGATACAGAAGAATATTTCCAGGCGGACCAAGTTCTTAGCCTAGGAACCAGAACAATCTGCAAGCTTGTGTAGTACTTGCACTGGCATGTGCCTCTGGCCCCACTACCGTTCAGACATTTCCAGCCGACAACCGTTTATCTAATATGGGGCAGGTTTAATATGATGACTGTACAAAAGAGCGCATTATGGGAGTGCCGTTATAGGCATCTTCATAAACAACCAAGATGGCTTTCGCTGATGTGTCCGTGTGTCACACGTTCCATTGCTCTGATGGAGGCATTTTCTTGTCTGTAACGCCCCTTGGAAATTGTAAACTAACTAAAAGGTTCAAGACTAATACGCATTTGCGAAATGTTTTGTCAAACGTTGTGGGGGCAAATAATAGCGACCCCTGTGGTCAAAATATTACCCAACTTGTTTGCGACCTGCCTCCCAGGTAGGCAATTCTCTGGGAGCAATTCGACAACTCCCAGATGTTCAAGTTTAGAGTGGATGAAAAAATATAGAAAAAATATAGAAATCATACAATAATTTAATTATAAAAGTAATATATATTCCTAAAAAAACTGTAGGAGTAACATCCTGAAAATTAGGTAGAAAATAAAAATAAAAGAAAGCAAGTTTGGCTTGCTTTGCAACCACACTACTTAGATATTAGGATGTTAGGGTTTGGAGTTAGTGTTTGTGTGTGTGCGCTTGTGTGTTACCACGGTGACAGCATCGTTCAGCAGTGACTCTCCGAAGACGATGATGAAAAGCGTGTCGTTGACGTGGACCTCCTCAAACACAGCGAGGACAGCCACCGGGTCCACGGCTGAGATCAACGCCCCGAATAACAGGAAGTCCATCAGCCCCGCCTCCACCTTCTCATCTGTATATACATGTATATATATATAGAATATAATATCTGTATACACATACACATATATAGAACATAACATTATCTGTATACACATACATATAAAATATATATAATATCTGAATACACTGTGGAGGACCAAGAAAACCTCAGCTCCCCGGTCTGGGAAGAATTTCTGTTACCTTTTTGATCCCCACCTCCTTTTTTTCCTTTCGGCCCTGGATTCAATAAATATGCCCTGCATGGGTTTAATCTGTAGCTGTCTCATGGAAGTTTGTTAAATATCCCGTCTGGGGTGCCACAACACATACATGTATATAGAATAGAATATCATCAGTATTGTACATATTATATAATATCTGTATACACATGTATATAGAATATAATATAATCTGTATACACATGCACGTATAATGTATATAACATCTGCATACACAAAAATGTATATAGAATAAAACAATCTGTATACACATACACATGTTATATACAATATCTGTATACACAAACATGTATATATAATATAAATAATCTGTATGCAAAAACATGTATAAATAATATAATATTATATATATATATATATATATATATATATATATATATATATATATATATATATATATATATATATACGTCTGTACATATGGCGGCAGTGGCTCTTCAGGTAGAGCAGGTTGTCTGGCAACCGGATACATACAATCTGTCTTTCAGCCTTGCATGGCTAACGCCGTTGGTGTCAGAATGGGTGAATGTGAGGCAATAATTGTAAAGCGCTTTAAGTGACCACTGTTCTGAAAAGTGTTACATAAATGCAGTCCATTTACCATCATACATCATAAACATCGATATATATTATATGTATATATATGTGAAATATATTATTATATACACATCAATATAAATTCGATATCATATTATATACACAGTCAGACACATATATTATATAAACATACACATGAATATATATTAGATATCATATAATATTCACATCAATTTATATTATAGATGTATTTAAAACCATATAATATACACACGGGTTAGGGCGTGTGTATATACACTAGGATTATGGTGACTGAAATAGGAACCCATCAACTTGACAAAGTACAGGCAGAATACGGTACAGAAGGGTTAGGGTGACAGTAAATTACTCTTAGATATGTCAATTAATAAGGTAACCACTTCCTGCAAGCTTTAATTTTACTAGTGCCTTTTAATATTATGGAACCTTTAATTTGGCTCCCTCTACTGGCTGACTAGGGATCTCGCTACTGAAAGTACTTTAATGCAGCGAGTATAGAAAAAAGGAAGGTCATGCGACATTGCTCAGCAATATAAAGCTATTAAAATGTGATAATAAGCTCCTTGCTGGAACAGGGGCATGTATTGTGTGATTGGATTTTTTTTTTTGCATTAAAACATGACTTGAGTGGTTTCAACAGTAAGAAAGTCTCAAACTAACATTTGTTTCTGACCGAAAGGATTAAATGGATAGCTGACCTATGACCCCCAGCAGCTTGACGCTGTACAGGCATAGTGCAGTACAGAAGGGTTAGGGTGACTGACCAATGATCCCCAGCAGCTTGACCCCGTACAGGCAGAATGCGGTGCAGAAGGCGTTCCACAGCGTGCCCACCACGGCGTACAGGGTGATGGCTCCCAGGTTGTCGAAGAAGAGGCGGGAAGGCATGAAGTAGCCGGCGTCCCCCACAATGGTGGGCAGTAGGAAGAGGAAGAAGAGCCCGGGCTCCAGCTGGTACAGCTGCTTCTCATTGGCTAGGAGGACGACTCCACCCAGAACCAGACCCAATAGGATTAGCATACAGCTCTCTGGGACCACCGTGGTGAAGCGCTGGGACAGGTGGAACACTGGAGACAGACAGACAGGTAGACAGGCAGACAGGTAGACAGACGGGTAGGCAAACGGACAGACAGGCAGACAGACAGACACATAGGTAGACAAACAGTCAGACAGACAGGTAAAACCGATGGACACACAGGTAGTTAGATAGACAGATAGACAGGTAGTTAGATAGACAGATAGGAAGACAGACAAGGAAACAGACAGATAGGTAGACAGACAAGTATACAGATAGTTAGAAAGAAAAGGTGGTAAAATGAACAGGTAGACATACAGGTAGATAGACAGACAGACAGACAGACAGGGAGACAGACAGAAAGGTAGTTAGATAGATAGACAGATAGACATACAGTAAGATAGACAGCTAGCCACACAGACAGATGAGGAAGAGGTAGAAGGATAAATATTTACTAGTTATGTTTTAGAGGTAGTATGAGTCATATTTTATAATGATGTATTAGAGGTAGGAGTAATATTTAGTAGTAGAGTATTAGAGGTAGTAGGAGTAATATTTAGTAGTAGTGTATAATCATTACTACACATGTGATATATATATATATATAATAGTAATATACATGGGATATATATAATAGTACTATATATTGTTTATATATATAGTAATTATATATATACATATATATACATATGTACATATATATTCATATATACATATACATATATATGTATATATATTCATATACATATATATATATATATATATATATATATATATATATATATATATATATGTATATTTAATTACTACTACTAAATGGGATATATAAGATATTATAGTTATACACATTGGATATTACATTTCATATACGGGACGGTCCGGTAAGTGAACTGAGAGACAGATATAATAATAGTATAGTTCTGTATGTGTATATATAATAGTTTACGTATATATCTCAGGACTCACGGATCTTGGCGAGGCTGGCGAGCAGCAGCCACACGGAGATGATGTAGGGGGTCTGAACATAACTCCACTCCCACTGCACGATCCTGAATCCCCCGGCGTGGCTCCGCTCCTCCTCATCCACCTCCGGCTGTACATGCTGCACCTGCTCCCCGGCGGACATCGGCGAGGCCAGGCCCGGTGGCCCGTGGTCCCCCGACACACCTAGACCAGTGAGTACGTTCTGAAGAGACTCCGTCACGGACAGCTCCGTAACTGCGCCGGTCACCGGGAGCGTAATCAGCAGAAGGCTGAGAACCAGCATCTTGTCCTGCGGTCTCAAAAACATCCCCACCAGTTACGGTCTCTAAAACATCCACACCGGCTACGGTCTGTAAAACATCAACACCAGCTGCCTTTATAGGATGAGACACGGAGCTCCGCCCGCACCGGAGATATCAAAACCCCGACACACTGCTAGAGGAGGAGAGAGGAGGAGAGAGAGGAGGTGGATGAGAGATGAGGAGGAGGAGCTCCCCGCGTACCCAAGGGGTAGGGGCGTAGATTCACATTGGGGTGTGTGTGTGTGTGCGTGTGTGTGTGTGTGTGTGTGTGTGTGTGTGTGGGGGGGGGGGGGGGGGGGGGGGGGTTAAAAAAATCTGGTAGTTTACTACCTGGCTTTTGGGTGGTCTTCAAATAAGATGAAAAAGCAACCCGTTATAGGATCGCTTGTCTCCAACCCCGGGAGATTTGTTGTGTAAAATACTTACACAACATTTATTTGGAAAAATCTAAATCACTGAACAATTGTATACATTTGTAGTATGATCAATAGATCATAGAAGTTTAGATAGGGGTGTTTCTTTTTTAATTGTTTATCGGCTATTGTAAATGTATTAATTCTATATTATTCTATATTACATATACATAATTAATTTGTTGACATCTCCCCCCCCCCCCCCCCCCCCCCAAATGTACACCTATGTGTGGACGTGGTCCATAAAAGAGCCACCGACCTGCTGATGGGGGGGAATAATATGAATAATTGCTGATATTAGTAGTCAAATTAAGTAATATCACACTGGAGGGATGTTATGCTGAATATCAGCATGGCTGTGCTGATATTCAACAGTTCTACAAGCACCATGTATTAGTTAACAGTAATAAGCGACAGCAGATTATGGTTTGTTTGTTTATTTGGCTTCGCCCACACAAAGTATTCATTAATAGTGGAGTTGTTTACAGGTTGGAAGTTTGTTTATACTTTATCAACAGAGGAGTTGTGTACAAGGGTGGAGGAGTTTTATTATTTGTAGCTGAGTTGTGTAAAGGGTGGAGGAGCTATTTATAGTTAGTTAATAAAGGAGTTGTGTACAGGGATGATGAGTTTACTTATTCGAAGTGGAGTTGTGTACAGGGTGGAGGAGTTGATGTACTGTATTAATGGTGGAGTTGTCGGAGGACGTTATTTATTAATAGCGGAGTTGTGTTCAGGGTGGAGTTTATTCATTGTTTATTAATACTGGAGTTGTGTACATGGTGGAGGAGTTTATTTATTAATAGTGGAGTTGTATACAGGGTGGAGGAGTATATGTATTTATATTGGGGATGTGTACAGGTTGGTGGAGTTTATTTACTAATAGTGGAGTTGTGTACAGGGTGGAGGAGTTTAAAATATCAAATATCAAACTCAAAACACAGGATTTCATTTTTCATTTATTTAAAGTTGATTTTACACACAGGATGATATTGTAGTATATAGTATAGTTAGTATACTATATACTATACACTTTATTACTATAATGTATAATATAACGTACACTAAGTATATTATATAGTGTATAGTATAGTATACTAGTATATAGTATAGTTTATAGAGTACCAATCTACCCCCCCCCCCCCACCCTTGGGGAACCATGGGGTGGTCTCCTTAAGGTCCTCCATGCTCTCCTGGTTTCCTATGCTGTCCAGCCATCTGTGTGCATGTGAAGTGTAGTGTTGTGTGTGTGTGTGTGTGTGTGTAGTATATTGTATCTGTATCAGAGTGTATCTGTAGTCTAGTGTGTATTGGGTTGTGTGTAGTGTGTGTGTATCACAGTATGTCTGTAGTGTTGCCGGTCAGACCAAGAGCTTGGACGACATCCAAACCCAGTCCAGTCTTCAGAGTCCTCCTCACTACACTCACACGTACATGCACACACACACACACACACACACACACACACACACACACACACACACACACACACACACACACACACACACACACACACACACACACACACACACACACACACACACACACACACACACACACACACACACACTTTAGTATCAAGACCATAGTATTCTACATCATGTGACCAACAGCAACCAGATAAGACACCACATGACCATCATGCCATCATGACATCATGACCACTGATATGATGACCTCATCATGACCACGGACATCATGACATCGGGATCTCTGGATCACAGTAGGCCAATGAAAGAAGAGCAGGGGACTCACATGACTTCCTGTTGAGGCGGGAGCGTTTGCGTGTCTTGGGGCTGGCCGGGCGCTCAGAGGGTTTCTGGGTAACGGACTTCACGAGCTGATCCATGATCTCATCCGTGGCGTCGTCTTGACCACTGGTGATGATGTCATCCTTGGATACTTGAGACTGGGATGGACTCGCTCTGCCTTGACCTGTAACAAGAAATAACCTTATATATACACTAGTAATTTTAAATTGTGTATATATATATACTGTTATAGTATGAAGCAGTAGTTATACTGTAATATAAATGTTAACTAGTACTGTTGTATCCTGTGAGATATATTTATTTCTATATCTATATAGATTTATCTATATATAGAGATACATCTATATATCAGTGCTGTATGCTACATATACTACACACACACATGCACGAAAACACACAGCTGTATGTGTGTGTTTATGTGTGTATGTTTGTGTGCGTGCATGTGCGTGTGCGTGCATGTGCGTGCGTGTGTTTACGTTGTCCTCTAGAGCGTCTCAGAGTCCGCGGGTCGGAGATCATCAGAAGGTTCTTCATATTATCATGCTCCTCCTCCTCCTGCTCCTGCTCCGCCCCTGTCTCCTCGGTGGCATCCTGAAGAGGCAATGCCCCCGAGAAGTTCTCAGTCTAGACAGAGAGACAGAGACAGAGACAGACAGACAGACAGACAGATCAAAAAGATAATAAACATCTCAGATATAAACAAACCGACATGTCTGCTGGGAGAAATATAAGCACACACACCGTTACATACACATACACACACCATTACTAACACACACACACACACAAACACACACATACATACATCACTACCATACACCACTATATGTAAGACAGGCAGTTATGTGGACAGGTATATATGTGAGACAGGTGTGATAAGCTCTGTTGGCGTCTTCTCATCATATTTTGGTCTCCAGATTGTATCTTTATATCTTTGTGTTTAACGCCAAACACTTGGTAGTTATACTGGTATAATATAAAAGGTTAAGTAAAGTGTAGTAGTGGTTATACTGTAATATATTGACTACTACTAGTAGTATTAGTATACTAGTATAGTAGTCGTTATACTGTTATGTAAAGGTTAACTATTATTATTAGTAGTAAAGTCGTTAAAGTATAGTAGTATATACACACACACATATATATGTATGTATTAACTACTCCTAGTAGTAGTATATTAGTAGTTATACTGTAATACAAAAGGTTAACTACTGCTAGAAGTAGTATAGGAGTAGTTTGAATGTAATGTAACTCTGCTAGTAGTAGTTAACCTATATATTCATAAAGCACTAGTAATACTGTAATATAAAGGTTAACTAGTGCTGTTTTAGTATTAAGATGTAGTTATACCTTAATATAAAGCTTAATTAGTACGGTTATAGTATTAAGCAGTAGTTATACTGTAATATACAGGTTACACTGCTGCGTTCTGTTTTTCAAACCCTTAACATAAGAAGAGATACTGCCGTCTCCTCATTTATCCATATACTAAATATATTCAATATATTTATTACACTGCTTTGTTGAATACTCAATTCAAATCAAGGTGAATTACGGCCTTCTAGGCTCTGTTATTTCTGAGGTGGTTTCATCCCACTGATAGGGCGGGACATAATGTCAGGGGTGTGTGTTAACTACTACTAGTAGTAAAGTAGTATAGCAGTAGTTGTACTGTAATATAGCAGTGTGTGTACCTCTGTGATCATCTTCCCTCGGGTCTTGGTGCGCTGGCGGTGGTCAGCCCTCTTGCGTCTTTGGATGAGCAGGCGGTCTCTCGTGGTCCGGTACTCCAGACTGAACTCACTCAGGACCCCACAGAACCGGGTCACAGCCACATCACGCACACCCTGAGATGGCTGGCCCAGGTACAACAAGAAGGAGTGGAACCTGCAACACAACGTCACTATATGAGAATATATATAAAAATATATACTGTATATATATATATATATATATATATATATATATAAAAAAGAAAGAGAGAGAGAGAGAGAGAGAGAGAGAGAGAGAGAGAGAGAGAGAGAGAGAGAGAGAGAGAGAGAGAGAGAGAGAGAGAGAGAGAGAGAGAGAGAGAGAGAGAGAGAGAGAGAGAGAGAGAGAGAGAGAGAGAGAAAGAGAGAAGGGTAGTTGACCTGTTGATGACCCTCCTGTGCACTACTTTGAGGATTCCGATTCTGTGGCTGCAGTCCTTCAGGAAGTCGGTCATCTTGTTCCTGAGAGCAGCTTTGGTCTCGTGTTTGGAGACCAGCTTCAGGTTCTCCCAGGATGCCTTACACCTCCTCTCCAGCACCACTAAGCTGTCTGCCAGCTGCTCAAAGTCCACCTGTGTGAAGAAATATCAGGAGTGAGGAGAGAGAGACAGGAGACAAAGGAGACAGGAGACATAGTGGACAGGAGACATAGGATTCTTCTTGATTGTCTTATGAATCAATTTGGCATCAAAGGCTTGGTGCATCTCTGCTTTTATCAAATATAACGTGAAGGTATCTCAGAGTACACATCAGAGGACTATGGGTAGGTATGGAGGGTTAGGGTTAGGTACTAGGTTAGGGTTAAAGGTTACCTTAGCAGACCTGGTGATGGCTGGTATCTCAGAGTACACGTCAGAGGACTCCGGGTAGGTATCCAGTATCTCGCAGCAGACGTGGTACAGCAGAGTTTGCCTCTGAACCGTGTCCTTCACCTCAGATACCTTCTCTAGGTAGGACAGCTCAAACCCTTTAGCCTGGACACACACGCACATGCGCACACACACATACACATACATATACACACACACACACACACAGCGGATCAGAGATTTGATCTATGTCTTTAGACAACAAGCAACTGAACCTGACCTCCAGAAGGGGGGGGGGGGGGGGGGGGGGAGGAGAAAAGGCAAGAGAGAGGACAGAGGGAGGAGACATGAGAGGAGGAGTTAGGAGGAATTGGAAAGAGAGGAAGAGTTAGGAGAAGAGAGAGAAGAGACATGACAGAAGGTGAAATGAGAGGAGATAAGAAGAGTTAGGAGGAGAGGAGGCATGAGAGGAGATGTTAGAAGGAATTAGAAAGAGGAGACATGAGAGGAGGAGGAGTTAGGAAGAGAGAGAGGAGGAGACATGAGAAGAAAAGTTAGGAAGCTAGAGGAGACATGAGAGAAGGCAAAATGAGAGGAGGAGATAAGGAGAGTTAGGAGGCATGAGAGGAGATGTTAGAAGGAATTAGAAAGAGAGGAGACATGAGAGGAGGAGGAGTTAGGAACAAAGAGAGAGGAGGAGACATGAGAAGAAAAGTTAGGAAGCTAGAGGAGACATGAGAGAAGGCAAAATGAGAGGAGGAGATAGGAAGTTAGGAGGAGAGAGACGAGGTTAGAGGAGACATAAGAGGAGTTAGGAGGGGAAATTAGGTGCACGTGGAATTACTTGTGCTTATGTGTACACACAAAGCATGTGAAATTTCACGTGCAAATACGCACAAAGCTGGTTAAATTACGTGTTAACAAAAAGCATGTTTTAGCGATATAATGCATTGAGATAAGTCGCTACCTCCAAGCACTTTTATGAGATACCACATAATAGCCTACTTTTTAATTCCTGTAAAAAGTATATCAAGCCAGTTCAATGCACCTTAGGGATGTATGTTTTTACTCTAGCTATGTTAGGATGAACCAGCAAAACGAGCCAGATTAGTTATTGTAGGACGTCGAAAAGATGCAAATTTCACGTGCTTTGTGCGCATTTCCATAAAGCAAATGTGTGGTTGTGTGTGTGTGTGCATGTGTTACAGAGTGAGATTGTGTCTGTGTGTTTGCACGTTTGAGCTGTTGAGGAAGTTTCCTATGGCCAGCAGTGCAGCCAGAATCCTCTTGAACGTCTGGTTCCTGCTGAGCTGATCCATACCGAGCTTTAAGTCGAACAATGGCTCCGCGATGTCCTGCAGGAGGAGCAGAAGAGGGTCGCTCTAGTCTTTAGGGTTCCTAAATACATTTATATATCTATATCGATATATGTATATATAGATTTAGATCTCTCTCTCTCTCTCTCTCTCTCTCTCTCTCTCTCTCTCTCTCTCTCTCTCTCTCTCTCTCTCTCTCTCTCTCTCTCTCTCTCTCTCTCTCTCTCTCTCTCTCTCTCTCTCTCTCTCTCTCTCTCTCTCTCTCTCTCTCTCTCTCTCTCTCTCTCTCTCTCTCTCTCTCTCTCTCTCTCTCTCTCTATATATATGGAAGTCAACTAACAGCGGCTTAGTACTCAACTAACAGCGGTTTGGTAGCAAACTATGTCTCTCTATATATCTATATAGCTATATATATAGATATATATACACAACGTGTAGACTAACCAACTAACTATCCACCAACGTGTAGGCTAACCAACTAATATCCAACAACATGTACACTAACCAACTAACATCCATCGTGTAGACTAACCAACTAACATCCAACGTGTAGACTAACCAACTAACATCCGTCGTGTAGACTAACCAACTAACATCCAACGTGTAGACTAACCAACTAACATCCAACAATGTGTAGACTAACAATATAACCTCCAACAATGTGTTGAATAATGATATGAATAAAATAAAGAAATTAAAGGCCTGTCTCAAATACAAGCCGCGGTCTATAAGATCAGAGCAAATAGTTTAACGGTATTTATGTTATTTGTATATATCAGATGTATATGGATGTATACCTTCTCTGTGGCTTCGTAGTCGAGTTTGAAGGCCCAGAGCTGCAGCCGGGCGGCCAGCGCACTGATGGAAGCTAGCGTTAGCAGGAAATGCTCAGCGCTGCCTAGCGGGACGTCTGGATTGGCCAACTGAGCATCCTGTATCCTCACCTTCTCCTCTTCTGTGGGAATCATTGTCAGGATCTTCTACACAGCAGAGAGACGAAACCCCATGAGATCGACAAACCTCAATGCTAGTAGCTAGCACACTGCTAACCTCTGCTATTAACCTCACTGATAGTAGCTAGCAGAACATTACTGTAGCTAGCACACTGCTAACATCTGTTACTAACCTCACCGCTAGTAGCTAGCACACCGCTGACCCTCTAGTACTAACCTCACCACTAGTAGCTAGCACAGTGCTAACCTCTGGTATTAATCTCACTTCTAGTAGCTAGCACACTGCTAACCCCTATTAGCTAGTACACTGCTAACTCCTGGTACCAACATCATAGCTAGTAGCTAAAATAATATTACAGTATCTAGCGTGATGATAACCACTAGTAGCTTGCACACTGCTAACCTCTAATAGCTAGCACACTGCTTAACTCTGGCACTAACCTCAGCGCTAGTAGCTAGCAGAACATTACTGTAGCTAGCACACTGCTAACCACTAATGGCTAGCAAAATGCTACTAACCTCACCGCTAGTAGCTAGCAGAGAAAGTGCAGGTTGCCAGAATATCAGCAAAGAAAAAGTAAATGACACGTTCACTGTGACATTTATACAGAAGCCATAGTTGCAGATAATAAGGCAGCACAACAATAACCCATCTCTAAAGTCAGGCTCTTTTCCAGAAGCTTTTAATATGTGTTGTGAAACCCTTATTGAAGGAATCAAATTTGGTTAGAGAGAGTAACTATAGACCAATCTCAGAAAATCGCACAACTGAGGAGGTTCTCACTCTCTGATCTCAGGCTCAACCCTAATGCTAATGAGGTCTTTGTTCTTGTTCTCTTTGATGTAAGCGCAGCCATGATATCCTCATCAGTCTTGTTCTAAGCTGGTTGGTCTCTCTGGTTGCATTCTAAACTGGTTATTTTCTGGTTGTGTTCTAAACTGGTTTGTCTCTCTGGTGGCATTCTAAACTGGTTGGTCTCTCTAATTACATTCTTAGCTGGTTGGTCTCTCTGGTTATGTTCTAAACTGGTTGGCCTCTGGCTCTGTTCTAATTTAGCGTGCCACTCTGGTTGCATTCTAAGCTGGTTGGTCTCTGGTAGCATTCTAAACTGGTTGGTCTCTGGTTACGTTCTAAATTGGTTAGTCTCTCTGGTTGTGTTCTAAACTGGTTGGTTGACAGTTGCATTCTAAACTGGTTGGCCTCTGGTTGCGTTCTAAGCTGGTTGGTCTTTCTGGTTGCATTCTAAACTGGTTGGTCTCTGGTTACATTCTGAACTGCTTGGTCTCTGGTTACGTTCTAAACTGGTTAGTCTCTCTGGTTGTGTTCTTAACTGGTTGGTCACTCTGGCTGAGTTCTAAACTGGTTGGTCTCTCTGGTTGTGTTCTAAACAGGTTGGTTTGGTTGTGTTCTAAGCTTGTTGGTCTTTGGTTGCGTTCTAAATTGGTTGGTCTCTCTGGTTGAGTTCTACAGAAGTCTATAGAGAGGCTTCAACTAAGCATATTACTGGAGTTATCCCAGTATCGTTAGAATGGACCTCAAACTGTCCTCCTTGTACTGTTTAAAGCACTTATTGGACCAGCCTACCTCACTGACCCTCAAGAGTACTCATGTCCTCTGCAGCAGGCTGACAACACACAAGAACATAAGGACGTGTGTAACGCCTCACCTCAGGAGACCAACTCAGGAGACCCGTTAGCGTTAAAAAAAAATACTTATTTAACCTGGCTTTCAACACTTTATCAATGCTGCCTCAGTTACACAAATCAGTTTCATTCTTTTAATCATATTTGTATCTCTGTTGATTATGTTTTATTAATATTTTATATGCCTACCTGCCTTGACATGTTTTAGTTGTCCTTCTTCCTGAAGATTCGGGCCTACCTGAAGTCTACTACCTGAAGTGTTCATCTATGCATTGCACTGCCAGCACAATCTTCTGCGGTTTTCTATATTTGGGGTACTTGGGTACACATTTGTTTGGTCATTATTTTGCACTTTGTGACTGAATCCACTGAATCTATAAACCGATGAAACACTTCAAAAGAGTCGGGCCAATAATGGAGATAAGCATTAAAGGAACATTGTAATGCTCTTAAGGTGAAGTAGTTTGATGGTAGACTGACGACAGGTTCGTACCTCTATTCCCTCCTTGCTGATGGCAAACTCATCAAAGTTCAGGATGGCAGCCTTGATGACATGAACTGCAGGAAGCACCTTCATCCCGATGTTGATGGAGTTGCTCCTCTTCGGGTCGAGGACCAGAATCTCTGACTTCTTAACCTCCACTCCCTTCTGAGGTGGTTCATAGAGGAGTGAATAAAGAGAGAAACATCCACACATAATATAGAAACATTCCAACAATAACTAGAAACATTAACTTGAGAGAGAAATCCAACAATAAACTACAAACATCCACCAATAACTAGAAACATCCAATAATAACTAGACACATCTAACAATGACTAGGGATACAGCCAACAATAACTACAGAAAAACATCCACCAATAACTAGAAACATCCAACAATAACTAGAACAATCGAACGTAACTAGAAACATCCACCAACAATTAGGAACATCCAAAAGATAATAGTAATAAATACATTTTAAATTGAAAATAACTAGAAACATGCCCCAACAACTAGAAACACACACCCAACAACTAAACACGCAGAACACTAACTAGAAACATCCAACAATAACTAGAAACATCCAACAATAACAAGAATCATCCAACAATTACTACAGAAACATCCACCAATAATTAGAAGCATCCAACAATAACTAGAAAGATGAACTAAAGAGAAACATCAAACAATAACTACAGAAACATCCACCAATAACTAGAAACATTAACTAATGAGAAACATCCAACAATAACTAGAGAAAACATCCAACAATAACTAGAAACATCCACCAATAACTAGAAACATCAACTAACGAGATACATCCAACAATAACTAGAGAAAATATTTAACAATAACTACAGAAACATCCACCAATAACTAGAAACATCCACCAACAACAAACTCAAAGAGTAAACAATCAATCAAAGAGCCAGTTACCTTGGCAACAGGCAGGTCCTTTGCCTTGGATTCAAACAGGTGCTCTAGTTTGGCCGAGTCCACAACCACCTTATCCAGGGACGCCCAGACAGTCCCGCGGCCAAACTTACACTTTAGACCCCGGTCAGAACCCTCTGCCTGTTTTAGCTCCTTCCAGAACAGCTTCACCGTCTTCCTTTTCATCACAGCAGAAACACCACCCTGCAGAGGAGGAGGTGGGCCTACCAGACCAGGTGGTGGTGGAGGAGGAGGAGGAGGAGGTGGGCCAACCAGACCAGGTAGAGGAGGAGGTGGAGGAGGAGGTTGGCGACATAGACCTGGTAGTGGAGGAGGTGGAGGTGGGCCTATTACACCAGGTAGTGGAGGAGGTGGAGGAGGAGCCCCGAGGTTCCCTGGTGTGTGGGAGTCGAAGGTGTCCATGTCCAAGACGTCGAGGTCCTCGTCCTCCAGGAGGTCTGAGAAATCCAGGTCTTTGATGCGGAGGTCTGCCGGGCGGGGCCGGGGGTCACAAGAGTCCAGCGGGGTAGGAGGGGTGAGCCCTAGGCCTGGGGCATGGATGAGGGGGTGGCTCTCAGTGTTGATGTTGCGCTGGGGGTGGAGTCTTGACAGAGCCTCCTTTGTGGAGCCCTTCAAGTCCTCTAGTTCCGCCCACTTGGATGAGGAGGTGTCACTGGGGGAGGTGGACGTGGCCTTTAGGATGGACAGATGCTGGGTGAGCCGTCCAATAGGAGCAGCTTTCTCCTCTAGTAGGATCTTCTTGTCATTAGACAGAGTCTTCTGCTGCTCCGCTACACTACCCTGGCGAAGGACAGGTGGGTCCGGGCGCCCCTTGGTCTCCACTGTTACAGGGGAGAAAGCACTTTCCTCAAACAGATGGTCTTTACACAGAGCTGGAACACACGTGCACACAAATCAGATACAAATACACAATATAGACTGTAAACTGATGATACATTTAATAACAAGGCGTAGAGCTCCTTGGTAAGGTTATTTTAAGGTAGGTAAGGTAAAGATAAGATAATTGTCAGGTAAAGTAAGGTAAAGATAAGGTAATGGAAAGGTAAAGATTGGTTAATGGTAAGGTAAAGAGTATGGTAATGTTAAAGTAAAGGTAAGGTAATGGTAAGGGGAGGATAATGTAATGGTAAGATAAAGATCCGGTAATGGTAAGGTAAAGATAAGGTAATAGTATGGTAAAGATAAGTTAATGTTAAGGTAATGGTAAGGTAAAGATAATGTAACGGTAAGGCAAAGATACGGCAATACTAAGGTAATAGCATGGTAAAGATAAGTTAATGTTAAGGTAATGGTAAGGTAAAGATACGGTCAGTCTTGGTATCATGGAGGTAGCTGATGAGGGCGGTTGGGGTGTGGGGGTGGTGTTAGGTGGATGGGCGGAGCTGGGTGTCTTCAGCGTAGCAGTAGAGATG
Organism: Lota lota; assembly: GCA_026745465.1. Classification (NCBI taxonomy): domain Eukaryota; kingdom Metazoa; phylum Chordata; class Actinopteri; order Gadiformes; family Lotidae; genus Lota; species Lota lota. Next base: position 14,914,566 of record JACYXH010000659.1, on the reverse strand, counting down.
TACATTGTGGGGACAGAGGGGCGGTGAACCCAACAATAACCCCTGAGGAATACACCCTGTGCAGAATTTAGCACTAGTAGTATGTAGTACTAGTGTAGTATTTATAACTAGTAGCATTTAGAAGAGTTAAGTCAGTGCAGCAGCCTCACCTTCGGTCAGGCCGCCTATGACATCAGCAGGTGATGGTGGCGTGGTTAGGAACTCAGCAGGTGACAAGGGCGTGGCTACCACCTCAGCAGGCGATGGGGGCATGGCTACCACCTCAACAGGCGATGGGGGCGTGGCTATGGTGACAGCAGGGGATGGGGGCATGGCTATGACCTCAGCAGGCACAGGGGTCATTTCATGCAAGGAACATCTCTTCAGCCACTGAGCTGCAGCCAGGTTATGCACCACAGAGGGCCTGGTGGATAATATACATCACACATCATTACATTATACACATCGCACACCATTACATTATACACATCGCACACCATTACATCATACATAGCACACACCATTACATCATACACCATTCCAGTATACACCATTACGTCATACACCGCACACACCATTACAGTTTACACCATTACATCATACACAGCACACACCATTACATCATACACATCACACACCATTACGTCATAAACATCACACAACGTTTCAGTATACACCATTACATCATACACATCACCCAACATTCGATTACACACATCACCCAACATTAGAGTACACACATCACCCAACATTAGAGTACACACATCATCCAACATTAGAGTACACACATTACCCAACATTAGATCATACTCATGCAAATCATACCAAGTAGTTACACCAAACCAAACTCTGATCAAACCAAACCAAATCAACCCTGATCCAACCAAACCAAGACCAAGCCTGCACCTGAACCAAGGGCGCACGCGCACACACACATATTATTATTATAAATTATTACATATTATTATATTATAATGACATTATTCTAAATGCATTATTATATTATTACGTTATATTATTATTGTATTGCATTATTGTTATTATTACTCAAATTATATTATTATTTTATTATTATATTATTGTGTTATTATTTTTATATATTATTATGTTATTACGATTCTGATGGATCACAGTTCAAGAAGCAATCCTCACAACAAAATCCCTGCAGAACCCAACCCAGCCAGCTCCACCACCAGACGCGTAGTCGGCTTGGAGAACCAGAGCCTGTACTTACTCAAACCTCCGGAGGACGGGCTTGTCCAGATTCATATAAACTTCCTGGAGACTATAAACATCGTCATTATTATTAGCATTATTTTGGTGCGCATGCACACATTAGTTATGTATGTAGCGGAGTATGAATAATTTTATTATGGCATACTGATTGTTATATTACGTAACACACTGTTAATATAACATGTCTGTTTTAACATACAATGAGACATGTCAAATATGTCATGTCATATATGTTGTATTAAATTACTGTTGAAATAACACATTCTATTATCATACTGATTACCATGTTTACATGGCCACCAACATTATCAGAGTACTCAACGACACTTTGGGCAATCAAGGCTTTTCAATATGTTCAGAACTATCTTCTCCTCTTCGGTCCAAAGTTCATTGAACAGCACGCCGTCGTATGTCTAGAATGTGTACAGCATGTCCAGTGAACAGGCTCTTGAATTGTCGTGTATTTCCAGGTGGGTGTGATGTGAATCTCAGACATACCCTAGATGCTGACAAATCATCACACTTCCGCACTCAAAACCTCAAAAAACTAACTCACTTCGTTCTTTATGGTTTTGAACAAGCACACATGTATATCAACGTCTCCCATTCAATGACTTTTAAAGAATAATAATAATAATAATAATCTATATTAGAATGTTTTGCAATCTTTCCAACAAAGTTATTGCAAACACAGGATTGCATATTTCACTTCAAATTTTGATAAAAGCTGCCACAAAATTAAGCATTTCTGGCCGCAATAATCACAAACAAACTGTACAGACTGAAGTGTGAATATCCTGCAGGCAATTTATGAATATACTGATGATTATATTAATGAATATTTGACTCACTTGAAGGACTGGTCTTCTGACGAGTCTTCAGGACTTGACCGAGGTGACAGATCTGGACCAGACACACTACACACACACACACGCACACACGCACACACGCACACACGCACACCCACCCACCCACCCACCCACCCACCCACCCACCCACCCACCCACCCACACACCCACACACCCACACACACACACACACACACACACACACACACACACACACACACACACACACACACACAGTCAAAGTAAGGTCAAAGACTAGAGCTTGGGTCCTATGGGTCCTTGAGAAATAATATGATATGCTTTAAGATACAAAAATCAATAATTATACCCAAAAAGCAAGTCTAACCCCAACCTGCTCCTTAATGACCTTTCTCTGTACTGTCTTACCCTTACCTGCTCCTTAATGACCTGTCTCTGTACTCGCAAACCCCTACTTCCTCCTTAATGACCTGTCTCTGTACTCACGGTCTAACCCCTACCTGTGGTTTAATGACCTGTCTCTGTATTGTCTAAGCACTACCTGCTCCTTAAAGACCTGTCTCTGTACTCTCTAACCCCTAAGTGCTCCTTAGCTAGCTAGTCGTTAGCTGTGTGTGGAACAGATGTCCACAAGAGTTAAGCTGGATGTCAGCTAGGTGTTAGCTAGGCGTTAGCTTGAAGTTAGCAAGATGTCCGCTAGGGGTTAGCCAGGTGTTAGCTGTGTGTGGACCAGAAGTCCTCTAGATGTTAGCGAGGAGATAGCTAGCAGTTAGCCAGCATTTAGCACAGGATGTCCACCAGATCGTCTGCCATCAGACTTTAGATGTTAATCTACAGTCTGATTTGTGAGACTACAGTTGTGCAAGCTGTTAGCTAAGTGTTAGCTGCATGACGCTACAGACCTGCTAGATTCAGAGTGTTGTTCTGAGACAGAGGCGGCCTTAGAGAAGAGCCTGGAGCGATGGGACAGCCCTGAAGACATGTTGTGGCTGAGAAAAGATTGCACCCTTGTAGACAATACACCACACACCAGCACAGAGACACATTGAGACATACAGAGAGACGGAGACACAGAGAGATAGAGAGGCAGAAAGACAGAGAGGGACAGACAGACTGACAGAGAGACAGAGAGACAGGGAGGTACAGAGTGAGAGACGGAGAGAGAGAGAGACACACACACACACACACACACACAGTAGTAGTCAGTAGGTAGTGGTCAGTACTAGTGGGCAGTAAATATTGGTCAATACTATTGGTCAGTAGGTAGTGGTCAGTACTAGTTGACCAGAGATGGTGTTCTTGAGGTTTCTCTGCAGAGTAAGCGTTTCTCTGCAAGTTTCAAATGTTGGTCAGCAGGTGGCAGTAACATGAAACACTTGGTTTGACTGTGTCTCTCACATGCACACGCACACACACACACGATGTGGTGGCTTACGGGCTGGAGGGCAGGTCTTCCTGGGTGAAGGTGGGCGAGGCTGCAGTACCGTTGGTGGCCTGAGGGGGTGGCAGAGGAGATCCTCTCAGGGAGGAACAAGAGGAGGGAGAGCTAAGGTCAGAGGTCACGCTGCTCCTTTTTGCCCCCGCAAGGGAGCTGGGGTTGGTGGAGGAGGTCTCTGAGGAGGTGGGGGAGAGGAGGTCTGGGAGGTTTTGGGCTGAGGTGCGCCTGGTCTTCCTTCCCTCCTGATCGGTGGATATCTTGCGGCGCTCCTTGCGGAGCTGAGGTGAAAGGTCCTCTACATCTCCGTCCTCGTACTTCAGAGCAGCCTGAAGGGGCGACAACACACCTTTAGAGTTCACTAACTAACCTCTGCTGGTACACCAACTAACCCTGCTGATACACGATCTAACCCTGCTGATACACTAACATGCCCTGTTGATACACTAACTTACCCTGTTGATACACAAACTAACGCTGCTGGTACACTTACACTGCTGGTACACTAACACTGCTGGTACACTAACACTGCTGGTACACTAACACTGCTGGTACACTAACGCTGCTGGTACACTAACACTGCTGGTACACTAACACTGCTGGTACACTAACGCTGCTGGTACGGTACCCTGCTGGTATTCTTACTAACCCTGCCGGTATACCTGCTGGTTCACTAACCTGCTGGTACACTAACCTGTTAGTACACTATCTAACCCTGCTGGTATACCTACTGGTTCACCAACCTGCTGGTTTCGCAACCTGCTGATATTCTAACCAACCCTGCAGGTATACTTACTGGTACACTAACCTGCTGGAATTCTAACTTACCCTGCTGGTACACTAACTTCCCTGGTACACTAACCTGTTGGTATACTTACCTGCTGGTTCCCTTACTAACCCTACTAGTATCTTCTTGTACTGGTCTAATATCTTACTGGTCTCCTTGTGGGTGGCAAGACTACCTGCCCTGCCTCTAACCTCCTGCATCTCCATCTACAGCTCCACCAGGGCGGTGGTTAGGACCGCCAGGGTTTACGGTTAGGACCTCAAGAGTTGAGACTTCCAGGGTTTAGACCTCTGGCGTTATGTTTAGGGCCTCCCAAGTTTAGACCTCTAGGGTTAGGACCTCTAGGGTTTACGTTTAGGACCTCCCAAGTTTAGACCTCTAGGGTAAGGACCTCTAGGGTTTCGCGTTAGGACCTCACAGGTTTAGCCCTCCAGGGTTTAGACCCCCAGGGTTTAGACTTCCCGTGTTTAGACCTGTAGGTTTTAGACCTCCAGGGTTTAATGTTACCACCTCCAAGGTTTAGACATCCAGGGTTTATGTTTAGAACCTGCTGAGTTTAGACCTCTGGGTTAGGAATTCCAGGGTTCAGACCACTAGGGTTTAGGGATAGAACCTCCAGGGATTAAACCTCTAGGATTAGGAACTCTGGGGTTCAGGGCTAGGACCGACACGGTTAGGACTTCCCGAGTGTTACCTCGTAGATGGTGAACTGTTGCCGGAGTTCCAGCTCGATGCATCTGTTGCTCATGTGTTTCTGCATGATCCTCTCCATGCCGAGGCGCTCAAGGGAGTCTGTCACATCGTAGAAGGAGTCTTGGTCAGGAAGGGCTGCCACGGTCTGCAACAAACATACTGTTTATACTGGTTGTACTGGGAACTGCCAGTTCAACCACAGTCTTCTACTGGTGAACACTGTTCGCTGCCCAGTAATACCACATTTTCCTACTGGCGGAAACTGGGAGCAGCCCAGGGGTTGGGGTTGAACTGGGAACTGCCAGTTGAACTGGGAACTGCCAGTTCAACCCCAGTCTCCTACAGGTGGACACTCAGAGCTGCTCAGTACAGCCAGTCTTCTACTGGTGGACAATGGGAGCTGCCCTGGGAGTTAGACTGGTAGATATACTGGGAGTTACAGTGGTTATACTGGGAGTTTTACTGGGAGTTATACTGGTTATACTGAGAATTATTCTGGGCGTTAGACTAGGAAATATACTTGGAGGTATACTAGGAATTATAATGAGAGTTATACTGGGAGATACACTGGGAGTTAGAATGAGAGTTATACTGTGAGTTACACTCAGAGTTAGACCGGGAGATATACTGGGAGTTATTTTGGTTATACTGGGAGTTATACTGAGAGTTATACTTGGGGATATACTGGAAGATATACTGGAAAATACACTGGGAGTAATACTAGGAGTTAAACTGATAGTTATAATGGGAGTTACACTGGTTATAACTAAGAGTTATACTAAGAGTTATACTAAGAGTTATACTGGGAGTTACACTGGGAGTTACACTGGAAGTTACACTGGAAGTTTGACTGGGAGTTAAACCTGGAGTTAGACTGAGTTATACTGGGAATACTGGTACCTTGTTGAGGAGTGTCATGGTGTAGATGAGGAGCTCGTTATCAGAGCCATTCTTCTCCTCCAGGATGTCCATCACGTACCTCCAAGACTCCACACCTAGGACACACACACATGCGCATTCACAACAAAAAGCATATTTCTGTTAACTCTGCAACGTTTCTGTATTTCCGAAATCTGAGTGTTAGCACACTGTACGGTAATACTGTACATTAGATACCAAAATTAGATGGAAGTACAACCATTCAAAAAGATAAGAAACCTCTCTTGTGGTCCACAGTGTTGACGGCTGTGATGAGCAGAGGACTGTTGGACTCGCTGTATTCTACGAACACGATGAGCAGCTTCAGGGCTGTCTTCACCACCAGGCGAGACTGACAACACATAGACACTGTCATAACAGTTCTGTCCACTAGGACAACGGTTCTCAAACTGGACCCTAACCCCAACACAGAACACCTGACCCTAACCCTAACACAGAACACTAGACCCTCATACAGAACAATAGACCCTCATACAGACCACTAGACCCTAACCCCAACACAGAACACTAGACCCTAACCCCAACTAGACCCTAACCCTAACATAGAACACTAGACCCTAACCCCAACACAGAACACTAGACCCTAACCCTAACACAGAACACTAGACCCTAACCCCAACAAAGAACACTAGACCCTAACCCCAACACAGACCACTAGACCCTAACACAGAACACTAGACCCTAACCCTAACATAGACCACTAGACCCTAACACAGAACACTAGACCCTAACCCAAACACAGAACACTAGACCCTAACACAGAACACTAGACCCTAACCGTAACACAGAACACTAGACTCTAACACAGAACACTAGACTAACACAGAACACAAAACCCTAACCTTAATACATGATGTTGTCCTGGAAAGAAGTACAACTCACCAAACTTCCTGTCAGAGTGTAGAGCCACTGGACCGTCTCATTGTGGCCAATCACCCCGTTCATCCCATCCACAAACAGCATGATCTGGCTCAGAGCTAGAGATAGACAGACGGACAGACAGCTTGATCCGGCTCAGGGCTAGAGACAGACAGACAGCATGAACTGGCTCAGAAGCTAGAGACAGACAGACAGACGGACAGACAGACAGAATGATCTGGCTCAGAGCTAGAGATAGACAGACAGATAGACACAGACAGACAAACAGACAGACAGCATGATCTGGCTCGGAGCTAGAGACAGACAGACGGACAGACAGACAGACAGACAGCATGATGTGGCTCAGAGCTAGAGACAGACAGACGGACCAGATCAGAGCTAGAGACAGATGATTGGGGGTGCCTCTGAGGATGTAGTTAGGGTTAGGGGTACCTCTGAGGATGAAGTTAGAGTTAGTGGTACCTCTTAGGATGTAGTTAGGGTTAAGGGTACCTCTGAGGATGTAGTTAGGGTTAGGGGTACCTCTGAGGATTTAGTTAGGGTTAGAGGTACCTCTTAGGATGTAGTTAGGGTTAGGGGTACCTCTGAGGATGTAGTTAGGGTTAGGGGTACCTCTGAGGATGAAGTTAGAGTTAGTGGTACCTCTTAGGATGTAGTTAGGGTTAGGGGTACCTCTGAGGATTTAGTTAGGGTTAGAGGTACCTCTGAGGATGTAGTTAGGGTTAGGGGTACCTCTGAGGATGTAGTTAGGGCTAGGATTAGGGGTAAATTTGAGGATGTAGTTAGGGATAGTGGTACCACTGAGGATGTAGTTAGAGTCAAGGGTACCTCTGAGGATGCAGTTAGGGTTAGTGGTACCTCTTAGGATGTAGTTAGGGTTAGTGGTACCTCTTAGGATGTAGTTAGGGTTAGGGATACCTCTGAGGATGTAGTTAGGGATAGTGGTACCGCTGAGGATGTAGTTAGAGTCAAGGGTACCTCTGAGGATGCAGTTAGGGTTAGTGGTACCTCTTAGGATGTAGTTAGGGTTAGTGGTACCTCTTAGGATGTAGTTAGGGTTAGGGATACCTCTGAGGATGTAGTTAGGGATAGTGGTACCGCTGAGGATGTAGTTAGAGTCAAGGGTACCTCTGAGGATGCAGTTAGGGTTAGTGGTACCTCTTAGGATGTAGTTAGGGTTAGGGATACCTCTGAGGATGTAGTTCTGGTAGTTGTGGTCAGCTTCGGTTCCGACCTTGATTAAGCAGGTGAGGCCCTCTGAGACCACAAACTCTGGGACCAGATCCTCATCGTCCTGTGAAAACATCATCATCATCATCATCATCATCATCATCATCAACACCACCTAGCCTGGTGAGAGCAACCCCTTGCACGGAAATTATTATTTCCTTGTTTTAAATAGATCAGATAGCCGATGCACAATCCTGCAGCTATTTATTTAATGAGAAAACTAATCAGAGAGGCTTGATTAGAGGATGCAGACAGTGTACAAACGGTTCGTACTACATTGAAACAGGTGCTTTTCAAGCATCTATTTCAGTTTGTGTGGTTGGGGTGCTGTGAAGGGGTGCCCGGGTTCTACATTACAATCTTTCCTAAGGTTGAATAGGCTAACAAGATCATAAGTCTTTTTTTGTTGCCTGAGAGGACAACAAAACAGGACATGGATGAACACGCTATTTATACCCCAGGGCTGAAGGGAAGCACTAAACACCACTATAATGAGGTGGCCAAAAGGTTTTCCCAGTTACGCTATTTATATATATATATATATATATATTTTTTTTTTTTATCTATTGCCATTGTGTAACCTTTATAGGGTTACAGAATAAGAGAAAGCTACGGTACTACGGGGAAAGAGAGAGAGAAAAGCCTCTGTTAAAACAAGAGATTTTTCAACGGTCCTCAACTGTCTCCCCAACACTTACAAACATCCCCCCCCCCATGTTCTGTTGTGCTGGTCACTTTATAAATAGTTCTTGAATACAGTCTACTATCTCTAACCGCTGGTTCTAGAATACAAACCTTTAACCTCTGGTTCTAGATTCTACAACCAGGGGTTAGAAGTTTGTATTCTAGAATATTATTATTAGACTGCACTATTTGACTGTTAAACTACTAAACTATTCGACTACTATCCTAGAGTAATGTCTTTTTCCACTAGCACTTTTGGTCGTGCCGAGTTGTACCGTGCCGCGCTGATTTGTGTTTCCTCTACCAGTTTAAACAAGCCGAGCTGTGCCACGCTGCGCCCGAGATGGACTATCTCTATCTCTATGAGACTGCAAGACTCCTAGCCTAGAGTAGACTAGATTTATGAATACACAATTTGACTTATACTACACTATTAAACTACTAGACTATAAGACTACACTATTACATTAGACTATTAGACAACACTACTAGACTTCTAGCCGAGAGTAGACTTAACTATTAGACCTCACTACTACGACACTTTTATACTATTTGACTAATAAACTATTAGCCTACATTACTAGACTATGCGCTTACACTGTTAGATAATTATATCACTAGAATACTAGCCTAGAGTAGGCTAAACTACTTTAGCCTATCAGACACACTGGGGACCATAGTAACATTGAATTATATCCAACAGGAAGAGGAAGTAGTGAAGCAGGAAGGACTTCCTGTCTCACCTGAAAGAGTTGCTTGAGAGAAAAGAGAGCACGCCGGAGCTCCGGACCGTGAGAGTTATACAGTTTCTCTATATAGAAATACACAGATATACACACACACACACACACACACACATCAATACACACTATACAGCTTCTCTGTAAAAAATGACACAGATACACATCGATACAGCTTCTCTATATGAAAATACACAGATATACACATACACAACAATACACATTATATAGCTTCTCTATGTAGAAATACACAGAGAAACACATATACATCAATACACATTGTACAGCTTCTCTGTATAAAAATACACCGAGCTATACATACATATCAATACACATAAATACCCCTTAATACACATTAAAACACACTATTACACATACACATTCAAGGATATGTAATAACTTTAATCTATGTATCATAATAACAATTACCAGTCATCTACCTTGTGAATATTTCAAGGGTTTTGTGTCCCCCCCCCCCCCCCCCCCCCCCCCCCCCACACACACACACACACACAGGTGTCAAGGGTCAAAGAAGGCTTCCAGTCAATGACTGCTGACTTCCTGTTCAGCGGAGCACAGGTCTCTCTACAAGCTGTAAGAATGCTTTAACTCATTCAGAATGCTGCTGCTAGTTTCTATCTAATACATATCTATAACTACCTTCTACTTTCTATCTACAACTAACTTCTAGTTTCTATCTACCACATATCCTGAACTAACTTCTAATTTCTGTCTACCACATATCCTGAACTAACTTCTAGTTTCTATCTATCACATATCCTGAACTAACTTTTAGTTTCTATCTACCACATAATTAGAACTAACTGCTAGTTTCTATCTATCACATATCTAGAACTAACTTTCAGAACTGTTAAATCAAAACAGTTGTTTACTTTCACACACACACACACACACACACACACACACACACACACACACACACACACACACACACACACACACACACACACACACACACACACACACACACACACACCAGTAGTTTCCTATATAAATAAAGACACTTCTGTTGTATTTGTAGTATTTGTGTGTGGTTTTGATGACCTCATGATATCTGAATCTGATGTGTGTTTGGGTCACTAATAGAGCATGACTCAGACATCCGACAGCTGGACTCGACACTGCTAGTGCGTGTTCTACTGAGTGTGTGTTCTACTGCGTGTGTATTGTAATGAGTTTTTAGTGAGCGTGTGTATGCATAAGTGTGTGCGGTAGTGGGTAGTGTGTGTAGTGTGTGTGTTAGTGGGTAATATGTGTAGCGTGTGTGACTCAAAGAGTTCAAAATAAACATGTTACATTCTACACTAATACCCAAAGAGCGAGCCATACAGACAGACAGACAAACAGACAGGCAAACAGACGACAGCTGTCCTATAGAGACAGGAAGTGGTGCAATGTGCTGGCCATGGTATTTCCTGTTTGTACTAATGATGTTAAACTAGCTTGATTCTGCCTCCATGTCTTAGAAGATAAGAGCCTGTTATCCCCCCCAGCACACTCAAACTCTTCCAAAGTAACCCCAACCAACCATAACCATATCCCTAACTAACCCTAATCATCCCCAGACAACAGAGAGGATAACATCTCCCTGCTGGCTCAAGCCCCGAGGCGGAGGAAGGATTAACCAACCGAAAGGGTGCGACAGGGCTTGACCAACCCCAGGTCCTTGTAAGCCCACACACGTACCCATACCACCTCCTACCATGGCAGCTAGACACTTTTTTTTTTTACAGGCGAGTCTGATGAGAATCAGGCCCAAACCTGCTTCCAAACCCCAACGGGAACTAACGTAGCTCTGAAAAGAGCTACAAACGAAACCAAAATAGCTCAAGACATGCCATCCTAAAACCAAGGCTCCTGCAGCACACTGGGGCGTACCAGGAACCATGTCCTGGAGAACTCTGGGGTACTCTGGTACTCTGTAACTGGTCAGTCAGTGTCTGCGAAGGGCCAGTGCATTCCCTTGTGGATAGGGTTAGGTTAGGTGGCTTCCTACCTGGGGAATTGTTCCCTTAACCCAAACTCTTCCAAACTAACCCAAACTCTAGCTAAACCTATCCCTAACAGGCCTTTCACACATGCACCAAAAGTCGGACATTCTCCGGATAATCCCTGGGGGGCTGTATGTTTGAACATGTCTGAATCCACCCCTCCGAAGTTTAACCTACCATGCCCCTAGTGTAAAGTCCGGAGAATCGGAGAGCTGGAGAATTCACAACAAGCTCGTGGGCGTGTTGCTGACGTGTTGATGACGTTTCTATCATGCGACTGGTACGAAACCGGGAGCCTTGTAGTTTTCTCTTCTCGCCTGTATTTTGTGTTCGAACTTTTTTCTGCTTTCCACTATTCCGTTTATATTGCGGATATGTCTAAATAAATGCAGGATGGATATCACCTCAAATACAGTCATCATCCCAGAGTTGATAGCCTCACCCGCCATCTTTCATGTGTTGTAAAGAAAACACTGTGACTTCCACTGCATACTTTTTCCGTCCCGTCCCACCTCCTACAAGCTCTACCCAGGTGCCACCCCTCGCCTATAGAATACGGAGTATCTTCAATATATGGGAACACGTCTGATGAGGTTTATCTCCTGTTGTGTGTTGCATGTGTTAAAGGGCCTCTCCTGATAATCTCCGAGCCTGATTCTCCAAAGTTCATCCGGAGTTCATGTGTGATAGGCCTATAACTCTTCTAACCCAACCCTAGCTGACCCTTACAACCACAACTCTAACTAACCCTAACCCCCCCAACTAATCTTACACTAAATAAATTCCAGTCAAACAATTCGACTAAAGCAATGAGATTCTAGGAATATGGGTTGGGGTTAATATGGACACTAGTAAGTCACGTTTGATCAGAAATACAAAATATCTTTCTATAATTGTAAGCATATTTACATGTTCCATCAGATACAGGAAGTAAAGTAATTACCCAGAATGCAGTGTACTCGTACAGATAGCAGAGTCCGCAAAATCAGGATGGGCTTCTTCCCATTTCTGCAGAGAGAGAGAGAGAGCAACAGAGAGAGAGAGAAGATTGTGGGAAAGAGAAAAATGTTGGGCTAAAAATGGAAAATTTAGGAAAATTATTTTCGTGGTGACATCATTGTACCACACACACACACACACACACACACACACACACACACACACACACACACACACACACACACACACACACACACACACACACACACACACACACACACACACACACACACACACCCACCCACCCACCCACCCACCCGGGAGAACTACATTTTCCTGCTGTGTCACTACTTTTAGACCTGAACACTGCTATGCTAGAGTTTTCTCAATGCTGTTAGACCTGTCTCATTTTTGTTAGACCTGTCTCACTACTGTGCGATCTGTCTCACTGCTATGTTAGACTTGTCTCACTACTGTTAAACCTGTCTCAATACTGTTAGACCTGTCCACTGCTATTTCAGACCTATCTCACTGCTATATACCTATCCCACTACTGTTAAACCTGTCTCACTGCTGTTAGACCTGTCCCACCGCTATTAGAACTGTCTCACCACGGTTAGACCTTTCTCACTGCTGTTTGACCTATCTCACTGCACTGTTAGACCTGTCTCACTGCTCTGTTAGACCTGTCAAACTGCCGTTAGACCTGTCTCACTGCTCTATTACACCTGTCTCACTGCTCTATTAGACGTGTCTCACTGCTCTGTTAGACCTGTCTCACTACTGTAAGACCTGTCTCACTATGGTTAGACCTTTAATACTGCTGTTATACCTGTCTCACTGCACTGTTAAACCCATCTCACTGCTCTGTTAGACCTGTCTCACTACGGTTAGACCTTTAGCACTGCTGTTAGACCTGTCTCACTGATCTGTTAGACTTGTCCCACTGCTCTGTTAGACCTGTCTCATTATTGTCAGACCTGTCTTCCTACTGTTTGACCTGTCTCACTGATCTGTTAGACTTCTCCCACTGCTCTGTTAGACCTGTCTCATTATTGTTAGACCTGTCTTCCTACTGTTAGACCGGTTCCACTGCTCTGTTAGACCTGTCTCACTATTGTTTGACCTGTCTCACTGCTCTCTTAGACCTGTCTCACTTCTGTTTGACCTGTCTCCCTTCTGTTAGACCGGTCTCACTGCTTTGTTGGACAGTAGCTGAATTAGATCCAGCTGTGAGACTGCGGGACGCTTTTATGAGGAAGATGGTAAGTTACTCTATGTCCTGGTAGAAGTTCCCCAGGTCGTCTCTCTGCTCCGCCAGAGAACACTCCAGGTCCACATAGTTCCCCTTGGAAGACACCTGGAGAGTACAGTCCTCCACCTGGGACACAGACAGACAGGCAGACAGACAGACCAGATCCAGTGAATAAATGTTTCCTTGAAAGCTTGGAACTGTGAGTTTAAGAATCAACTTTTTAACCAACAAGACCTCCAGATTATAGCTGGTTACTGGTAGTTGACTAATTTAAAATAAGACAAGTACTGTAGACTTTATGACTAGATCAAACATGATGTTCAGAAAGGGACCTCCAGATGATGGGTCGTGACATGTCGATTCTTTCCTCATATTGTAGCAGTATATGTTTCATACTCAATTGTCAACGAAGCTAGGGCTGAATGTTAGTACGCAGGTAACCACAATTTCCTAACTAGGAACACAAGGAAGTACTATTTAAGACACTGGATAACTTGTCTTTTATTTTGACAAACTGTCTTACTGTGACTTCTAGCTTCCTGTCATTATATCTGCTGTTAACAGCCCTTCCTCCCTGTGTGTGTGTGTGTGTGTGTGTGTGTGTGTGTGTGTGTGTGTGTGTGTGTGTGTGTGTGTGTGTGTGGTAAATTAGGAGGAAAACCAGCAATAAAAGACATGTGGATTCATGTTAGTTGATCATCATGAAAGCAATGACTCATCACCACATATCTATCAAACCATCTATCAGTTCTGACATAGGGGGTCACACAGTAGTCCTGCCCTCTGACCCATCGGGTCCAACAGTAATCCCGATCCAAGACCGAGGAACAACGGTGTGCAACAGTAGTTCTTTAGATTGTAGATTGAAGAACCTGGTACGGGTTTGGTTCATGGGCCTATACTAGGCTGATTCTAGTTTCACAGCTCTGCGGTGGTCCACCAGGCTCCTTGTGGAGACTTTAGGTTCTTCTTAGAGCATGACGCATAAAGAAAACACCGAAAGAAACTCCAGATCGTTTTTCTCTTACGACATATGTGAGATATGATTATTATTCCCCCCCGCCTCCTCCTCCCCCGAAAAGTTCGCAGCAACGATGGCCCCGATGGTAGTTAGTAAATCACTACCAAAAACGAATCAAAGCTATGAAGTCTCAATTATCAGGCGATAACACAAAAATCTGCCCTGTTCAGTAAGATGCGACGTGTTGTTATAATCTGCGGGACTGACAGCCGGCAAACTCCGGACTCACCTTCAGAGGTGCCCCAAGAAGGTTGTGGATCCCCGCAATCTGCTCACTGAGCGACAGGTTCTGGTCCAGGTCGATTTGCAGCGGTCTCCGCGGCTCGGGGAAGTTGTTGCACACGAAGGGGTCCGAGTCCTCCAGGTACTGGACCCTGCAAGTGGCCGAAGCCATATGGTCTACCTGCGCCAGGTGGGCTGACAGCACGAGCCGGTGTGGTGGGAGTTCCCCGTGGGTGCGACGCTCGTATGTCCCTGGAAGTCTGCTTTCTGAAGGAGGAAGCAGAGCGATCAACTGCCCCGGTGCTGACGTCACGGGACTCGTATGGAAAACTGTTGACAGATCACAATTAGATTGTAAAGCTACTGGCTCTACTTCTAATCACTAAATGAATAGTGTATATCTATGTATAGGCCTATTGGTATAAATATCTGTTTTTCTATCTATCTATCTATCTATCTATCTATACTTATATGTATGAAGGCATATATATATATTTAACACAGGGCAATTTATCTAGTGTGCTATGGGGCATTAGAACTAGGGAGTTTCATTTGAGAAAGTTTTACTCGCTGCTGGGTGGCTAGGCTGGCACAGCGCCCTCTGGTGGTTTCAGGTAACATAGGGCCCTCTGGTGGTATCGGATAACATAACGCCTCGGTTAGCTCCTAGTAATATAGCGCTCTGTGGGGGTCCCGGGGTTAATGTAGCGCCCTCTGGTGGTCCCGGGTAACATAGCGCTCTCTGTATCCAACTGAAAAAATCCCACCCCTTCCTTCAGGTCTCTCTCAAAAGCCACTCCCCCAAAACACATCTATATTTAGCGTTTCTTTACTTTTCTTAGGTAGAAAGACCGGATAGCCATCCAATCATTTCATTCGAGCCGACCGAAATGACGGGACGGGCTAATTACAGGCCTGCGACAGCCACAGATACTTTTTTTTTTGTCAGAGGATTTGATTTATTGATTGCTGTCGGGATGTACAGATAATTTGTAAAGAAAGAAATCATTGCCTACCATAGGTTTAATTACCTCTCTATGAACCACTTGGTAGCCTACTTTGAGGTATAGGCATAGTCTTGTTTATCCATTTGTTTATCGGAGTAATCTGAATTCAGAAAACATTTTGTAATACATATTTATACTTTCTAGCTAAATAGATCTCCAGGCTGTCTGAGGGTTAGCTAGTAGTAGTAGTAGTAGTACTAGTAGTAGTACTAATAGTATTGCTTTTTTCAGATCTCCAGACTTTCTTGGCATTAGCTAGTAGTATAACTAGAAGTAGTAGTACTAGTAGTAGTACTAATATCATTCCCATATTATGGCAAGCCCTTTTAACATTTGATCAGTAGCGGTAATAGCAATTGTAGATATAAACAATTCCTTTTTGACTAGTAATAATTCCAAGCCAACATATCCATAATATAATTTTGACTAGTAGCAATTCTAATTAAAGTCAAAATGTTCATTCTTGATATCAACAATTCAATTCTTACTAGTGGAAATGTTAATTGTAGATATCTGTAACTTAATTACAACTAGTCAACTTTTACCATTGACTTCCATTCAAAGTCAATTAAAGATATCTATAATTCAATTTTGACTTGTTAAAATTCCAAGTCGACACATCCATAATGTAATTCGGACTAGTTGCAATTCTAATTAACGTTATCTACAACTCAATTCTCACTAGTCAAAATGGTAATTCTTGATATCAACAATTCAATTCTCACTAGTGGAAATGTTAA
Source organism: Lota lota (assembly GCA_026745465.1). NCBI lineage: Eukaryota > Metazoa > Chordata > Actinopteri > Gadiformes > Lotidae > Lota > Lota lota. The sequence goes on along the minus strand of JACYXH010000659.1, from coordinate 14,897,941 downwards.
TTGTAGAGATCTACAATTGTTCTTACATTACAGATATCATTAATTGAATTCTAGATATCTAAAATTCAATTCTGACTAGTCAAAATTTAATTATTGATATGTCGGCTTGGAATTGTAACTAGTAAGAATGTAATTTCACATATCTAGAATTGCATTTCGGCTTTGTGGTATTTTAATAACATGACGCCCACATAGCCGAAATGGTTTGTTGATATGTCGGACACATCGGAAATGCAATTGTTGATATCTGAAATGGGTAATTACATTTCCACTATAGTTACAATCCCTTTTCAACATGTGGAAATTCAATTGTAGATATCTGTAATCGTTATTGTTACTAGTGAAAAAGGAATTACTGATATCTATAATTAAATTAAAGATATCTGTAAATCAGTTTTGACTAGTCGAAATGTAAAACATGTGAAAATATAGTTGTAACATGTCAAAATTGTTTTACAGATATCTTAAATTAACATTTTAACTAGTCAAAAAGACATTTTGACATGTCGAAATGTCATTTCCATTAATGAAAACTAAATCGCTACTAGTCAGCCCAACTGATTAAATATTAAAAGGGCTTCCCATATGCCGTCTTCAGATCTCCAGCTGGCTCTGCGTAAGTATGGTACTAGTAGTACTAGTACCGTAATACAATATGTATGTATATACTATAGTAGTAATAGTACTACTTGGCATCTGCAGGTCGTGGTGGTGGGGAACAGAGAGAGTCTGATCCACTAGTCTGAGGGTTTGGATGTCCATCATTCTGATGTCCCGCCCCTACCCTCTTAGATCATCCTATTGGACGAGACAGACCGTCTGATCCAGACGATCATCACAGAGGACTTCCAGTCCTGCACCAACCTCACCATCGCTCACTGCATCAACACCTTATAGATTACACATTATAATGTATTATAATATAATGTTAGTCTACTGTATTATAATGTACTATACTATAATGTTCCTCTACTGTATTATATTGTACTATACTATAATGTTACGCTGATGTATTATAATGTAATGTACTGTTACTCTACTGTATATACAGTATTATAATAATAAATAACGTATTTTACATATTTGACGGCTATACAAGGCTGTAGTGGTCAGAAATCATTACATTAGGCAGCATCGTTTTCAGAAACAGAATATTGTATTGGCAGTGCAGACATCCAACTACAAGAGAGTCAACAACCACCTATTATATATAATTTTTATTATATTATATATTATATAACATAATTTAATAAGATCAGAAAAACTACAGCAACTGTAAAAGGAGTGTGTAATGTGTTTTCCTCGATTTATTTACAACCGTGGTGTGCTTATATAATCATTTTTAAATTAAATAAAAGCCAACTACAAATACAAGTTCAACAACAAATACATTTAAATAATAATATAATAAGATTGATAATATAAAATTGTGTTTTTCTTGAATGAATTTACAACCGTGGTGTGCTCATAGAAAACAAATAAACAAATAACAACAGGCCTATAAATATCAGGCGGTCAGCAAGAAGAAAAAATACAGAGATATATTAGTGATGCTGTCTCTGGTCTCTGCCGATGACATAGCTGGTGGAAAATACCCTGGTAGAAGCAGTAAGGGCCAAGATTGCGACCTGGGAGGTCATGTGTTTCACCAGTTGATGATATTTACGCTTGAGTGTGATAATTTGTTACATTCATGGGATGAAGCGGCATCTAACTATATTACACTGATTCTATGCTGAGGGCAAGAGTTCAGTGAATGCTCAACTTAATAGAAATACCAACTAACGTCAGCTCTATTAGAGTTGGCTTCAGTTCCTTTCCAGACCAGAGATGGTAGTGGTGCGCCCTGAAGGTGTGCAGTTAACGCAAGAAGAAGTAGAAGAGGATAGTTGTAAATAGCTAATACATTAGCTTAGCTGTCAGGGCTGATGTTTTAACGGTAAATTATCATTATTCCACATATCCCATCTGACTTAAGTGGATAAGGTGAGCATAAAGTTAAAACAGACCGAGCACACTGTGACTAAAGTGACATTTATTATTAAAGTGTTTACTGTATCAGCATTAACCCGAAGCTAATTGTATGCATTAGCCACGTAGCATACAAGTCAAATACAATTGAACTAATGTAACTAACGCAAACCCTTATAACCCCAGAGAGCCTCTGGGTTGACCCCATGGTTCCCAGGTTCTCCTCAACGTCAGAGGTCATTTAGCAACGGTGGAGCTAAAGGCCTGCTAACTAGCACTAGCCTAGCTGGTCGTTTGTAGTGAAGCCATTACTAGGGTAACTGGTTAACTGTTGTTAAACCATTACTAGTGTTAACTAGTTAGCTGCAGTTAAACCTTTAATAAAGTTAGTGTTAACGTAATTTAACCCTTACTAGTGTTAGCCGGTTAACTGGTTAGCTGTAGTTAACCCTTAGTAGTGAGCTGGTTAGCTGTAGTTAACCATTACTAGTGTTAACGGCAAAACCATTACTAGTGTTAGCTGGTTAACTGTTAGGCTGTAGTTAAACCATTACTAGTGTTAACTATAGTAGAAAACTGTTTACTATTCTACCGAAAAAGGGGATATAATAAGTGTTTTTCTACAGTGGCCAGTCTACACGGTGTTGATTTGAAAGTTGTACAGACACTTTTTTTGTTAACAACTGCTGGCCGAGTGTGTGTTCCATTTTATTAGCCAATAACATGCTAACAAAAATTTGAGGCGAAAGAAGTGAAATGCCTAGGTATTATGAGCACGTCTGCAATCAGACTTCAACATTTATCGTACGGCCCCACCAAACGCGTGCCCTCGCGCGTGGCAACGCCCCGCACTCTCTCTAGTGGCTCCTTGTGGGAGTTTACTACTTTGTCGATGGAAATGCTTAAAACCAGGAAATTATATTCCACCACGAGTCCGTATGGTCCGCCAGTACTCACTGAATGGCGATTGTCCAATCGCATGGCCGAACACGCCCTGCAATACGTGCTCATTTGCATAAAGTTAACTGACGGCTCGTCCCCATCAAACGCGTGTTCTCGAGCGTTGCACTTGCCTCCCATTCACATTGTATTGGACGCGGGTCGCGGGTAAAGGGGAGGGACAAAAGTTGAACTTCAGTTAACTTTATGCAAATGAGTGCGAGTGATTCGCGCGAACTTTAAAACACTCGCGCGAGAAACCGAAGGAGGAGGGGCTCTTGTGAACGCCAACGTTTATATCTGCCAAATTATTCTCAACCATGGCCGAGATAACCTTCATTGTGATTTTTTACTTGTGTAAGAACCACAGACGTCAGAGAACCCAACGCCGTAGTGTTTAGGTTCATAACATCATCCGGAGGCGCCTTTATGTTAAGGTGTTTGTAACCTTTGGCCACTATTATTTTATCCTCCATTTTTAGGTTTAATCTGAAGTGAACGCTGATAGGCTGTCACGACAAAGCATCAAACGAAATTCGCGGCAAAGTTCAAATATTTCAACTCTAGCGAACGTTCGCGCGAGTAGAATCACATGGAATCCGCGTGAACGAGGTCGTTGGCGCCGGTCGTTGGTGAATAGATTCGCATCTATTCACGTCTTTGCGTTGACTTTGTATGTATTGGCGCCGCTCCTTCGCTTTTTGTGTGAACGCACCTTTAGACTTGCTAATAAACCCAATAAAATACCAATAAGGGCACATTTCGTCTTAGAAATGTCGCGCTAACACGACCGAATTTTGTGTGTTAAGACGTAATATTTGGACGTGTTAATGTAACAGAAATTGACACGTTAACGTGCATTTTCTGGTTGTGGCCAATGACTGACCTTGATTCAAGGCAGTCTTACATATTCGTGATGACTTTCTGTCAGTGATGTCGAACAACAACGCAAGGGATAAATAATAAATTACTTATTAATAAATAATACAACTAATTGCTGACGCTATGCATACATTACTGATGTGGGCGTATACGCAAGTGCCACGCAATCGTTTCACTCACCTGGGTATACCGTAAAGGACAAAATGTGTATGAAACGTAAACAAAAGTTTTGGTTTAGAAGAAGCCAATTTAAACTGTCAGCGGGGGACAGTGAAGTTTAAAGAAACTTGTTGATGGTTCTGCATCAATTTCTGTCTTATGAAACAGCACATTTAGGGAATATAATAGACTAGCAACATCGGATGATGAAGAAATAATCCAAGCAACTTTGGCAAGGAAAAATACACCACTATCTCTATGCTGTAATGTTTCTAACACCCCTATAAGATAAGAATGGAACAACCCGTTGACTGTGACAGACCATTTGCGTGTCAACATGCTTTTAGTGTTAATGAGTGTGTGGAGTTATATCTAGCAAAGTGGTTGCAGATTGCAATAAACTGAATACCCCACCCTCACCCCTCTCTTACTTATGACTATGGTGGCCTGTACTGGCTTGAATTGTGTAAGGTGCTAGTAGGTACCAAAATGATGTCATTGTCTACGACAGCATTGAGTAGCCAAGTATCAAGTGATTAGGTACCACAATAGATTAATAATTGTATAAATGCGTTATTTAGTCTATACAACTTTAGGTCATATCTTACAAGTAAAGGTCATTTTTACATTGAGCAGCTGTTGCTCTACTGGCATTCCATTGGCTACCAGCAGCAGCCTGTTCTGTATGTCACAATACATATAAATTACTAAACATACTGTGTGTTGTGTGCCAGCAGGTCCATGCGTACCTGCATGTGGAGCCGTAGGGGCTTGTCCCCTGCTATGCTCCCCAGGCTGCTGCAACTCCAGGGGGGAGCCTTTCATAGGGTGTCCAGCCATCGCAGGGCAGTCAGTGGGGACAGCCAGCCCCCACTGCCCAGCCAGGCCAGAGTGGTGATCTGTGGGGGGGGCATTGTGGGGACCTCCGTAGCCTATCACCTGGCTAAACTGGGCTGGAATGACATCCTACTGCTGGAGCAGGGACGGTGAGGTGATAGTTTATTTAGGTTATACGTTATTCTTTATATATAGGGCTGGCCTGAATACAGAATTTCAAGCTTAGAATAATCCCCCCCCCCCCCCCCCCCAAAATAAAAAAATTAATTCATAGTGCGTATCTTTCCCTGCCTGAATCGGAGCCGGCGCACTTTCATGAACTGATCGTTTTTCCTTTTCTACAGTGTTATTTTATAACACTTAAAGCAAAACTACACTATCGTGTAGGATTGCTGTGTGGAAGTCAGTGGCTTTTGGATCCACAAATTGGTCTGTGACCAACTAGGTTACGGCAGAGCTTCAGTACAGTCTAAAGGTTTCTGAAGACACACAGCTTTGTTTATAGTTATAGCTATGGTAATGATTAAAGTTATGGTAATGGTTAAGTTATGGTTATTATACAGGTTGGGAGCCGGGACCACCCGTATGTGTGCTGGTATCGTCAGCGTGGCTAAGCCCATCTCCATCGAGAGCCAAATGGCCGACTACTCCAACAGCCTTTACCAGCAGCTGGAGGAGGAGACTGGAGTTAACACAGGTACCCTGTTATCATAGTAAGACATCCTGTTACCTTAAAGGAAACACCCTCTTCTGAGCTAGTCCCTGCCCACTATCAACACTTTAAAATGTACCATTTGGCTGTCTTCTGGTAGAAACCTTTTTCATTCATGGGGGGGGGGGGGGGGGGGGGGGACGACTATATTGCTGTTCTTTTGCTGTCACTCACTACACTCACTACAATAGCTGCCATTCACTACCATAAGATTTGAGGGGTATAGCCACATAATGTTTGATTGATGTTACCTGACATTACTAAACTGCCACTGACGGGTGACTAATAGAGGCCGATTTCAATCTTATCCTATGTTTTTAAAACTCTAAAGCATTTCAGTCGAGATTTCACATTTAATCTAAAATAAGCTGTTTTAAGGGTTTGCTTTTCCTTCAGTAACACCTCCTGTTACCCTACTTACACCTCCTGTTACCATAGTAACAGCTCTTAACAACACTGTTGCCATAGTGACACCTCTTAAAAACATCCATGAGTAAGACCTCTTAACAACACCCTGGTACCATAGTAAAACATATTGACAACACCCTGTTACCATAGTAACACCGCCTTAACACCCTGTTACCATAGTAACACATCCTACCAATAACCTGTTACTATAGTAACAACTCAACCACACCCCGTTACCATAGTAACAACTCTTAACAACACCCTTTTAATATAGTAATACCTCCTTAATAACACCCAGGAGCCACACTTCTTAACAACACCCTGTTACCATAGTAACACCTCATTAACACTCCAATCTACATAGGGTTAGTATTGCTCCACTCTATATAGGGTTAGTGCTAGTCTACTCTACAGGGTAGTGCTGGTCTAATCTACAGGGTTACTGTTGGTCTAATCTACAGGGTTAGTGTTGGTCTACTCTACAGGGTTAGTGTTGGTTTACTCTTGGACTAACCCCGATGTTTTGTGTCTTTCAGGTTATGTAAAGACTGGGTCTCTTTGCCTTGCTCAGAACCAAGACCGCTTCCTGTCTCTGAAGCGCCTGGCGTCGAGACTCAAGTAAGAAAAAAATACGGGTCAGGTATCCCAACTGACTTAATGAGGACTGTTAGGACATGATCTCTCTCTGTCTGTCGCTCTCTGTTGCTGTCTGTCTGTCTATCTCTCTGTCTCTCTTTATCCCTCTCTCTCTCTCCCCCCCAGGGTGATGGGCATTAGCTGTAGCATTATAAAGCCTAAGGAGGTTTCTAAGCTCCACTCTCTGGTGAACATCCATGACCTGGTGGGGGCACTGCACCTACCCGGGGACGCTGTCGTCTCCCCACCTGATGTCAACCGAGCCCTGGCTGTATCCGCTGCAGGACAAGGTCTGTCTGGGACTCAAAAGTCTTCTCTCATTGGTTGATCCACTGGCAGTTACTATAACCCTAACCCTTGACTACCACTCTGGACATTGTGAGTCTACGTTCCATCCACTCTAGCTCCAGCATTAAGTTTACCTTCAGCTACATCAAGGATCACCATTGACCACCAGGTCTGGGACATTTTGACCCAGACTGGACCTAAAAAGGCTGCGGTCCCCCATTGTGGCAGTATTTGCTTTTCAGTTGGCAATCCTGGATCAACTCACTTTGTAATCACTGCATGAAAACTCAAACAACAGACCTTCAGCTACATAATGTTCAATTACATTTAGCTTACCTTCAGCTACATCACTTCAAGTTAATAAAGCTAACCTTCAGCTACATCACGTTCAAGTTAATTTAGCTTACCTTCAGCTACATCACTTTCAAGTACATTAAACTTACCTTCAGCTACATAACGTTCAAGTACATTTAGCTTACCTTCAGCTACATCACGTTCAAGTACATTTAGCTTACCATCAGCTACATAATGTTAAATTACATTTGGCTTACCTTCAGCTACATCATGTTCAAGTACATTTAATTTACCTTCAGCTACATCGCGTTCAAGTACATTAAGCTTATCTTCAGCTACATCACGTCACATTTACCTTACCTTCAGCTACGTCATGTTGAAGTACATTAAGCTTACCTTCAGCTACATCACGTTCAAGTTAATTTAGCTTACCTTCAGCTCCATTACGTTCAAGTACATTTGAATTACCTTCAGCTACATCACATTCAAGTACATTTAGCTTACCTTCAGGTACATTACGTTCAAGTACATTTGAATTACCATCAGCTACATAATGTTCAATTACATTTGGCTTATCTTCAGCCACATAACGTTACATCAAAAACAGATCTAGCTGTAGTTCTATATATATTCTCAAACTCGATAAGTTTCATACTTAACCGTGTGTGTGTGTGTACAGGCGTTAAGATTCTGGAGAGGACCAGTGTTCAGCAGGTCCTGGTGGAGAGAGGTCATGTGACTGCAGTGGAGACGGACTGCGGCTCCATCAGCTGTGAATACTTTGTCAATTGTGCGGGACAGGTGAGGTTCTAATGAGGTTATAGTGTGATACGTGAGGTTTTAGTCTGACAGGTTTTAGTGAAGTTCTAGTCCGATAGCTTCTAGGGGGGTTGTAGTGTGACAGGTGAGGTTCTAGTGATGTTCTTGTCTGACAGGTAATAGTGAGGTTCTAGTGTAACAGGTGAGGTTTGCATGTGGTTCTAGGGTGACAGATTGTACTCTGACAGGTCAGGTTCTAGTTTGGAAGGTTCCAGTGTGACCAGTTATATTGTGACAGGTGAGGTTGTAGTGTGACAGGTTCTAGCGTGACATTTGCTAGACTGACAGGTTCTAGTGTGACAGGTTCTTGTCTGACAGGTTTTAGTGTGAATGGAGTCAGTAAGAGAAAAATTGTGGGAGGAGATGGGTGCCAAAGATTGGGAATAATAATAAAGAATAAAGCCTGAGAATAACATCAGCTGGGCGCTGTCTAGCAGCACTCACCTAATAAGAAAGCCTTTAAAGAATATATATATATAATAGTGTATAAAATAACGTGTATATAATGTATATAGTAACGAATATAATATATATATATAATGTGTGTAATATCTATTAAAATGTGTTCCAGTGGGGCTATGAGCTGGGCCAGGCAAGTGAGGTGAAGGTTTCGATTCCTCTTCATGGTTGTGAACATTTCTACCTCCTCAGCAAGCCTCTTCAGCAGCCCCTCCCATCCAACACACCAGGTCTCTCACACCAAACACACCCTCTCATCTCAGTACTGTCTCTCTGTCTCTCACTCTCTATGCCTCTCTGTCTCGCCGTCTTTTTATGACTCTAGTGGTAATGGATCTATGTTTCTCTGTCTCTCTCTGTCTCTATGTCTGTCTGTTTCTCTAGTGGTGATGGTTCTATGTCTCTGTTTCTCTAGTGGTGATGGTTCTATGTTTTTGTTTCTCTAGTGGTGATGGTTCTATATCTCTGTTTCTCTAGTGGTAATGGCTCTATGTCTCTGTTTCTCTATTGGTAATGGCTCTATGTCTCTGTTTCTCTAGTGGTAATGGCTCTATGTCTCTGTTTCTCTAGTGGTAATGGTTCCATGTCTCTATGTTTCTCTTGTGTTGATGGATCTATGTCTCTTTGTGTCTCTAGTGGTGATGGATCTGGATGGAAGGATCTATGTGCGTCCCTGGCAGGGAGGTGTTCTCTCGGGGGGTTTTGAGAAGAATCCTAAACCCATCTTCACGGAGGGACGGAACCAGCTGGAGGTCCACAACATGCAGGAGGATTGGGACCACTTTGGTACAACCCATCCTATGACCTCATCTCACCTCTGACCTCTAAACTATGAGCTGACCTCTTCACTAGGAGCTGACCTCTGACCTCTACACTAGGAGCTGATGTCTAACCTTTGACCTCTTAACTAGGAGCTGACCTCTATACTAGGAGCTTATCTCTATACTAGGCGCTGATCTCTGACCTTTGACCTCTAAACTAGGAGCTGACCTCTGACCTCTACAATAGGAGCTCATGCAGGGGTGATATTGTAGGGTGGTTTATTATACCCCTTCTCCTCCACCTAGAACCCATGCTAAGTGCCCTGCTGAGGCGGATGCCAGAGCTGGAGACAGCAGAGATCCAGCAGCTGGTCAACTGTCCAGAGTCCTTTACCCCTGACATGCGCTGCCTGATGGGGGAGACCCCTGGGGTGCACGGGTACTACGTCCTGGCTGGAATGAACTCCTCTGGCCTGGCACTGGCTGGGGGCGCGGGCAGGTAACACCGCCTTTTTTACCTAACACATCCTAGTTTATTACCAAACACGTCCTAGTTTATTACTCTAGTCACACATCCTAGTTTATTACCAAACACGTCCTAGTTTATTACTCTAGTCACACATCCTAGTTTATTACCAAACACGTCCTAGTTTATTACCCTAGTCACACATCCTAGTTGATTACTCTAGTCACACATTCTAGTTTATTACTCTAGTCACACATCCTAGTTGGTTACTCTAGTCACACATCCTAGTTTATTACTCTAGTCACACATCCTAGTTGAATACTCTAGTAACACATCCTAGTTTATTACTCTAGTAACACATCCTAGTTTATACTGAACACATCCACTTAATGACTCTAGGAACATCCCAGTTTATTACTCTAGCAACACATCCGAGTTTGTAACTAATAAGCACATTTAGTGGATGGTGGATGGTTGTAATATTTATATTATTCATACTATTATGTCTCCAGGTATCTTGCAGAGTGGTTTTAATAATAATGGTGTAGTGTGTCAGATTTAGTGGCATCTAGCGGTGAGGTTGCAGATTGCATCTAACTGAATACCTTCCCTTCACCCCTCCTTTGAAACAATGTAGGGGAAGCTACCGGGGCCTTTACTGGCTTGTAAGGAGCCAGTAGTTACTGCCGAAATGATATAGTCTACAACAGCATAGAGTAGCCAAATGTCAAGTGATGAGGTTTCTTGATAGATTTATTAATTGTATTTAGTTATTTACTCTGTAAAACTATAGGTCATACCTTATAGTATAAGTAAGATAGCAATTATGATAAAACATTTTTAACGCATCCAGTTTAGAGCAGTTTGTTCGTTCTGGGCAACATGTCTCCAGGTATCTAGCAGAGTGGATGATTCATGGTTTTAATATTACTCATATTAGTATATGCTGGTATCTAGCAGAGTGGATGGTGGATGGTTTTAATATTACTTTTATTAATATCTCCAGGTATCTAGCAGAGTGGATGGTGTATGGCTATCCTACAGCTAACGTGTGGCCCCTGGACATTAAGCGATTTGGCAATCTGCAGAGCAGTCGAACCTTCCTCAGACATCGGGTGATGGAGGTCATGCGTGAGTCACGTCCTCTTCTACCTCTAGAATACTCTGGGAGACTATACTACTCGAGAATACTCTGGGAGACTCTATACTACTCTAGAATACTCTGGGAGACTATACTAATACCACAAGTGAACTCTGGTTCAGTTCACTTTGTGCGTGAAGGTGATCCGACCCAACTATAGTCTCTACCTACCTGTCTGTCTGTCAGCCCTGCTGTATGAGCTAAAGGTTCCCCGCTGGGACTATCAGACTGGTCGCCAGCTGAGGACCAGTCCTCTGTACGACCGGCTGGACACCCAGGGGGCACGATGGATGGAGAAGCACGGCTTCGAGAGACCCAAGTACTTCGTCCCTGCCGGGAAAGGTACAGCACCTCCTCCTAGCTCTATAGCATCTCCTCCTCGTATTGCTCTATAGCATCCCCTCCTACTGTAGCTCCGTAGCACCCCCTCATGTTGCTCTATAGAACCTCTTCTTAGCTCTATAGCACATCCTCCTACTTTGACTCTATAGCACCTCCTCCCATAACTCTATAGTACCTCCTCCTAGCTCTATTGCAGCTCTTCCTCCTGTAGCTCTAGAGAACCTCCTCCTCGTCTAGCTCTACAGCACCTCCTCCTGCTGTAGCTCTAAAGCACCTGCTCCTCCTAGCTCTATAGCACCTCCTCCTAGCTCTATTACACCTTCTCCTCCAAGTTCTATAACAGCTCCTTCTCCTGTAGCTCTATAGCAGCTCCTTCTCTGCGCTCTATAGCACCTCCTGCCAGCTCTATAGCAGCTCCTCCAACTGTAGCTCTACAGCAGCACCGCTATAGAGATGCTATATCTCTGTAACATCTCGCCTAAGCACATCCTCCTAGATGAAACCAGGAAGCTTGATCTGTGTCTGTGTGTGTGTGTGTGTGTGTGTGTGTGTAGACCTGCTGTCTCTGGACCACAGTAAGACCTTCTATAAACCCGACTGGTTTGACCTGGTGGGGTCAGAGGTCAAGTGCTGTAAGGAGGCAGTCTGTGTCATCGACATGTCCTCCTTCACCAAGTTTGAGCTGACGGTGAGAACCCCATAACTCCTCCTTTACCTTAAACATCCTTTACCACCTCCTTCTCTACCCTATTCCTCCTATTCTACCGCCTCCTCCTCTACCGTATACCTCCTCTACCCTACACCTCTGTCTTTACCCTCAACCTCCTTTACCACCCCCTCCTCTACTACCTCCTTCTCTACAAGTTCCTCCTCTACCACCACCTTCTTAATCACTTCCTTCTCTACCACCTCCTCCTTTACCACCAGTTCCTCCTCTACTGCCTCCTCCTTTACCACCTCTGCCTCTACCACCTCCTCCTTTACCACCTTATCCTCTACCCTACATCTCCTTTACCACATCCTCCTCTACCCTTCACCTCCTCTTTAACCTCTTCCTCCTTTACCACCTCCTCCTCTACCACCTCCTTCTCTAACCTGTACCTCATCCTTTACCACCTCCTCCTCTACCCTATACCTCCTCCTTTACCACCTCCTCCTCTACCCTATACCTCCTCCTTTACCACCTCCTTCTCTAACCTGTACCTCCTCCTTTACCACCTCCTCCTCTACCCTATACCTCCTCCTGTACCACCTCCTCCTCTAACCTCTTCCTCCTCCTTTACCTCCTCCTCCACTACCCTATACCTCCTCTTTTACCACCTCCTCCTCTAATTGTACCTGCTCCTTTACCACCTCCTCCACTGCCCTAACCTCCTCCTTTACCACCTCCTTCTCTAACCTGTATCTCCTCCTTCACCACCTCTTCCACTACCCTATACCTCCTCCTTTACCACCTCCTCCACTACCCTATACCTCCTCCTTTACCACCTCCTCCACTACCCTATACCTCCTCCTTTACCACCTCCTCCTCCTCTAACCTCTACCTCCTCCTTTACCACCTCCTCCACTACCCTATTCCTCCTCCTTTACCACCTCTTCCTTTAATTTATACCTCCTCCACTGCCCTATACCTACTTAACCACCTCCTCCTCTAATTTATACCTCCTCCTTTACCACCTTCTCCTCTACCCTATTCCTTCTCCTCCACCCTATACCTCCTCCTCCTCTATCACCTCCTCTACCACCTCATCTATTACCTCTATCACTTCCCCTACCAACTCCTCTATTGTGTGTATGTTTGTAGTCTACAGGGGATCAGGCCCTAGACTACCTCCAGTTCCTGTGTGCCAACGACGTGGACGTCCCTGTAGGTCACATGGTCCACACCGGCATGCTGAACCCGAGAGGAGGATACGAGAACGACTGTAGCGTAGTACGCCTCAGCAAAAACAGGTACTACCTATTAGTTCTATAACTACTAGTATTACTGTTGTAGTAATGGAAGACATTGTGTTGTTGAAAATATTTAGTTCCACTGTAAAAGCTAGTATTGAAATATATTTTAATTATAGTATAAAAGTACTGAGATATCTTGTATTTATTCTAGTATTCTAGAATAAAAGTATTCATTATCCTCTACCTCATTAATATAATGAGGATAATGAGTACTTTTAAACTATAACACGCAAATAAATACAAGATATATCACTACTTCTACTGATATATCTTGTCTTTATTCTAGTATTGTACAATGAAATGACTGCTTATCTTCGTCAGCTTCTTCATCATCTCCCCGAGTGACCAGCAGGTCCACTGCTGGTCTTGGATGAAGAAACACATGCCCAGCGACCCGCAGCTTCACCTAGAGGACGTATCCTGGAAGTACACTGGTCAGTCCATATCACTTAAAGTGGCAGAGAAACCAAATCGTTTATTTTATTTTTACGTTTTAAAGGTGATAATATCTTATATGATCTTCAAAATAGCATCGTATGCCATTTTATCACGATAACTGAAATAAGACCGTACTTGAAAGAAAACAGGAGTTAAATCAATCCGCCATCCGGTTTGTGAACATTCCACTCTGCCTTCAACACAGGTAATGTTCTTTTTGTGACGTTGAAGTGCCTGTTAGTATACTCTTTGACGTCACAATGAAGGGACACTGGCGGCGAGGTGTGTGGTTTTGTGGAGCTCTATCTGGGCAGTGGTTGATGTTGATTGCGTCGTCAAAGAGAGGGTGTGCGTGGATGGGTGAGGCTCTCTGTCCGAGCAGCAGTTCATTTGGACGTTCACGTCCAAGGGAGGGTGATGCTTCTAGTATGTGGCGATTTTCATATAAAGCATCAGTCATTATAACGCTCGTACCCAACAACGGTACTAAAAAAGTATCACAAAGTTGCCTTAGGTCATTAACATGACGATAACACACCCCCTCCTTCATAGACCTTTCAGCCCAAAACACGTTTTTTTTTAATCTCATTGTGTTTGAATTCCAGCTGAAACAGGGAGTTCACTTACACTTTAATAACAACATGTAGCAACTATGATAGGATATAAGTAAACTACACGCCCTTGGATGGCATTGTTCTGTCGGATGGATATTTTATTTTTTATGAGCCTCCCGAGTAAAGTATGTGTGGGAAACACTGCATTACCTTGGTGGCTGGCATATATATCAAACTATCATATCAATAAATCAAGAAAACAACAACAAAAAATATGTAACATAGGTCTTTTTTAGGTCATTTTTAGATATTTTTATGCGAAAATAAATCAAATAATAAATAAAAGATATGAAATTGGTCATCACTACCCCATGTATGAATGACAATGCCTTCCTCTTTTTTCTAAACCATGAATTTGAACAATTAAAAAAGCTATTGACTTTTCACTCATTCAAAGATCGTGTGTGTGTGTGTGTTTAACGTTCTCCTCAGCTTGTTGGATAAACCTTTAATAAATAACCTTTAATAAACCTTTCTCCATAAAATCTAAAATACGTGCCAAACGACTAATATAATCTAAGTATCAAGCATTTATAACTACACATTATGATTTACATGCTATTGCTATATGCAATTGCTAACATCAACACATGTGCATTGTAACAAAGGTATTCCATTAGAAAGAACGTGGACTGATAACACACAGTGAAATATACACTGCATGCATGTTATGTTAGTGTGAACAGTTACTTGTTTCCTTCATATTTCATTCAAAACAACAATAATCGAACACAATATAAATGAATCCTGACCGATTCCATGTGGCTAGTAGACGGTACACACGTGAAATGGTGACGTCCTGTATAATCACGTTCTCTATAAACCAAATAAACCACATCAAACTACAATGAAAAATGTAATTTAAACCAAGCTTTTAATTTAAACCACAACTATGGTATTGGAATTGTGTTTCACCTTCGACGAAGACAAAGAAAGAAAATAGATTTTCAACTTCAAAGTTGGCTGTTTAAACACTTTGGCTCATATAATATATGAGTTGGACTCTAGTTAATAAAAAACAACGTAAACATAATCCTCTTTCCCTAATATTATTTTTCCATCACAAGTGATGCGGCTCTTGCTATAGTGATCCTAGACTAAAGCAAAACGTATTAACACATAATTAATGTATATATTTAACAAATACTTAACACTTTCAACAAGATAGAACACACGTAATTGGCTAGCTCCTGGAGCAATGGTTTTTAGATCATTGCTTTCATTGATCTCTCATTCCTATTTGCTTATTAATTAGAGGATTGTTTTATTAAGTTGGTGCACTTCACATATGTCTATATTGTGCAGTTATTATTTATTTGTTTATTCTTTAAATTAACCAGTTATTTTTTACGTTTATTAGTAATTTCAGTTTTTTGTAAGTAACCCATTATATGGCCTGGGTTGAACTCACTTCATGCTCTTGTCTTTCAGCTCTCAATCTCATTGGTCCCCGGGCCACAGACATCCTGGCTGAGCTGTCCTACGTTTCCATGACGCCTGATCACTTCCCCTCCATGTTCTGCAAGGTATAGATTACCATAGATAACCATAGACCTCCTACGTGTTCTGCAAGGTATAGATTACCATAGATTACCATGGACATCCAAAGTGACATCCAAGTCTGTATTATAATATAGAAGGCTAATAGTAGCCTATATGTTCTGTCAAATTGAATGCAGATGACGTGAATGGACGCGTACATTGTCGTCATATTGTGAAAAGTTAATTTGTTGGTAGAGACGGTCGGTAATTTAGCGGAGGCGCTGTGCCTCGCCTATAGACAGCTGTGGGAAACCCTGATTAGCCAATTGATTGAGCTGCATACATTAAACAATGTATTGCATTTTATTAGACGATCAGTCGACGATGGGTCTGGCATGACGAATTAGACTACGCAAAATATTAGTCGAGGACCCACCTACTACACACTACTCTGGATATAATGGTGTCTACACTCTAGAATCACGCTAGACACTGGATATAATGGTGTCTTTACTCAAGAATCATGCTAGACACTGTGGATATAATGATGTCTACACTCTAGAATCATGCTAGACACTGGATATAATGGTGTCGACACACTAGAATCATGCTAGACACTGGATATAATGGTGTCTTTACTTAAGAATCATGCTAGACACTGTGGATATAATGATGTCTACACACTAGAATCATGCTAGACACTGGATATAATGGTGTCTACACTCTAGAATCACGCTAGACACTGGATATAATGGTGTCTACACTGTATAATCATGCTAGACACTGGATATAATGGTGTCTTTACTCAAGAATCATGCTAGATACTGGATATAATGGTGTCTTTAATCAAGAATCATGCTAGACACTGGATATAATGGTGTCTACACACTAGAATCATGCTAGAAGTAGACATTGTGGATTTAATTACTTTACATTACGTTTATTTAGCTGATTTAGCTTTTTCTTTAAGTGTTACAATAAAGAAACAGTTTCGGTGTCAGTGGGGAGCTTGTTCCTCCATTGTGGAGCCAGGACCGCAAGCAATCAAGATATTTTTTGTGGCAGCTGTGGTCCCCACGTGGTGAAGAAGTTGCAAGCCGATTGGAACTCATAGAGCAAAGAGGACAGGCTGGGGTGTATGGTTGCAGTAGTCTAGACGTGAGATGACAAGAGCCTGGACAAAAACCCGGGTGGCCTTCTGAATGAGGAACGGACGTATCCTCCTATTGTTGTACAGCATGAATATGCAGGAGCGGGTGGTCGCAGCAATGTTGGCAGCAACGGGCAGCTGGTCATCCATTATCACAGCGAGGTTCTTGCCGTCCGAGTCACAGGCACCAAAGAGTCGTCCATATAATGATGGAGAGGTCGTGATGGGAGATGCCTTCCATTGAAGGAAGGACAGCTCAGTCTTGTCCAGATTGTTGGAGATGTTGGCCAGAAACGTAGAGATTCATGCTGCTACTTGGGTTTCAGAACCCTGAGGGAATCCAGTAGTGAGACTACAAGGATCAGACACAGATTCTTTCCAGGTTACCCTGTAAGTGTGATCCATGAGGTAGGATGTGAACAGGGCAAGTGCAGAGTGTGAGATTCCCAGTTCTTGGAGGGTGGAGAGGAGGATCTGGTGGTTCACTGTGTCGAAGGCTGCTAAAAGGTCCAGCAGAATGATTATGGAGGAGAGGGAGGCTGTTCTAGCAATGTAAAGTTTCTCTGTGACGGCAAGGAGGGCATTGTCAGTTGAGTGGCCCAATAAATGGTAGCAGAGAGACAGGCCGGTAATTCTCAGAAGGGTTGAGTGTGGATTTCTTTAAAAGAGGGTTCACTTTTGCTGCATTATGAATTAATATAGTAATTATTATTATTATTTTGAGATAAATATTATTATAGTATAATAATCATTGTTACAATTTTAACCATCATTATTAATTCATATTATTATTATTAATTAATAATATTCTAGTATTATCATAATTACTATAGTAACCATTATTAACTCAGATTAACATAATATATGTAATGGATATTAATTGTGTGTGTGTGTGTGTGTGTGTGTGTGTGTGTGTGTGTGTGTGTGTGTGTGTGTGTAGGAGATGAGCGTAGGCTACGCTAACGGGATCAGAGTGATGAGTATGACGCACACCGGTGAACCAGGCTTCATGCTGTACATCCCCATTGAGGTAAATATATATACTATAAATAATCTATATATAGAATACCAGGCATCATGCTGTTCATCCCTATAGTGGTAAATATATATACTATATATTCTATATAAAGATTACCAGGCTTCATGCTGTACAGCCATGCAGACACACCCACACACACACAGAGGTCCCAACTCTACTAGTCTGAAGCTTTATCTCTGTCTCTCTCCCCCAGTATGCGCTCCATGTCTACAATGAGGTGATGTCGGTGGGCCAGAAGTACGGTGTACGTAATGCTGGTTACTACGCCCTGAGGAGTCTCCGCATCGAGAAGTTCCTTGCCTTCTGGGGTCAGGACCTGGACTCGTTCACCACACCCCTGGAGTGTGGACGCGAGTTCAGAGTCAAGCTCGACACGGTGAGACTCTGGTCCATCACATACGGCCTGGTCACCACCATCCTATAATAGTCACCATGGTTACTCGCTGTTCCACACCATCATATTATAGTCACCATGGGAACCGTCTAGTCCACACCAGGATATTATAGTCAACATGGTTACCCTCTGGTCACCTCTATCATATTATAGTCACAACATGGTTACCGTCTTGTCTACACCATCATACATCAGTCACCATGGTTACCAGTGTCTGTTTTAATCCCCTCCAGGACATGGACTTCCTGGGTCGTGAGGCGTTGCTACAGCAGCGCCAGGAGGGCGTGTCCCGGCGGTTGGTGATGCTGGTGCTGGAGGAGCACGACACAGAGCTGGACCTTTGGCCCTGGTGGGGGGAGCCCATCCTCAGAAACAAGCAGCTGGTGGGAGCCACCACCTCCAGCGCCTACAGCTACACGCTGGAGCGCCACGTGTGTCTGGGTTTCGTGTCGGCTCCCGGGGGCCTTGCCGCAGACTTTGTGACCCGGGGTGACTACGAGGTGGACATCGCTGGGCAGCTTTACGCTGCTAAAGCTAAGCTGTACCCCTTCAGCTCCCTGCTCAGCCAGCAGAGACGCCGCAAAGACCAGCTGGATCTAGGCACCTTGACCCCTGAGTAACCCATTGCAGGAAGTGACCTCACAGCTTCACCATGGCCACTCCTCTACACCTGACTGTAGCCCCCCCCCCCGCCCCCCGATGTGCAATATGAAGCGGACTCATTTCAAATTCTGAAACCCTCACTACATTATCACCACCTTTGCCACCGCGCAGTTAAACTTGTCTGCTACTGTTTTTTTCTGGGAGCTGCCCAGTACAACCACAGTGTGCTACTGGTTATACTGGGAGCTGCCTATAATGACCAGACATTACCTAAATGTGCCTTTCTCAATGGGGTATTGGAGTTTGACTCTCCTCCACTGTGTTGTATATTTTAAATATTGACAAACATGTCCCTTCCCTCTTATACCCCACTCTTTGTCCTCTCTCTGATACCCCACCGTCTGTCCTCTTTCTGATACCCTACCATCTGTCCTATCTCTGATACCCAACCATCTGTCCTATCTCTGATACCCTACCATCTTTCCTATCTCTGATACCCAACCATCTGTCCTATCTCTGATACCCCACCATTTGTCCTCTCTTTTGATACCCCACCATCTGTCCTCGCTCTCTGATAGCCCACCATCTGTCCTCTCTCTCTGACAATCCATCTGTGTATTATCTGTGCATGTTTTTCAGAGAAGTGTATGTCTGCTGTACCCCAAATGAAATACAGGTGAGACCCTGTGATCCTAAAGTTGTGTGTAATATAAAAGTAACTTCAAGCACTTACCAGACTAGTTTCTTGTAAACTTCAGACTAACTCCGAGTAAACATCAGACTAGCTCCTAGTAAACACCAACCCAGACTAGCTCCTAGTCAACATCAACCCAGACCAGCCCCTAGTGAACACCAGACTAGGTCCCAGTAAACACCAGACTAGGTCCCAGTAAACACCAGACTAGCTCCCAGTAAAAACCAACCCAGACTAGCTCCTTGTAAACACCAGACTAGCTCCTAGTAAACACCAACCCAGACTAGTTCCTAGTAAACACCAACCCAGACTAGCTCCTAGTGAACACCCACCCAGACTAGCTCCTAGTAAACACCAACCCAGACTAGCTCCTTGTAAACACCAGACTAGCTCCTAGTAAACACCAACCCAGACTAGCTCCTAGTAAACACCAACCCAGACTAGCTCCTAGTAAACACCAACCCAGACTAGCTCCTAGTAAACACCAACCCAGACCAGCTCCTAGTAAACACCAACCCAGACTAGCTCCTATTAAACACCAGACTAGCTCCTAGTGAACACCCACCCAGACTAGCTCCTAGTAAACGCCAACCCAGACTAGCTCCTAGTTTAAACGCCAGACTAGTTCCTAGTGAACACCCACCCAGACTAGCTCCTTGTAAACACCAGACTAGCTCCTAACAAACACCAACCCCGACTAGCTCCCAGTACACACCTGCTGGCACCTCAGGTGGTCCCCATGGATTTAATGAAGGTTTGTCTTTTATCAAGGAACTGGCTGCTAAACAGGGTCAACAGTGAGATGCTCATCCAGCATAAAGAGCTGACCTCTGACCTGATTATCCTCAGCATCCGCTTCAGAGAGATGGACTCCAGTAGTAAGCGTATTCTAGAAGATACTGCATCCTGGATACAAAGACTCAGTAAACATACTGCTGCCTTTCTTACTAAAGCAAACCCAACTGCTGTAACACACCAAAGCTCAAGCATAGAGCACAAGCGTAGCGCACATCAGCTTCCATTCCTCTAGGGTTAATCAATGTTTATCATTGCGGAACAGGGCTCGTTTCTTTCGGCATGGGGTCTATTTATTTTACCTCCGGCTGGTGTTTTTGATGAATTTTTTTTACAGATGAATTTAAATGTCCTGGATGGACAAGTCCACGTAAGATTTAATATGATTTAATATGCCTCCGATATGAAGACGAGGACACAAAGTTCAGCTTGTTTGTGCTCTATGCTGGAGTGTATGTGTATATCTATATCTATTACTATATATATATATATATAGATATATACATATCTATATCTATATCTATATACATACATACATACATATCTATATCTATATAGATATATAGATATATAGATCAGATCTGCTTGTGTTCTACATATATTTCAACATATAACTCAGCACCAGCAAAGTAATGAAAAACATTTAAATTTATTAGCCTATTATAAACACAACCCGCCCCCTCCAGTACAACATGGTTTGATCCACTCAGATCCTCCTGGCTTTGCGTGGGCGACATCCATTGTGGGGGACAGGGGTGTTGTCTGTGATAGAGACCACCTCGATACCGCCCATACTCAGACCTTTAATGGCAGACTGGAGAGACAGGGTCAGTGTTAGATCACATTAGATCAAAATGAGATACATACATATTTCCTATTTGGGAATTTCAAGTACATAATAAGAATAAGTGTTAAGTGAAGAGTACATTTTATGTATAGAGGGCTGACAATCTAAAGAATATGAAGGTGAGGAAGTTGTGAAGGTTGTGTAGGTGGAGGAGGTGGTTTATGAGGAGGAAGTGGTGAAGGAGGAGGCAGAGGTGGTGTAAGAGGAAGTGTAGGAGGAGAAAGTGATGACTGAGGAGGAGGTGGGGAAGGAGGAGGGAGTGATTACTATGTGGAGGAGGTGGTGTAGGAGGAGGAGGTGATGAATATGAGAGGATGTGGTAAAGGATGAGGGAGTGTAGGAGGGAGTGTAGGAGGAGGAGGTGGTGAAGAAGGGGGAGGTGATGACTATGAGGAGGTGGTTGTGTAGGAGGTGATGATTAGGAGAAGGAGTTGATTATGAGGAGGTAGTGTAGGAGGAGGAGTTGGTGTAGGAGGAGGAGGTGATGTCTGTGGATTAGGTGATGTAAGAAGAGGAGGTGGTCTAGGAAGAGGAGGTGATGAGTATGAGGAGGTGGTGGTGTTGGAGGAGATGATGACTAGGAGGAGAAAGTGGTGTAGGAAGAGGAGTCATTGACTTTGAGGAGGAGGTGGTGTAGGAGGGTGTAGAGACTCACCAAGCGCCCCGGCCCAAGACCTTTCACCATGACGCGTACAAAGGTCACGCCCTTAGCCACGGCTTTCTGTTGGAAGAACAGCACTACATTAGCTTGCTAGTTACTAATTAGCTCCTGTTAGCTGCTAGCTTTAACAGGTTAGCTCCTAGTAGCTTTCTGTTGGAAGACCAGCAGAAGGTTAGCATTATAGGCTAGCTACAGTAGGTTAGCTCCTTTTAGCTACTAGCTTTAACAGGTTAGCTCCTAGTATATGTTTGTTGGAAGACCAGGGCTACAGTTGGAATAGTCAAAAAATTTAGTGCTTTGTCCTTTCTTATACACTTTTCCTTGACCTCGATAGATAACATAAAGATGTGAAGGAGTATTCATAAGAACTTAGGAAAAGACAACCGTGGCACTAAGAGAATCTGACTTACACTAAGCTACCTCATTATGCAATGGCGGATGTTATTGACGTGAGTCTGCCGTGGTGTAACTAGAGTTCGGAACTAAAAGCGCATCTTAAATAGTTTGCCCCGTGCGTTCTAACCGTGTTGTTTCATGCAAGCTGTATATATGTTGACAACCCGGGGAAAAATATAACTTCATTACCATGGTTGGAATTGAAATAAAATTTTAATAAAGGCTCCCAGTCTCAAAAGTGAAACAAAATGGTTGTCACATTGAGAATGGTTGCTGACGCTCACCCTCCTGTCCACTCATATTTATGGACATGAATCCCAATTATGATTGAATGAAAATAATTGTCATGTTGATCGTTTCTTTCTGTGAACGGCCTAATGGTGCGTTGCTTTAAATCTTCCTGCCGCAAGGAATTGTGGGACGGCGTTATCTCTTTTCCTTTCGTAAAGGATGGTCCAGTGTACCCTATGTTAAAGGAGTTAAAAAAGGAAGTATTGAAGCACCTTTCCTTATAATTTAGAGAATTCTAACAGCTTTTATCATGGCTGCCACTTAGATACTTCTGGGTAATTTCACTCAGTTAGGAACTAACCACTGTTTTAGCTAACCTGCGCTGTATCACAGAATCTAGCCCAGGCAAAGTGTCAGGATCATCATGGTTACTTATGCTAAGTGCCATCATGTTTAGGTGAAGCTGTGGGTTATTATGGGATGTCGTCACCATGGCAGCAGAGTGTCCTGCAGTCTGAGCGGCGATGGGCGTCGACTTTTTGATGTTCTTGAAGCCTTCGGTTCCACATGACGTCCTGACCAATGACAGGCCCGCACTGTCCGTAACCTGGACGTGAGTACTGCCCGCAACACCAGAACCATTAGTACCACAGAACCATTAATATTACAGAACCATTCAAACTACAGAACTATTTATACTACAGAAACATAGTACCACAGAACCATAGCGACCCGGAGAAAAAGAGAAGCAGTGGTCCAGTCGCTTCTTACTTGTTGTAAGTGGCCTTGATGTGAGCGATGGGCAGCTGGTCAAACCTATGACCCGCCCACCGGAGACCGCTATCTTGACCGGGCAGTGGCGCGTACAAACTGACCAAAAGGAGAACACATTCACATGGTAATAGAAATAGGATTAATAGGTAGAAAATCACAAATATAAAACCCAAAGGAAATGACAAATGTGCACATAAGTGTACATAAACTATGGGTAAAAAATAACTACACAATTGATATATTGAACACAGTGAATACATTTTAGATCTGCTCAGGTCTGTGCTGTCAGTCTGTACAGTGTTAACCTTCATGTCTGTGTGGCGACCGGTCGTTATTAAAGCGGTACCTGAAGTCCTTGGCCGGCTCCCTTGTGCCCCCTGTGGCCGCCGTGGGCTCCTGCTGCCCGGCGGAGCTAGGGCCCACTGCACGCTGAAGACCGGCAGCTCCCCGGCTACACAAAGACCACCCAGATATAAAAACACTTCATCAATATTCACTCTTGGAATAGGGTATAGCTTGACAAGTAATGCATGTCAACTCTTAGATACTGTAAGAGTTTATGAATGGAAGTAATACGTACGAATGCCTGGTACAAAAATGTAAGCTTGATAGAAGTGGAGGTACAGTACAAAGTGAGTGCTCCATTAAACTGAGCCGTACATGTGAATATGAACCATGTGAATATGAACCATGTTGAACACACATGAACCATGTGAATATGAACCATGTGTATATGAACCATGTGTATATGAACCATGTGAATATGAACCATGTGAATATGAACCATGTTGAACACACGTATGAACCATGTTAATATGAACCATGGTTGGAACACTCGTATGATCCAAGTTATTATGAACGATGTTGCTATGAACCATATAAAACATGTTGTCGGGTCTATTTAACTACACTTACTGAACTACAATAACGTTACATTAACACGTTTTTTTTTTTACCTACACTTACTGAACTACACCACACTAACTGGGTCTCTGTTCAACCAAAGATCCTCAAACTATAGAAAATATCAACGTACGGTACAATAAGATACGGTATAAATCCTTTGTACTATAATGATATCACTTATAATAATGAATGGCATGCATCTGTAGGAACTATCCAACTATCCTATGTAATATTATGATATAAACTATAAGAATGAATGGCATACATATGTAGAACTAAACATCATATACCTGGAAGGATTAAGTAACGTTGTGGTTATAAGTATAAAGCCCTTACCTGGAGCAGCACACCTTCTTAATAGAGCCGAGTAACGAACAGTTCAGTTTGAACATGATTTACGTGTTCACTCTGGGTGTTATTTTATATGATATTATGTAATATGATTTGATAATAGGTGATATTTAGTGATACTATGCTATCTATGCCCGAGCAGCTCAACAACACGCTGACATTGAACCAGTCCTGCTGAGTCCAGTCGAAATCTTTGGGGGCCACTCAATACTCACTAACTACAGTTTACATAATATTAATATCCGTTTTTATTCAAGATACATGGCACGGCGTTTAAACATTTTAACGATTGTAAATTAGTTTAAATTATACCTCAGAAGAGCGTTAATTTCCTACAACATAATAATGCTTTCAGACTACCCCTTTATTTCCTTTAATAAACCCGTCTGCCGCAAGGACTTGTGGGAGAAGCAATATGTCCGCGCCCACAGTGAGGATGGCAGGTCGTTGTTTCTATCAACTTTATAAACTCTCCAACTCTGCCGGACGCACAGCGGCCGGTAAGACGGGGATCCGCCTGTTCTCCGGTGCCTTAGTTGAACATGCGGCTGGGCCGTGGAGGCTGCTGGGGGCGGCGTGTGTGCAGCGGCTAGCGGTCATCTCGGAGGACCAGAGACCGCTGGAGGCCAGGTTCTCTGAGCTGATGCACCAGGTACCCATCATGGTGTTTGGGGCTAGAGACGGGTCTGTCTAGTCTCGGAGTGTGTTAAGTTTGAGGCTTATGACAGAGGGCGTTAGTGAGGTTTCATGTTAGGGGGTTGGTGTTACGGTGATTCGTGCTAAAGTTAAGGGGTTAGTGTTAGGGTTGGTTGAGTTGTTTGATGTTCCAGATGTAGCTGGAGTGTTAGAGGTTAGGTGTAGGGGTTAGTGTCAGAGGTTAGTGTAAGTGTTAGGAGGTTAGAGGTGAGTGTTGGAGGTTAGAGTTTAGTTTTAGAGGTTAGTGTACGTCATTACTGTTAGAGGTTAGGGTTTTGTCTAGTGTGCTAGGGTTGTTAGGGGTTAGTAGGGGTTGACGTTGCTGATGTGTTTGATGTTTCAGATGGAGCTGGAGCGCAGCTTGATGTCGGACCACGAGCTTCGTCTTCTTGACGACAAAGAGAGGCTGAGGAGGAGGCAGGCGGTGGATTATGACTCAGAGGAGGAGGAGGAGGCGGACAGAGACCAGGACATCGTTCTAACCCAGGACCTGGAGGATGCCTGGGAGCAGAGACTCAAGCTGTTTGCCACCCAACCCCGGACCCGAGGTGAGCAGTCACATCGTGGCATGTTATGTTGTTGTATTGACATGTAGGAGTTGGGTTATTCAGGTGTTGTCTTGTGTGTATCGGGTGTTGTGTTATCCAGGTGTAGTGTTGTGTTATTCATGTTATATTGTGTTATTCAGGTGTTGTGTTACTCAGTTGTTTTGTTATCCAGATGTGGTGTTATCACGCTGTTGTGCTTTGTTATCAGGTGTTGTGTAACTAAGGTGATGTGTTATCCAGGTGTTGTGTTGTCCAGGTTTTGTGTTATTCAGGTGTTGTTATCCAGATGTTAGGTTAAGTTATCCAGGTGTTGTGTTGTGTTGTCCAGGTGAGGTAGATGCCCGTGTGGAGCGGTCCGACCGCTGGCTGGCTGAGCCGCTGCTCCTTCTAACCCAGCAGGAGGTGGGGCCTGAGAGGCTGTGGCTGCTGCCTCAGGCCCCTTGGGAGGGTGGGGAGACCCTGAAGACCACCGCCCAGAGAGCCCTCTCCTCCACACCTGGTAATCAGTCACATCCTTTTTTTTAAAATATATATATATATATAAACTTGGGAGCCCCACTTGATATGCACACATCCAGGTTTCATTTTTGTACCACTCCATGGTCTTCACAATCTCCTAGAATGGAAGTTGAATTATGTTTGATAATAGAAGTTGCATGGCAATGTTTCAGACACATTTGCATATGAAGCCCCCTTGCTTTCTATTGATTGATGACCGAAGACATATGAGCTAACCACATGACTTGACAACGCAAGCGATTCGTCTAGAAGAGATTCTAGACAAGAACCTATAGCATGTCAATCTAGAGTGAACATAGCGTACAACACATCGGGAAGTGGTTTTGACAACAGATGTCTAAATCTCATCATACATTAGTGATGATGTAATGTGTGTCTGGTATGCAGGTCTGGACATAATGATGATGTAATGTGTGTCTGGTGTGCAGGTCTGGACGTGATGATAATGTAGTGTGTGCAGGTCTGGACATGATGATGTAATGTGTGTCTGGCGTGCAGGTCTGGACGGGATGATGATGTAGTGTGTGCAGGTCTGGACGTGATGATGATGTAATGTGTGTCTGGCGTGCAGGTCTGGACGTGATGATGATGTAATGTGTGTCTGGTTTGCAGGTCTAGACTTGCAGACGGTCTTCCTGGGCAGTGCCCCTTGTGGCCTCTATAAGTACCGGCTGCCCCGGTCGGTGCGGGGCAGCGAGGGGGTCACGGGGGTCAAGGTGTTCTTCTTCAAGGCTGTGCTGAGAGGACCCCTACCCCCTCCAGCCCCCTCTTCCCTCTGGGTCAGAAAGAGTGAACTCAAGGACTACCTGAAGCCTTCCTACCTGGATAAGATCAGGCCCTTCCTCCTCGACCTCTGACCCCAAGACACGTCCCCTCTCCTTGACCTCTGACTCCAAGATTCCTTCCCTCTCCTTGACCTCTGACCCCAATACATCTACCCTCTCCTTGACTTCTGACCCCAAGACCCCTCTCCTCTCCTTGACCTTGGATCTTCAGACACCTTTCCTCTCCTCAACCTCTGACCCCAAGACACCTACCCTCTCCTTGACCTCAGACCCTTAGACATCTACCATCTCCTACATGTGTGCTATGTTCTGTTATTTTTTATTTTGTACGAAAACGCATCCAGTAAAAAGAAAATAAAGTTTTCATCATTGAAAAAGTTGACCTGGTTGTCTGTAGAAACTGAACACACACCTGACCTTGTATTCTGTACACCCTTCTATAATATAATATAATATAATATTATATAATATAATATAATATAATATAATATAATGTAATATATATACAGGTTTCTGGGCAACGTCACAGCAGATAGGCACACACAACCAGGGTGCATAAGGCATAGACAACAGATAGACAAACGTCAAGATGGCAAGGATTTGTTGTGCCGTTTACTGCACTAATCCAAAACGCCAAGGATGTAATGTTTTTGACATACAATGGGGTTCATTCCCTTTAATAAAAATAAGATAGGTATGGATCTAAGACGGATAAGTCTTTAAAAGGGTGGATTTTATTCTTAATATTATGATTCATGTGCAGATAGATTTTCTTTGGTAGATACACCAAGCTTTCTATCATATGTGTAGGATATAACATCCCCATAAGTGAGAATTTTTGTTTCTGGTATTTGTGTAGATGGATGCTTCCAGTTTATGTGATGTCTCCTGCAAAATCTTGCCACATACCATCCCCTCTCAGTAGGATTACTATTATTAATTTTGAGATTTTGTGATAATTTTAACAATTATTAAAATCGAAAGAAATATAGTTAAAAATATTTAATGAAAGGTTAAGTTGATTGTTTAAAAGTCACTTGCAGGTTCATTAATGGCCAACTGAAACACACATTTTTAGCCACTCAGTTAACTAAAGCAAGCCTTCTAATCTTTCTTAGAATTACAAGAGGGCCACTTCTGTCATTTATTTATGCAGTCAAATCATAGTCTTTGAGTCAGTGGTTTTAGAATGACACTACAAACAAACATTAGGCATGTTAAATTAATATGTAAAAGAACACATTCACCTCTGGAAATAGCAATGTATCATTACATCATCTGGCTAAATCAAATGAAATGCAGTACAATGCCATTTATACATTGATTGTATTGATTGATCGTACAATTAGAACAATGTGACCACCGTAGTTTATGGCAACAAAACGGTTCATTGTCCCCTGGCTGCACGCGCTGCCAACCATGTTTGTAAACGGGAAATCCCTGTATACTAACGAACCCTAATATAACCTGTCTGTAGAAACTAAACACACACCTGACCGTGTACGCTGTACACCCTCCAATAATATAATATGCCCTAACGAACCCTGCTGTAGTCTGTCTGAATAAACTAAACTAATAAAAACTATAATAAACGAATGAGTAGACCTGTGTTTGTCTGCCTATACACCCTTACTTACTTACTAACCCTAAGCCTAACTAACCATACTGTACACAAAATACTGGTCTTATAAGTATTTTTTTGTGTATGTGTGGGCATATATATATATAATCACGGGTGTGCTGGCACACCCAGATGTCATGTTGAAAATGTTTGCTCAGTGGCCAGGATTGTACATACTCATAGCCTGGCTAAAGAAAAAGGTACTGTCTCATAGCTTTAGAGGAAGGTACAGACTCATAGCCTGGCTATAGAGAAAGGTAGCGTCTCATAGCTATAGAGAGAGGTACAGCCTCATTGCCTGGCTATAGATAAAGGTAGAGACTCATAGCCTGTCTATAGAGAAAAGTACATTCTCATAGCCTGGCTATAGAAAAGGTACATATTCATAGCTTTAGTGAAAGCTGTAGAGAAAGGTACAGACTAGTAGCCCGGCTATAGAGGAAGGTACAGACTTATAGCCTGTCTATAGAGAAAAGTACAGCCTCATAGCCTGGCTATAAAGAAAGGTACAGACTCATAGCTATAGAGAAATGTACAGACTCATAGCCTGGCTATAGAAAGGTACACATTCATAGCTATAGTGAAAGGTACAGACTCATAGCTGTAGAGAAAGGTACAGACTAGTAGCCTGGCTATAGAGAAAGGTACAGACTCATAGCCTGACTATAGAGAAAGATATAGACTCATAGCTATAGAGAGAAGTACATACTAATTGCCTGGCTATAGAGAAAGATACATACTCATATCCTGGTGATAATGAGCGGTACAGACTCATAGCAATTGAGGAAGGTACAGACTCGTAGCCTGTCTATAGAGAAATGTGCAGACTTGTAGCCTGGCTATAGAAAAGTATAGTCTCATAGCCTGATCCTTATAAAAAGGTACAGACACATAGACTGGCAATAGAGAAAGATAAAGACTCGTAACCTGACTATAAAGAAAGGTACAGACTCATAGCCTGGCCATAAAGAAAGGTACAGACCCATAGCCTGGCTATTGAGAAAGGTGCAGACTTGTAGCCAAGCTATAGAGAAATGTACACACTCATAGTTATAGAGACATTTACAGACGTATAGCTATAGAGAAAGGTACAGACTCATAGCTATAGAGGAAGGTTGGGACTCCGCCTGGCTGTAGAGAAAGGTACAGACTCATTGTCTGACAATAGAGAAAGGTACAGGCTCATAGCTATAGAGAAAGGTACAGACCCATACACTGGCTATAGATAAAGGTACAGACTCATCGCTATGGAGAAAAGTACAGACTCAGAGCCTAGCTATAGAGAAAGGTACAGACTCATAGCTAGAGAAAAATGTACATACTAATAGCTACAGAGAAAGGTACAGACTCATAGCTATAGAGAAAGGTACAGCCTCATAGCTATTGAGAAAGGTACACACTCATAGCCTGGCTATAGAGAAAGGTACAGACTCGTGGCTATAGAGAAAGGTACAGGCTCATAGTTAAAGAGAAAGATACACACTCATAGCCTGGCTATAGAGAAAGGTGCACGCTGATAGCCTGGCTATAGAGACAGGTACAGACATCCCTAATATTAATAAACTTCCATCTGCCGGGAGGGATACAAAAAAGAGCAGAACAAGCTATCCTAAAATATTGAGCTATTCTACCGAACACGGCATACTTCCCAATTCAGATGCTTCAATTATTCATGTCTATACACTAAAGCTCACTATACACACCAAACACATTTCTACCTTCAGGATTACAGGTAGAGCTTCACTGAGTGAGCGAAGAGAGAGTTTATGCGTGTGTGTTTTTGAGAGAGAATGGCATGTTTTTTTAGGTAATGAGCCATCTAATAGTTGTCCCTACACTAGTTTAGTTAAATATCTTTCTGCTGTTCTGGATCTCTGTTCTCTCCACATCTCAGTGGTCATTAAAGATGAATCACGGCTATTTCCAGGCATCGCTAAAAGCCCAGCCGGTGATGTGCTTTTGGAGAGAGAGCTTGAGGTGAAAGGTCATAAAAGCTGCCGTTGTCTTCACAATGTCATCAGACACTCCCTCTACATGTGCTTTCATTTGGTTGCACGCTCTTCAAACACCCCTCCATCATCAGCAAGGGGCCTGGCTCCGCCTGACTCCACTGCAGCAAAACCTGGATTTGCTGGAATTGGGGAGTTGTCAAACCCTGATCAATCAAAGGATAGGAGAGGAGAGGAGGAGAGGAGGAGAGGAGGAGAGGGGAGAGGAGTAGAGAGGAGAGGAGTTGGGATTGAGTAGAGGAGTAGGAGAGAGTACAGGAGATAAGGAGAGGAGGTGAGAGGAGAGGAGAAGGAGAGATGAGAGGAAATTAGGAGAGGGGGAGAGAGGAGAGGAGAGCCAGAGGCAGGGAGGAGCGAGGAGATGAGGGAGTAGAGGAGTAGGGAGGAGGAGAGAAAGGAGGAGAGGAGATGAGGAGGTGAGGAGAGAGGAGAGGAAAAAGAAGGAGAGAGGACAGGAGGAGAGGGGGAGGGAGAAGAGGAGGAAGGAGAGGGGGAGAGAACATAGAAGAGGAAGAGAGACGTGAGGAGATGAGGAGAGGAGGAGAGGGGAGAGAAGAGAAGAGAGGTGTATGGAGAAAGAGAAGGGATGAGAAGAGGAGGAGAGGATGAGGGAAGAGAGAGTATGAGAGGGGAGAGAGGAGAGGAGGAGAGGGGTGAGGAGAGAGGGGAGAGAGGAGAGAGGAGAGAGGAGAGAAGAGAGAGGAGAGGAGGAAAGAGAAGGGAGGATAGGACAAGAGAGGAGAGGAAAGAGGAGAGAGGATAGGAGATTGTGGAGAGGAGAGGAGAGAGGAGAGGAGAGGAGGAGAGGAGGAGAGAGAAGAGGAGAAGAAGAGAAAGGAGAGGAGTATGGAGAAGGAGAGAAAGGATGAGGAGAGGAGGAGAGAGTAGTGATAGTAGGCTTGTTATTGATGAAGAGTGGACAGCTGATCAGGTCATTTAGGTTAAAAGGGTTTAGCTTTAAAGGATTAGTTTTGACTGAGGGATTTTCTACTAGCAGCTCTTTAAATGAACACCACAGATGATTGGATGTAACCGGACATAAAGCACATCTGTGTTTATCTGCTGCTTTACTGAATTGGTTGGGGTGGACTTTAAATTCACACACTCACCTTCTCACACACTCACTCTCTCCCAAGCTCACCTACTCAAACCCTTACATGCTCATCTGGTCAGCTCCAAGCACTCCTCTGGTCTGTAGTCTCTACTGTTCCATTATCCAAATTCTCTCTCTCTCTCTCTCTCTCTCTCTCTCTCTCTCTCTCTCTCTCTCTCTCTGTCTCTCTCTCTACCTCTCTTCCTATTTAGCGTCTGTGACGCTAAATCTCTCTCTTTCTCTCTACCTTTGTCTCTCTCTACCTTGCTCTCTCTCTGTCAATTCAACCTAAATTGAATTTACTTTATTGGCATGACAAAAACAAGTTTCTATTTGCCAAAGCATACAAAAACTATATAATATAATATAATATGACAGTACAATTTTGTAACAAGTACATTAAATAACACCAAAACAAATGAACCAATCTAACAATCGAATCAATATATTATCTTAAATGTATACACATGTAATTATTAAATAATTCATGTTTTGTGACTCACTGTCTTACAGCAGTAGCCAAACTGTCCCTTAAGGCAGGCGACCAGTAGCCATACTGTCCTTTATCTGTCAGTAACCATGCTGTCTCTGAAGGCAGGCAGCCAGAAGCAATACTTTCCCATAAGGTAGGCGGCCAGTAGCCATACCGTCCCTCGTCTCCCTCACTGTCTCAATGGCCAGGCTGGGCTTACTGAGCTTGTACTTCATCAGGGTGGTTCTCATTGAGCCTGTACTTCGGCAGGGTGGTTCTCAAGTCTTGTGTTTAGGTACTCTGCTACAGTGAGTTTTAACATCGTTTTTTTGGTGCCTATGAAAGATATTGTTTTGATTCAGTCTGTGTCTATATCTACAGTCTAGTCTACCTCTGCTCTGCCTTTGAGCTTATGTCAAGTTCCTTCTAAACATTTTCAAAATACCTTTTCAATGTCACCACTTTGGATTGCCAGTTCTTGTTTTTTTTTGTTATTCAGTTTTCCGGATTTCAAGTTCTCCAGAATTTATTTGTGTTATGGGACAGGAGTGTACGTTTGTATAGCTTTTCACAACAGCAGACAGCTAACCCATCTCCTCTCCTCCTCTCCTCTTTCTCCTCTCTCCTCCCCTATCCTCCTCACCTCTTCCACATCTCTCCTCTCCTCCTTTCCTCTTCCTCCTCTCTTCTCCCTTCTCCTCCTTTCCTCTTCCTCCTCTCTTCTCCCATCTCCTCTCCTCCTTATTCCTCCCCTCCCCTCTCCTCTCCTCCTCTCCTCTTCCTCCTCCCTCCTCTCATCGTCTCTCCTTCCATGTCCTGTCCTCATTCTCTCTCCTATCCTCCTCTCTCCTCCTATATGCTGTTCTCTTTCCTCTCTTCCAATCTACTCTGCTCCCTTCTCCCTCCTCCCATCTCTCCTTCTCTTCTCTTCCTCTATTTCTCTCCTTAGCATGTTACCTGGTCTCATGACATCTGTAACCATGGTTACCTGGTCTCAGGACTGCTGTAACTATGGTTATCTGGTGTCAGGACATCTGTAACCATGGTTACCTGGTCTCAGGACAGCTGTAATCATGGTTACCTGTTCTCAGGATCACTGTAACCATGGTTTCCTGGACTCAGGTCTGCTGTTACCATGGTTACCTACATATATATATATACATATAAATTCATATATACATATATAAAACTACAGAGAAACTACTATATCTAATATAAATACTACTATATAATAGTAACTATATATATACATATATAATATAAACATATAAACATAAACATATAAACATATAAACATATAAACATATAAACATATAAACATATAAACATATAAATATCTAAACATATGTATATGCATATGTGATGGGCTGGGTCAGAAAGCCTTATATGGTCAGTCTGTCCGGCCGTCGCCTGACTGACCGACACACGTCAGAACGCTAGAGGTGGTCTTCGCCTGGATCTCATCCGTTCATACCGTCTCTGGTGCTCGTGTTGTCGGCTGCTAGGTGTGAGGAGGGTCGCGCCCTGGGGTGAAAATACTCCGGATCTCTCCTACGGCATTCCAAAAAAAAAAAATCCCCTCATTTGAATGTTGGCAGAGCGAGTATCAGACCGTGGACAATACATCTAGTGAGGAGAATACCGTTCAGGATTTGAAGGCTCCACCACCTCCTCTCATCCTCTCTCCTCTACCTCTCTCTCTCCTTCACCCTACTCTCTCCCCCACCTTTCTCCACCCCTCTGCGGCGCCAGGTACTCCCTCTCAGGTGAAGTTATGGCTTGGTGGTGGTGGTGCTGGTGGAGGATCGTTTTCATGATGAGCATCTTCCGTCACTACCGGAGCGCCATGCTGGACTGCCCGCCAAGCTGTATCTGTTCCCCGGAGGAAGTGTTCTGTAACCGGTCTGACAGCGACCGCTTCTTCCCGCTGCTTGCCGTCCAACAGCCGGCGAGCAACGGATCCGCTGGCGATATGGAGGACCTGTTCACCAACATCACTTCCATGTGAGAACTTCCCCTTATATACAGTTTTATATATATGTATGTATACATACACACGAGTAGCCTATAGTACAAAGTCAATAGGCCTAGTATTAATATCTATAGTGTATATAATATAGTATTTATAGGAGATGTAGTATAGTGTATATCTTTTATATAGGATTTTTGTATAAATAGTAGTATTTATAGTGTATATATCATAGTATTTATAGTAGATATAGTAGTATAAATAGTGTATGTATATCATATAGTATTTATAGTAGATATAGTGATATTAATAATATAAATAGTAGTATATATAGTATATATCTCATATATTATTTAAAGCGTATATATCATAGGATTTATAGTAGATATAGTAGCATTTATACCTTATATATCATATAGTATTGGTAGTAGATATAGTAGTATTTATACCGTATATATCATGTGATATTCATAGTCGTATTTATAGTGTATAGTATTTATAGTAGCTATAGTAGTATTTATACCATATATATCATGTGATATTCATAGTCATATTTATAGTGTATAGTATTTATAGTAGCTATAGTAGTATTTATACCGTATATATCATAGAGTATTTAGAGTAGATATAGTAGTATAAATAGTGTATATCATATTGTATTTATCATATATCTAGTAATATATATTTTGTATTTATCATAGTATTTATTATAGATAGTAAAGTAACTAGGCTGGAGATTTAGGCTTTATTATTAAATGAGAAAATATATGATATACATTTTTTTTATTAAACTTGGTTAGACCAAAACAACAGTGGAGTAGTTCTTATTGGATCCGCTCCACCACCTCAACATTATGAGTGAAGTCAGCGTAGGTAAGAAAGGAGGAGGAGTTATGAGTGAGGTCAGCGTAGGTAAGAAAGGAGGAGGAGTTATGAGTGAGGTCAGAGTATGTAAGAAAGGAGGAGGAGTTATGAGTGAGGTCAGCGTAGGTAAGAAAGGAGGAGGAGTTATGAGTGAGGTCAGAGTATGTAAGAAAGGAGGAGGAGTTATGAGTGAGGTCAGAGTATGTAAGAAAGGAGGAGGAGTTATGAGTGAGGTCAGAGTATGTAAGAAAGGAGGAGGAGTTATAAGTGCGGTCAGAGCAGGTAAGAAAGGAGGAGGAGTAACATCCCTGTCTAATAAAATATATAATTTAGAAAGTTTGCATTCTTTGAATAACTTGCTCTCATATTGAAATCTGCCTCTTGCATTTGACTACTAACCATTTACAGGCCACCAAAATACTTTGACCATTGTCAGTGATTTAAATATTAATATTGATAACTCCACCGACAGCAGTGCCAAATTAGTTGTATTATGTATAATTTGGGGTTGACTCAGCATGTGACAGGACCCATCCACTGCAAGGGATCACACTGGATTTAATTATTTCCAAAGGTATTATTATTTCTGATCACCTTTGTGTTCTCTTTGAGATGTCTATTATAATAGTCATACATATTCGGACAGATCTCAAAATGGTCTATCAGCGAGAAAACCACTACTCAACTAATGGAGGCCTTCTTTAGGTTGCCTGCACTCACTTTGGCCTCAGTCAATGATCTTGTGGATAGTTTCAGCTCTAGAATTACAAATATTATTGATGCAATTGATGACCAACAAAGGTTAAAACAACCTCCCAGTAGTTGATTTACTAGATGTTCCTAGATTTCAGGAAACGTCAGTGCTGTCCACAGGATGTTTGTTGTGTAAACAGGATGTTGGTTGTCTCTTCAGTGCTGTCAACAGGATGTTGGTTGTGTAAACAGGAAGTTGGTTGTCCCTTCAATGCTGTCAACAGGATGTTGGTTGTGTAAACAGGATGTACGTTTATGTTAACCGGATGTTGGTTGTATAAACAGGATGTTGTTTTCTGTTAACAGGTTGTTTGGGGGCGGGATGAGTCCAGTGGTTTTTAAAGTAAAATACAGGAAATGGTCAAACCAAGTATATGGATAAAACTGAAACAATTTAAAGCCAATAATTGTATTGCTGGTCCATATCAGAGTCACAGTAACCAATACAAATGTCTCAAATTAAGTATACCCTCAAAAACGACACCACAGGAAAGTAGGTCACTGCAACAATCGGAGATTCATGAGAGTGAGAGAGAGAGTGTGAGAGAGAGAGAGAGCGGGAGTGAGTGCAAGATAGAGAGAGAGAGACAGAGAGATATATAGAGAGAGAGACTCAGAGAGCAAGACAAAGAGAGAGAGAGAGAGAGACAGAAAGAGATAGTCAGAGTGAGAGAGAAATAGAGAGACAGAAAGAGAAAGGTAGAGAAGAGAGAGAGAAAGAGAGAGAGGGAGAGAGACAGAGAGAGAGAGAGAAAGAGAGAGAGAGAGAGGGAGAGAGACAGAGAGAGAGAAATTTGAAGGAAACAGAAATCACCCCGTCTGACTCACCCCAATCCCCCGCATCTGCAGCCCTCTCTCCTTCAGACACGCATACTAATGAAGCACACATACACACACACACACACACACACACACACACACACACACACACACACACACACACACACACACACACACACACACACACACACACACACAGTATTTGTGAAATACCATACACAGATCCATGTACTCACAAGATGAAAACACTGTTGGGTTGGAGTCAACATATGTTTTCACAGGAAGTCACTATGGATTTTACAGGAAGTCAACATTGGTTTTACAGGAGGTCAACATGAAATTACACACCTACCTCGTTAGTATCATTAGGGTTTTGTGTGATCAGTGGTTCATTTAATATCTTATGGCCCTGCTATATTTTGAACAAAATCGAAATTGACGTCTTTGCAGTGTCAAAATGGCAGGTTGCAGGACATTGGGCTTCAATCGTTGCAGTGTGGGCAGGGTAATCATCTGAACTAGTCCCAACCTTTCCCAATACATCGCTGCCTGCTATTGGTCAACAACACTACGTGAATGACTGTGATTGTGTCTGTTGTCTTCTGGTTTTCCTCCTCTTAAGAGCAAGTGTTTGGATTCTTTGGTGTTTTAGTAGTAGGGTTAGGGTTGGTGTTTTAGTAGTGGGGTAAGGCTGAATACACACTTCTGTGGACCTCATGTTCGCAAAGATCCGAGTGAAGACTCAGAGACATGACAGTGATCTTTGCAGAGCTGCCTCCATTTATACTTCCACATCAAGTTAACACGTACATAAAGGGGCAGTATAGCATTTCAAACCAAAAATGTACATGAACCGACGTGTAAATACTGAAACGGAATCCCGAGACATATTGTAAGGATGTTGAAAAAGCAATATATCCATGTCGCAAGACATGGTCATCTATTGTCAAAAGGAGCATGGACGGTCTCTGAGTAGTGACACAGATCTTTGCATACGTGCTTGACGGAGAGTTCGATTTTGACTTCAGGGTTAGTGCGGGTGTTTAAGTAGGTTCGAGTTAGTAGTAGGGTTAGAGGGTTAGTAGTAGGGTTAGAATTAGGGTTGGTGTGTTATTGTATTGCAGCTAGCAGTTAATTTTTATGAAACTAGCAGTTTAATTGCTTAGGGGTAGGGTTAGGGGTAAGGGTCAAGGGTAGGGTAAGGAGAACTGTTGGGGTTAGGAGAAGATCATCATCCATTTGGTCTCAAGGATTATCATTTAATTTATATATGTTCTCAAGCTGTAGTGTTGTTGTTCTGCAGCTGCCCTCCAGATTATTTTTGATTCACTATCAGGTTCTGACGGTCTTGATGTGTGTGTATTTACGTGTGTGTGTATGTGTATGTCTGTGCATGTGTGTATGTGTGTCTGCGTGCGTGCCTGTGCAGACACATAGAGAACTGGAGCGGACTGCAGACTCTCAGAGATGTGGACATGGAACTCTACACCGGCCTGCAGAGACTGTAAGGACTACCTGTCTGTCTGTCGGCCTGCCTGTCTGTCTGTCTGTCTGTCTACCTGTCTGTCTACCTATCCATCTGTCTGTCTGTCTATCTGCCTGTCTGTCTTTCTGTTTACCTGTCTGCCTACATGTCTGTCTGTCTGTCTACCTTTCTCTCTGTCTACCTTTATGTCTGTCTGTCTGTCGGCCTGCCTGTCTGTCTGTCTGTCTACCTGTCTGTCTACCTATCCATCTGTCTGTCTGTCTATCTGCCTGTCTGTCTTTCTGTTTACCTGTCTGCCTACATGTCTGTCTGTCTGTCTACCTTTCTCTCTGTCTACCTTTATGTCTGTCTGTCTGTCTGTCTGTCTGTCTGTCTGTCTGTCTGTCTACCTGTCTGTCTACCTATCCATCTGTCTGTCTGTCTATCTGCCTGTCTGTCTTTCTGTTTACCTGTCTGCCTACATGTCTGTCTGTCTGTCTACCTTTCTCTCTGTCTACCTTTATGTCTGTCTGTCTGTCTGTCTGTCTGTCTGTATGTCTGTCTGTCTACCTATGTGTCTGTGTATGTGTTTGTGTGTGTGACTGTGTGTGTGTGTGTGTGTATGTGTGTGTTTGTGTTTGTAATGTGTGTGTGTAATATGTGTGTGTGTGTGTGTGTGTTTGTGTTTGTAATGTGTGTGTGTAATATGTGTGTGTGTGTGTGTGTTTGTGTTTGTAATGTGTGTGTGTAATATGTGTGTGTGTGTGTGTGTTTGTGTTTGTAATGTGTGTGTGTAATATGTGTGTGTGTGTGTGTGTGTTTGTGTTTGTAATGTGTGTGTGTAATATGTGTGTGTGTGTGTGTGTGTTTGTGTTTGTAATGTGTGTGTGTAATATGTGTGTGTGTGTGTGTGTTTGTGTTTGTAATGTGTGTGTGTAATATGTGTGTGTGTGTGTGTGTTTGTGTTTGTAATGTGTGTGTGTAATATGTGTGTGTGTGTGTGTGTATGTGTGTGTTTGTGTTTGTAATGTGTGTGTGTAATATGTGTGTGTATGTGTGTGTTTGTGTTTGTAATGTGTGTGTGTAATATGTGTGTGTGTGTGTGTGTTACAGGACAATCACTAGCTGTAGGTTGAGGTCCATCCAGGCGCGCGCCTTCCACCAGAATGCTGAACTGTACTACATGTGAGTTCACACACACACACACACACACACACACACACACACACACACACACACACACACACACACACACACACACACACACAAACAAACACATTAATATATACCTTAGAATATTCTTCTACAGTGATTCAGGGTTCAGAAAAAAGTAAGCTCCCGATATTAACTTTGAATTGATATTTAATTTAATATAATATATAATAATATAACATTTTGGTACCAATAATTGTTATTTGTTGTTAGTTGTTTCACTTTTATTTTTCATACAATGTTTATACTCAAATGGACAACTATGTTAAGGCACTTGTGAGCGTCATGTTAATATTTGTTTTAGTAGAACTTCCAATACATAGCAAATACTAGAAAAATACAACACACAAACAAACCGTCAGCTTGGTCATATTTCTTATATTACAGTACATATAAGAACCTTACTTTTCAGGTCAGAATAAAAATAATAAGTAGAAAAATAAAATGGGATCTTATTCTGGGATAGCTGAATAAGATCTTCTTACATAGGCCCCCAAGTATTTTTAAATAGGCTCCCATATCTTTTTTAATAGGCCCCCACATCTTTTGACATTTCTTAGAAGAGCCTTTCAATGTATAGCAGATGTTTTCATGCTGTAATTTATTGAACAGTTATTTTATCCAGAGTTTGAGAAGGCGGTGTTGGGGATTTCAATCTCATTAGTATTAGACTTCCAGCCAATAATGTTACAAAAGCTATCAGATCTGCTTGGAGCCTAGGCAAAGGCAACTGAGGGAGGCAGAATAATGGCATTATGCTCAAAAAGTGTCCCAGTCCCACTCAGACTATTGAAAATCGCAGTCCAGAGATGTACACGACCAAAACATATACACATGGATTGCAGTTGTTTGATGACATTTTCCACCAGAGGGGTCAATATAGTCATACATTTTGAAATGCCTAACTTTGGTCCAGTGAGTGAGGTGAACACCTTTACATTGAATCAACCCTTGTCTGGCGCAGACTGATGAGGTATGCAATAGTTTAAGAATATCCCCCAAAGTTCCTCAAAGATCCCCTCCCCAAAATCCTCCTCCCAAAGAGCCTTCACAGAATTCAGAGAGGTTAAACATAAGGTTTGGATTTTACTATAAATATATGAAATCATGCCTTCCATGACAGGGAGAAAAGCATATAGAGGCGTACCATCAAGCAAGTTCGGGAACTGAACATATTTATTGCAAACATAATGCTGACATTGCCATACATTTTCCGAAAAAAACGCTTGACAGAGGAAAATAGGTATACACTGAAATAGATAGAACTTTGGGAGAGTATTCGTTTTGACAGAGTTGATCCTCACAGCTAAATGTACTGGGAACAGTGACCAGCGTTCAAAGTTTTGTTGCATGCGTGCTAAACAAGGTATCTCTTTTACATTCCCATACAGGCCACAGTAGCTTCTCCTATGTCGTTGGAAAGGGAGGTGTGGGGGAGACTATTCAGTTGGTTGCAATCTAAGGAATGAAGCATAATGATAGACATACTAGTGAATAACAGTATCTAATCAGAATCAATCAATATTGATAGACCAAATAGACCCAAAAAAAGAAATAACACAAGACAGAACAACCCTTGTGGCAAACAAACTACGTTCCCCCTCCCACCATGGCAGAAGTGTCTCCCCAAGCGAGATTGCCGATTAAACTTAGAAATTCAATACAGCTTCTTTTTTTGCAAACAAGCTCCTTTTTTCAAGAATGGCAGATTCCGAGATAAGGGAGCTCCTCTCAGTTTGCGAATTTTATGGTGGCTGGCAAGTGTTGAATTACTGCCACCTGCTGGTCTGTCCCTTGGCCCACCAATTCGGCATTGCTATGCCATGTGTGAAAGGGCGCAAGACGGAAATGATCCAGAACCTAGCTACATGTCTGAATAGTGAAAACCACTCGCGGTGCCTGTAAGGTTATCCCAGTAATTTACCGAACTAGGTGTGAAAGAGGCCACACTCTCTTGACCTATTCAAAGAAAACAGCAAGAACTTGCCGCCATGCACGCACAACGAAGGCAGAAGCATTATGCTGTCTCAAATCATTTTAACAATACAATTATGAGCTCAAGTATTAGCTCACTGACATTTTCAATGAATTGTCTAATTATATTGATCACATAAACTAGACTAAATGTGCTGTTCATATTGAAATATATGATAAAAATGAAGTGTAATAAATACATTCCAGTGTTTCGTAGCCTGCCCAAGTACCTCTGCTGCTGTCGATTCCACTGGACAGATCCGACTTTACATTCAAAAACCAAGTGTTGAGTGTTGAGCAATGAAAGACCCTCCGACCTTTCTGTTGTTTCATATTTTCTCTTTTGAACAGAAACCTGTCGAAGAATCCCCTGACCACACTGTCCTGGCAGCTCTTCCAACACCTCCAACTCTCTGAGCTGTAAGTTAGCATCCTGGCTAACGCTAGCTACAGGTTAACGCAAGCTACAGGTTAACGCTAAAACTAATCTAGTATTAGTTTTAGGCTAGAATTAGCTACAGGTTAACGCAAGCTGCAGGCTAACAGACCACACTCTACATTATAACAAACTGACTAGCTACAGGCTAACACATTGACTAGCTATAGGCGTACAACCAACATCTCCAACTTTGCGCTTTGTGTCTCCTGAGCAGCACATGATAGTGTCCTGCTCAGGAGACACAAAGAATAGCTGCATGTTAAAGGCAAAAACTAGCTGCAGGCTAATATTAGCTAGCAGCTAACAAACAACAGGCTAAGAAACAACATCTCCAATTCTCTGAGCTTTGGGTCTCCTGAGTAGCACACTAGTTACATGCTACAGGCTAACAAGCACACCCGCTGCAGGCTACAAGCTATCAAGCACACCAGCTGCAGGCTTCAGGCTAACAAGTGCCCTAGCTGCAGGCTACAGGCGAACAAGCACACTAGCTGCTGGAGTTGGAGCTTGTGTGTGTGTGTGTTGATGTTCATGCTGTTAATGTTTATGTTGTTGCTAGGCGACTAGAGGGTGTAGAGTTTGTGTGCGGCTGTGGTCTCCGCTGGCTGCAGCTGTGGCAGCAGAGGGGAGAAGCATCTCTCCACACTCAGATGCTGGTCTGCAGGAACCGAGATGACGTCATCCCCCTGCACAATATGTACATCACTAGCTGTGGTGAGCACAACATGATCCCACTGCACAACATGTATATCACCAGCTGTAGTAAGCACAACATGATCCCCCTACACAACATGTACATCACCAGCTGTGGTGAGCACATGTACATCACCAGCTGTGGTGAGCACATGTACATCACCAGCTGTGGTGAGCACATGTACATCACCAGCTGTGGTGAGCACATGTACATCACCAGCTGTGGTGAGCACATGTACATCACCAGCTGTGGTGAGCACATGTACATCACCAGCTGTGGTGAGCACATGTACATCACCAGCTGTGGTGAGCACATGTACATCACCAGCTGTGGTGAGCACATGTACATCACCAGCTGTGGTGAGCACAGCATGATCCCCATGCACAACATTGTACATCACTAGTTGTGGTGAGCAGCTTACTGTGTGTGTGTGTGTGTGTGTGTGTGTGAAGACCTTCCTGAGGTCAGTGTGAGTGTGTCTAGTGTGTTTGTGACAGAGGGGGACAACGTGACACTGAGCTGCAACGGGACGGCCTCCCCGCTCCCCGAGGTGGACTGGACCGTAGGGGGTCTACACACTATCAACACACACCTGGTACAAACACACACACACACACACACACACACACACACACACACACACACACACACACACACACACACACACACACACACACACACACACACACACACACACACACAGTCTATCTCTCTCTCTCTCTCTGACTCTGTGTGTCTATAGCCTCTTGCACACATCATTGGAAAATAAAAAATTTCAGGCACCTCTAGGGATTTTCACTATTCACACATGCAGCTATGTTCTGGAGCCTTTCCGTTTGGCGCCCTTTCACATATGGCATAGCAATGCAGGAATAAATGGGCCAAGGGACAGTCCAGCAGATGGTGGTAATGCAACACTTATGGATGCCAACTCACAGACTTTTCTTTCGGAATCTGTCCATTTTCCAGCCATTTGATAGAAGAAGCTCACGCAATGTTACGTACTTCTTTCATTTACCACTCAGCCGTACCGGTAGTGATCCGGAAATGTTACTAGGTCTTGAGCAGGCAAGTAGCCAGTGCAGATTTCCCGGAATATCGATCCCTGTTCCCATTCACACATGACCCCATGCAGGAAATGTTCTGAATATTGAAAGGACGGAATGCTTGTGTGAAAAGGGCTTATCGCTCTCTCTCTCTCTCTCTCTCTCTCTCTCTCTCTCTCTCTCTCTCTCTCATTCTCTCTCCTCCAGTCTACTGTCTACAGTCCTAGTCTCCACTCCATCCGTCTGCGTCTCTTCAACACCAGTCCAGATGATAATGGCTTCTTGCTGATCTGCATCGCTGAGAACCTGGTGGGCAGCAGCAATGCCTCCATCCAGCTCAATGTCATGTGTAAGACCCTCCACTCTTCTTCCTGCTTCTCCTCCTGCTTCTGCTTCTAGTGCTCTTCCTGCTCCTTCTCCTCCTCCTAGAGGGTTAGAAGGTTAGGATTAGAGGGTTGGAGGGTTAAAAGGTTAGAGTATTAGTACATGGTCTGTGTTTGAATACATGCTTCTTCTTCCGGCTGATCTGTAAGTAAAACACAGAACAGTACTTGGCGGTGTTTCATTAGTCTTTCAACATGCCCTTGTTGACTTCCCCTCGGCACTTGCCCTCGTGGGAATCCCCGCTGCCGTCATAAGTGTCGTTCCATTTGTCTGGAATGACACGAACTAATGATGGTCACTCCAGATGTGTATATCACCCACAATGCATTGCAGTTATGCATTTGCTGCAAGAAATACATCCATGGTTTGGTAAAGATACCGAAAGAGAAGATGAAAACATTGAGCAAGGTAATTTCTGTATGTTTTTCAATAAATACTTGCCAACATGTCGTCCATATACAAGTGAAAGTACACAAACATATTTTTATATATTCAACTAATTTGTCATCAAGTAAAACTTGAATAGCTCTATGTATGAGTCTGCAGGTATTCTGATGATTTCTAAAAAGCAGTATAGCTCCCAGCCTAAAACTGGCGGCCGGTCCATGATAGTTTGGGCTGAAAGTGAACAAGGGCAGGTGCATCCCATTTACATCCCCGCTCCTCCCTTGCCCACTTTCCCTCTGCTCTCCAAGTGGCCATTGTGCGACGTATGCTGTTACGTAAAACCAAGGGTTGATGGGAGTCAATGAGGGGAAGTGGAACTACTAATGAAAAGCAGACCTTGTCCGCCGTCCTGCCTATCTATCTGATTTTCTGTCAATCTGTGACTTCCTGTCTGAAGTTCTGTATCTGTCTGTGACTTCCTGTCTGACTTCCTATCAATTAATCTGTGACTTCCTTGTCCGGCTTCCTGTCTATCTATCTGTGTCTTCCTGTCTGTCATTGACTTCCTGTCTATCTGTGACTTCCTGTGTATCCAGTCTCTCCGGTGATCTTAAAGTTGTCAGCGCCCCAGCGTCGTCATGAC
This sequence comes from Lota lota, assembly GCA_026745465.1. Taxonomy (NCBI): domain Eukaryota; kingdom Metazoa; phylum Chordata; class Actinopteri; order Gadiformes; family Lotidae; genus Lota; species Lota lota. The sequence goes on along the minus strand of JACYXH010000659.1, from coordinate 14,853,143 downwards.
ACCTGTCTCGAGTTCTGGGTCCGTGGCCACCCGCTCCCCCGGTTACGCTGGCTTAGGGGGACACGAGACCTGGTCCAGTCTGACGTGATCCGCCTGGAGCTGGACTCCTACCATGACTCCCTGGAGGGCTGCCTGCTCTTCAGGAACCCCACCCACCTGGACAATGGGAACTACACCCTAGAAGCCACCAACACCCTGGGCACCGCCACCAAGACCCTCTACGCCCATTTCCTGCATCCGCCCGACCTCGGTGACGAGGGTGAGGACACCCCGAAAACCTCTAATCCTAACCCTTAACCCTCACAAGTAAACAGTACAAAACAACCCCCAACTCTAAACATTTAACACCCCAGAACAACCCAAACCACAACTACTTTAACACCAACAACACTACTAAGCACTCCTAAACACCATAACCACCCCAAATACTACTAAATACCACCAAACATTACTAAACACCCCAAACACTAATAAACACTACTAAAACCATGAAACAATACTTTACACTGCTAAACTCTACTAAACACCACCAAACACTACTAAACACTAATTAACACCATTAGACACTACTTGACACTAATGCTCTTTGCTGTGTTCCTCAGAAGAGAGCAGCTGGAGCACAATGCCACTGTCTAATGCCAATTACAAGCTGTTTTTATGCTGTTCTTTTATGTTGTTTTATGAGTAATACTTGGACTGAAAACAAGCTATTTTGGCAGAGTGTGCAGACTGCAACCTTGCTTACTCACTCTTGGCTGGCCTCGATGCACAATGGCACTGTACTGGTCCTCCCAGAGTGTCTCGAAGCCGAGGTGAGCGGCCAGTCTACTGAATGTGAGATGGACTAACAGGCACCGGGCACCATCACTGCTGCATTGGTCCTGGACGCTGCAAAACCACTGATGGTCTCCACTACGCTGCCAGATGATCCAGGAGTTCGCACCAAAACCAGGCCCAAGGAGCTGGTTCATAGCTCCATACCAAATCCGTCCCAGTCGTCCTGGACAGAGGCGGTACGCCGCGACAGCAAGAGAGATTCGGTCATGGTTTCTCAACAACCTCCCTCAGTTCTTAACTCTAACCAATACATGATCCTGCTGGATGAGGGTCCGGTCCATCCTGACTATGTCCCTGCAGTCCTGACTTCACCGGACCTGGATCACTGGATCCATTGCTGGCCGTTTTAGTAGAATCCTCAGCCTTCACACTTGGCTCCAGTCCGCCTGCAGGACTTACAACATGGGCTTTATTGAACTTGTTTTGGGATCGTCTCTGTCTTTTTAAAAGAGATAGCATCCATCACAACAAGCAGGGTAGCCAAATGCTATCAGCTTACATACAGTGTGCAGTGCAGTCCCTCCCATGAGACTGACTATTTAAGTGTCGTACAGACACCCCAGAATCCTCTTTCTTCCTCTACAGCTCAACTTCAGCATATAGTTTTTTTTGAGGATTTGAGGATTTTTCTGCCAATTTAAATGAGATGACAGAAGATATCTCGGGCTATATATACTTCTGTGTGGGGGCGGTTATTTCTACAAAGACCAGCAGAGTGTACCCAAAGAACATGCCGTGGGTGACTGAAGGCTTAAAGGAGGTATTTAATGAGAAAAATATTGTTTTTGGCTCCGGAAGCCGGCAGGTTGAGATTCAGAGGAAAGTAAACAAGGAAACCTACAAGGCCAAATACCACTACAGGCACAAGGTACAGCGCACCCTGACTGAGGGCAACACTAGGGATGCATGGGCTGGCATAAACATCATGGCAAATGGCCCCTTTAAGGGAGGGAAGATATTGCACCACTGTCCAGATGAGAGGGAGGGACTTTCTTCAGCCAACAAGCTGAATTTATTTTTGACGCGCTTTGAGACAGGGGGCAGCGATTCAATTCTTGTTGGCAAGAGACGGACAATACTGGGACGGAGAATACACACCACACACTCATCAACGAGGAGGAGGTGGTGCAACACACAAAAGAGCCCAGGGGCCGATAACATCGGTGGCAGGGTGTTGAAACACTGCTCAGCCCAAATGAGTGGGATCTTCTGATCCCTCTTTCAACACTCACTGGATACCCATGTGGTCCCGTCTCTGTGGAAACATCAATCATGGTCCTGCTTCCCAAAGACTCTCGTTCATCCTCTCCAAATGATTACTGGCTCATTTCCCCCAGCTCACTGGTAGTTACATCCCTTGAGAAGATGATCAAAACCCACATTATCGACTCATGTAAGCAGGACCTGAACCCACTACAATTTGCTTATTGCTCTGCAAAAGCGACCTATGACGCTAACTTTCTATATATGCATTTGGATGCTTGTAAACACATGCATGAGTCCCCTTTGCAGATTTTTCTTCTGCATTTAATACAATCCACCAATTAATCCTGGCTGACTGCTTTGAAAGAGCAGTTTAGATTGGACTCAAAACTAATCAGCACAACTAAAAAACCATAACCATTAAACACCACAAACATGTCAAACACTAAACCCCTCATGGAACTGCATTTATGTGTTTTGTATTTTTATTTCAGATCCCTCCTTTCCTGATGCTGGAAGACCAGAGGAAGAAACCTTCGGGGTAAGATAATATATAAATATGTATGATGTGTAATATATATTCATATATGATATATATAAATATACATAAAATAGAATCTATATAAATATATAGTATATATAAATATATCACGTATCATAGGTCTGTAGTATGGTATCGATATAATTATTTTTGTGTATATATAATATATAATACAGGGTGATTATATATTATACTAGCTATTATGACAAACCGACTAAGCCTATTCTTATTGGACAGATTCAGTCTGACAAGCTGACCAAGCCTTTTCCTTTTGGACAGATTCTGTCTGACAAGCCGACCCATCCTATTCTTATTGGACAGATTCTGTTTGACAAGCCGACCCATCCTATTCTTATTGGACAGATTCAGTCTGACAAACCGACCAAGCCTATTCTTATTGGACAGATTCAGGTTCCCAAACCACGCCACAATACAAAAAGATAGCACAGACTCAATAAACTATCTGTAGGACAGAGTGATTATTTTGGTGCTCACATTAAAGTAATTACGTTTTCTCAAGAAATAAAGACGTTGTTGTAATGGCATCTGCATTAGCCTGAAAGCATAACCTATTATCAAACACAGTACCCAAATATTTGTAGTTCGCCACCCGATCAATCTCAGTTCCCTCAATAACCGTGAGTGCTGTCTCCCTTAAATCCATAATCATGTCCTAGGTTTTAGACAAATTCAGTTCAAGGAAAGACTCCTTACACCATGACATAAAGTCATTAAAGACCAGCCCATGCTCTAGTACGTTCTAGTACTCCAGCAGGCTAACTATGAGTCATCTGCAAACTTTATAACGTGTCTATTCTCAAACTTGCTCTGACAGATATTTGTGTAAAGTATTTAAAGAAGGGGAGAGAATATACATCCTTGGAGTGAACCGGTGGATCAGTGGAGCTTGTATGAGAGGACACCATTAACTCTCACACACTGTGATCTATCTGACATAAATTCTGAAATCCATCTGATGATATTAATATCAAGATTCAAATCTTGATATTGATATGATATTAATATCAGAGAAGTTTCTCATGCCAGAAGTCTGGCATGAGTCAGGGGACCCTAAAGGTGACGATTCAGGCAGTTCAACCACATCAGGGTGGTATCCTCTACACCTCTGCCAGGTCTATAAGCAAACTGCAGAGGATCTAAAGAACCCTGAACACGCAGCTGAAGTGCCTGCTATATCACCTTTTCAAAAACCTTTACAACTAAAGATATAAGGGCTACAGGTATAAAATCCTTTAAGGTTTTTGGTTTATAGACTTGGCGACAGGGACAGTGGTTCAGTGTTTCCAGATTACTGGTATCTTTTGTAGCTCAAGAGATTCCATAAATATAATGTAAAATATATTGCAGAGCTGCTCAGCACAGGTCTTAAGCAACTTGCCACAGATCTCATCAGGGCCCAGGCTCTTTCTGCTATGGGTGTGCCTAAGCAACTTTGCAACACTGTCAACATCAATGGTCATTTTTGGACTCGACTTAGTCCTGCTGCTCAGCTCATCTGTCTGCTCTGTCAAACATCAACTGTCAGCTAGATTTGTATAAAAGTAAAAACCATGAAGCTGCTTCACTTGGGTTATTGCTTGTAAACTCTGTCCCTATCTTGTCTTTGAGCTTTCTTCATTTTAGCCCTTACCTCTTTTCTTAATTCCCTCTCCGTGGTGTCATCAACTCAATTAAAAAGAAGCTTTCCTTTGAATTATCAGACTTTTCAATTATTTTGAAACCCAGGGTTTATTATTTAGGAAGACTTTTACTTCCTTGGTAGGGATCACAGAGTCTTACCCATGCTTCCACTAGTCTACACAACGTAATGTAGCTGCAAACCCCATCAGTAAGTTAATTATGTCGTCTAAAGAGTCCAAGAACACTGACCAGTCTGTGCACTTGAAGCAGCCCTGTAAGGCAACTGTCTGCTAAGGTCGTAACATAGTCCTATACGTTGGTAAGAGATGGACTTCATTATGATCTGATGATCTGAGCGGGGGTCCACTGACAGATTTATAAGCCCCCTGATTAGGACCTTGGCACAAGTTTGTCTGACTATGACGTGTAGGGCATGATATGTACTGATAAAAACTGATGGCAAATGCCTCTTCACTGGGTCTTCCCTGTTACCTCACAGTCACGATTGAGTCAAATAGGAGTCCCAAAGTTATTAATATCCAGTGAAGAATCCATATCCATATTTGTCGGCTAAATTTCAATCTAGGTGCATAAGTGCATACTGCAGAAAATATGAAAATATTGTATACATACCTCACTCCACATATGGTTCCCTGTATTAATCAATCAAAACAATTAAACAATCACAAAGTTAAAGTAATTACACAGGCTAAACCCCTTTGACATTGTTATAAAACGCCCAACATCGATTTCCTATTAATTCCAGGGTTAACCTTTTCCGATTTGCTACATGTCACTGGCTGATGTGTCAGGCTTCTTCCCAGTGCACTATTTTCCAAAGTTTCCCAGAATGACTGGATACATATGGCATTATAACCATATGTATAGCATTATTATTAATTGTGAAAGCTATCTGGATATTTCGTGGTATGCTATGACACAATACACCACAACAGTGATACAATTTCGACCGTCTCTTCGTGCCAACGGCCACGGGATTGGAGCGCTGGTGACTCATGATGAGCAGGCACTGGCCTCGCTCCTTTCAATATTTTATCTGTCTTTTGGCACTTTCATCTAGGGTAGAAATGACAAACTGCAGATTATCCATAAAGTATTCCGGGGCTTGTCAATGCCATTGTAACCCCAAGAGAAATTCCTGTGTATACATAATTCTTGGTTAATATTGGGAATGGTGAGGCCCAAAGCAATATTCATGGTAAAAATACATGAAACAGAAGAAGGATCTCCATTTTTCAGCAACACAACAGTAAATTGGACAATGACAGTTAAAATGTAGGAGCTAAACCCTAAATTAAAAACACTAAGATCTGCTGCTGTTCGCCAAATAAGCAGCACCCCCCCCTCAATCACTCATCAATTAATATTCTTGTTGTCAGGTGACGGTGGCTGTGTGTCTGGCAGGATCCGCTGGTATCCTCTTCCTCATTCTCTTCCTCCTCATCAACAAATATGGCCGCCGCTCCAAGTTGGGTATGAAAGGTAAGAAATGGAGTGGTTATATCAGCTCCTCAATCTACTTCCAAGTACAAACTGTGGTGTAAAGTACTGATCAGACAGACACAAAGACCAACCAACCACCTGGAAAGTCAAACACCTTTCTGTCAGAGTGACAAGGATGGGAATTCTTCACCGTGGCAGCACGTTACGGGCGAGAGTTAACCCCAGGGCTAACCCTAACCCTAACCCTAACCCTAACCCTAACCCCCATTAGGAGAGCAGTCGGAAGTATCTCCCACCAGAGCCAGGAGTGATCTGAAAGCTTCCTGTTGGATGAAATGAACCTGGTCTAACCATTCTGGGGGTGTATATCTGGTGGTGTATATCTGGTGTTTATCTGGGGCTATTTAGCTTGTGGTGTATATCTGGGGGTATTTATATTGTTTTGTAAATCTGGGGGTGTATATCTTGTGTAAATCTGGTGCTGTATCTGTTGGTGTATATCTGGTGGTTTATATCTGATGGTGTATATCTGATGGTGTACATCTGGTGGTGTATATCTGGTGATCTCTCCCCCAGGACCTGTTGCTGTCATCAACTGTGAGGAAGACTCCGCTACTCCTCTTCATCACCTAAACCATGGGCTCCTGTCTCCGTGCGCGCTGGAGGCAGGGCCTGATGCTGTCGCAGTAGCGATGACTCACATCCCTGCCGAGCAGTCTCAGCAGCCTCAGAACTACTACAGACCCAGCTGCTCCAATCCTGCTTCCTGTCAGTCTCTCTCTCTCTCTCACACATACACACACACACACACACACACACACACACACACACACACACACACACACACACAAAAGCAGACACACACACATACACATGAATGGGAGGCCAAAAGGGTCACAAGTACGCCTCATTGTAGATGTGTATTGATTTTAATCTATGCACAATTTGGCGTTCAAGCTTTCATAGCTCCACATTTAACACCGTTGTATTCTATTACACCGTAAAATGCAGTCTTTACAACGTTTTTTACTCAATACTCAATACTACGCTAGTAAAAGCCAGTGTTTTTGAGGGCTATTTAACTTGTTAAATAGCGTGTTAATTACAGTGTTTGGATAACAGTCAAATGAGCTCGTCCTCTTGATTTTCGCAACCAGTTATTATGAACCTTCTTCGCCCAATTAACGATAACCAAAGTCAAAATACACTAGTCCATTAATGATCTTTCTATCGTTCGCCTGTGCATTCATTTCACTACACCACGTAGGTCTAGGCTATATCGGGTGTTTTATCCATGTTCAATTCAGTAATGCAAGGCTAAACATTATTTTCACTTAGACCACCCGTTTCGTCTCCCTTTAGTTCTCAGAAAGTAGTGTATGGATCCATATTTCCGCCTTCTGTGCCTGTGTTCAATGGGAATTTAAATGTGTTATTGCAGCCTACATCTATTCTTCTTGATGTTCAGGTTGGCTGTTTTACCAATAGGCAATATTCATTTACCTAATCAAATCAATACCGACGATTGTGAAAGAATGTTTTGTTCACATGAAAGCGGTCTTGTTCTCCTAGGCTACTGGCATCCAAAAACCAAATGTGTGTGTGTGTGTGTGTGTGTGTGTGTGTGTGTGTGTGTGTGTGTGTGTGTGTGTGTGTGTGTGTGTGTGTGTGTGTGTGCAGTCGTTCCACACATCCAGAGGAGGGACATTATCCTGAAGAGGGAGCTGGGGGAGGGGGCCTTTGGGAAGGTCTTCCTTGCTGAGTGTTATGACCTCCACCCTACAACCCCCAAGACCCTGGCTGCCGTCAAGGTACACACACACATATATATGTCTATGTATATATAAATATATATGTATATGTATTTATGTATATTTGCGGGGACCCATAGACCATTAAAGAGCCCAGTCTGTCTGCGAGGAAGGACTTCCAGCGTGAGGCGGAGCTGCTGACCAACCTGCAGCACGATCACATCGTCCGCTTCTATGGAGTGTGTGTAGACGGAGACCCGCTCATCATGGTGTTTGAGTACATGAAGCATGGGGACCTCAACAAGTTCCTCAGGTACCCGCACCGCTAGGCTACTCCGCTAGGCAAGGTTACACCAATAAAATGTGCCACTAGGCTACACTGTTACGCTAGGCTACACCACTAGGCTACACCACTAGGCTACACCGCGCGGCCAGGCTACACTGCTAGGGTAGGCTTAAACACTAAAATACACCACTATGCTAGAGTTTTGGACAGTAAGTGTGTGTGTTTTGTGTGCAGTAGAGGGTGTTTGTGTGTGTTGTGTGCAGTAAGTGTGTATTTGTTTGCAGGGCTCACAGTCCTGATGCTATTGTGCTGGTGAATGGGGAGCCCGCGCAGACTAGTGGAAACCTGGGTATTTCCCAGATGCTCCTCATGGCCTCCCAGGTGGCCTCTGGAATGGTATACCTGGCCTCCCAGCACTTCATCCACCGAGACCTGGCCACGCGCAACTGTCTGGTGGGCGATGGCCTGGTAGTGAAGATTGGCGACTTTGGCATGTCCCGGGACATCTACAGCACCGACTACTACAGGGTAAGGCTCGAGTTGGCACCACTACTACACGGTAAGGCAAGCATGAGCACAAATATTGCCCAGTAAGGATAGCGTTAGCATTAGCACAAATTCCATAGGGTAAGGTTAGTGTTAGTGCATTAGTGCATTAGCACAACTACTACAGGGTAAGGCAAGGTTAGCATTAACATAACTACTACAAGGTAAGGCTAGCGCTAGCATGACTATTACAGGGTTAGGCTTGCGTTAGCGCAACTACTACAGAGTATGGCTAGCGCTAGCACGACTACTACAGGGTAAGGCTAGCATTTGAACTAGGGTAAGGCTAGCATTAGCATTAGCATGACATCTACAGGGTAAGGCTAGCGTTAGCACAACTACTCCAGTGTAAGGCTAGCGTTAAATCCTCTCAACCGCTCACCTATCATCCTCCTCTAGGTGGGAGGTCACACAATGCTTCCTATACGATGGATGCCCCCAGAGAGTGTACTGTACAGGAGGTTCACAGTGGAGACGGATGTCTGGAGCTTTGGGGTGATCATGTGGGAGATCTTCACCTATGGGAAGCAGCCCTGGTTCCAGCTGTCCAACACTGAGGTACGTGACCAGTATTATATATATATAGTTTCTCTCTTTCTCTCTCTTTCTCTCGGCGATAGGGTTAGGGTTAAAATAACCCATGCACAGATTAAATAGACAGAGAATCTCATTTTATAGCATTTAGCTCTATTCAACCCCATGTATTCTACACTGTCTAGTCCTCTGCCAATGTCTTTCTCATGTCACATTACGGTACTGGCATAGCTCTCTCTCTAGAATATCTCTAGTTATGGTGTGTGTATCCAAAGTCATAGTCTCTCTTTCTCACTCCAGGTCATGGAGTGCTTAGTACAGGGGGCGGTCCTTGACAGGCCGAGGGCATGTCCTAAGGAGGTGTATGACATCATGCTGGGATGCTGGCAGACTGACCCTCAGCTTAGACTCACCATCCAGGAGCTTCACAGGCTGCTGTTGCTGCTGGGGAAGACCTCCCCCATCTACCTAGACGTCCTGGGCTAGATCAGGACCTGGCCTGGTCCTGGTCTTGATCTGGTTTGGTCTGGTCTGGTCTGATCCTCGTCCTGGTCTGTTCTGGTTCTTGTCTGGTCTGGTTTGGACTGGTCCTGGCCTGTTCTTGTTCTGGTCTGGTACGGTCCTAGTCCTGGTCTGATTTGGACTGGTCTGGTTTTCTGGACTATCGTACGTGACCCTGCGCCAGTGGTCAAAATACTACAGGATGGAACTTAAGTGCCTGTAACACCTTTGGATACCTCAGGATTATAAAGATTCGTAAAAACACATTTTGTTGATTCTCATAGATAAGAAGAAAGGAGCGGAAGTGGATTTTTGTTTCTTAAAACCGGTCGTGAAGGGTACGGCAGTGTAATGCATTAACTTGAGAAAAGAAATTGCCCTGTTTTTCTGAATTAATGAGATAATCATCTCAGAATTCTGAGAATGGTTTTCATCAAAAAAGAAATCTGCCTTGTTTTGCTGACTTAATGAAATACCTAAGAATCCCAAAGGAAGCTCTCATTCACTTGAGAACTTGATTTAACGGAAGCAAAAATGTCCCTCCTGTTGAATTTAATCCAGTTTTATTTTGGTTTATATTGCGTGAAATCATGTCTTTAAGTAATATAGATGGTACTGATATTAGTTTGTCAACATTGCACCGGCACCTCAGGAGTTTGCGATTGTTCAGACCCATTCTGACATAATTTGGGATGTGACTCCTTAGTAACTCCTATAACACTGTTGGAGGGTCAGGCTGATTAGCAGCAGCCACTGTACTCCATGCAGGTGAGAGCTTCTCGCAGGATTTTGAGGTATCTGGATATTTCCGAAATACAGAGCAGACAATGCTTTTCACTATAACTTTTCTCTGAACTCGAGATAATTATCTTGTTGATTCAGAAAAACAGGGCAATTTTTTTTCTCAAGTGAATGCATTGTGCTTCACTATGTAGAAATATATTCTAATAAATATTTTTATAAAGAAATATACATGTATTTATTAGTTTTGTGGAACTGTGATCAAGGATATCTGATTGGCTGTACGATCCAGGTCAACTGCTGTAGTTGTTTTCCTTGTCACCATTGTGTTCACTTTCACTTTTGTGTTGTTTTCCCCAGCCGGTCACAAAACCACAGAACTGCAACTTTGTGTGTGTGTGTGTGTGTGTATGTGTGTGTGTGTGTGTGTGTGTGTGTGTGTGTGTGTGTGTGTGTGTGTGTGTGTGTATCTGAGCAACACGATTTTGTTATTCCAAACATTTTCAGTTTAATTTAATCAGATTCCACCAGCAGCTATTTCTAGAGGAGTAAGAGGAAGTAGAGGAGGAAGCAAAGGAAGAGGAGGAGGAGGAGGAGGAATAAGAGGAGGAGGAGGCGGTAGAGGAGGAGGAGAGGGAAGGAGAGGAGTAGAGGGATCGGAAGGAGGAGGTAAAGGATGAGGAGGAGGTAGGGGAGGAGGAGGTAGGGGAAGAGGAGGAGAGGGAGGTGGAGGTAGAGGTAGAGGATGAGAAGGAGGAGGAGAGGGAGGAGGAGGTTGAGGAGGAGGAGGAGGTAGAGGAGAGGAACCGTCTGCCGCTACGTTCAGATTATAAGGACATGTAGTTTGTTTTTGTTTGTGTCTATTTTTCAAATTATAGCACTTAATGAGCACAACATATTTACTAAACTGCATCTTCTTCACTTTCTGTTTAGATCTTTATTATAATTATTCTATCTATTACCCTTCCCTGTCTTTCACACACACACACACACACACACACACACACACACACACACACACACACACACACACACACACACACACACACACACACACAAGCACACACAAATACACTCACTCACACGAAATACATTTAAAGTGTCATTTATTATTTGTTTTATTTCAACAATTAAAATGTAATTTTTATTTTATTTTATTTCAAGATTTAAAAAGTAATGTATTCATTATATTTTAAGATTTAAAAAGTAATGTATTGTTTATTTTATTTCAACATTTAAAAAGTAATGTATTCATTTTATTTCAACATTCAAAAGGTAATTTATTGTTTTCGTTCAACATGAAGGTGATTTATGAATAAACTGAAAATATATGTTTTTGTGACCCATGACAAAGACATGGGATATGTTGAAATATACAGTTTATTTAAATACACACTGTATAATCAAATACAAGCAGTAAATTCAATTTGCCCTAGCTCTTTGTTTCAATGTGATCAACCCACAAACATTTAGCCCTGAACTAATTTCTGTTTCAAAACCACATCTCTCTCCCTCTTTGTTTCTTTCTCTCACACTCTCCCCCCTCTCTCTCCCTGTATATCATTGGATCAGCTGATCAGTGGATAACTGGCTCAGTGGGTCGCATCTTTGGTACTCCCCCTGGACGCTGATCGGAAGGATGAGGTCTGATGCCAGTATGCACAGCGTCTCTCTCTCTCTCTCTCTCTCTCTCTCTCTCTCTCTCTCTCTCTCTCTCTCTCTCTCTCTCTCTCTCTCTCTCTCTCTCTCTCTCTCTCTCTCTCTCTCTCTCTCTCTCTCTCTCTCTATTGTCAGTAAGGTTGAATAATTGACAGAAGAGAGAGAACACCTCTAATCCCCGACCAACTATTTGTATGCTTTTTCAGTCGGAACAAGCAGTTTAGGGTTAGCCTAACCCTAACCCTACACATCTGAACAGAGACTATCTCACTGGGCCACCATGTTTGCTGAGTTGGAGGGCTGGGCTGAGTTGGAGGACGAAAGAGATGGAAGGGCAGGCAGGCAGATGAGCGCCCAGGTGGGAAGGTAGGCAGGTAGGTAAGTAAGTAGGTAGGTAGGTAGGTAGGTTAGTAGGTAAGTTAGTAAGTAGGTAGGTAGGTAGGTAGGTAGGTAGGTAGGTAGGTAGGTAAGTAAGTAAGTAAGTAAGTAAGTAAGTAAGTAAGGCAATCCACTGTGGTTGAAACAACGATCTGGCGATGAGTGGGTGAAGAACAGGGGTTTAAATGCAGCAGAGTTGATGAGCCGGAGATGGATGAGAGGTGTGCATAATAGAGCAGGTGAACAGCCGGGGAACAATCAATGAATTGCCACGCCCATTGCACCGACACACAAACACCATGAGGGGGAGACAAAGTGAAGGAACGCTGGGTGACGGCCATGGCCGTAACACAATGTCCACTTAGGCTTGCTGTGTAAAAGTCAGTGGCTTTTGGATCCACTCATCGATTCGAGTGTGACTCGATTATGGCAGAGGTTCAATGTAGTCTAACAGTTTCAGAAGAAACACGGCTTCCATAAAATGAGAGTAGGCTTACTTCCAATTATCACAAAGCATTTTTTTTTTATGAAATTGCCTTGCAGAACTAGTGCTATTTGCACAAAGATAAATCCCGCAGGAGCTATTGAGGCTGATGGACCGTCATGAAAGGAAAGTTTAACGTCTGTCTCTGTCAGTCTTCTCGATTCTCACACTGGACCGCATGTGTCAAAGCTCTACTAAAGTATTCGAATAATGGTCTTATATCAAAATACAAACTAACGAAAGATAATTTGGTCTTCCCATGTTTAATTTGTCATTGATGGAATATGTGTTAACCTTAAGGAGCAGTAAAACATATGTTATCTTCTAAAATGAAACGACAAGTGTGTGTGTGTGTGTGTGTGTGTGTGTGTGTGTGTGTGTGTGTGCATGCGTTTGTGCGTGCATGTGGAGTGTGTGTGTGTGTGTGTGTGTGTGTGTGTTTTTAATGGACCTCCCGTTAGGTTGCGAGTATGCGACCCAATGTGCAGTTAGTTTAAAAGTAGAAACAGAGTGTTTCATCGGAAGGGTTTCAATATTTTATCATGAGTGATGGAGCCTCTGCAAATAACCCATGAACATTAGGAGAGCAGGAGAGAGAGGAGGAGGAGGAGAGATGAAAGCCTTTAAAAGACACATTTAACTCCTTCTGTCCTGCTTGGAACATATTACTCTTTACATGTTACTCTCCCATGCTACTTCAACCAAGACAAGCCTTTTATTTGGCCCCGTGAGACCATCCAGATATTAAAATGCGTGTTTCGCTAATTAATATCAGTCTGGCCTTTGCTGGGCCGCAACTGATTAGCAAATGTGGCCTTTTTAAAACGTTATTTTTTACAACTCCAGCCAATCATAGTGATGTTGTTGCTATCTTGGCTCTTGCAAAATCCGGTGGGAAGAAATAAAAGACTGATCTTGTATGGAGGACGAATTGTGCCACGAAAGAATGAATGAAAGTCTAACCATTTACCTATTTAAAGACTGTTTTAACAAAGAACGCATTCAACAATTATCAAAGATGCTTTTTTTATGGAGCATAAAATTTAACAGATGAGGGAAAAAGTATAAAATAGACACTTAAAATAGTACATATGCAGTTGGGTTTACAAAACCATTATTAAACTGCTATTAAAAGGGCAATTTTAAAAACGGTTTACAAAATTAATCAATTATTGGTAGTTAAATTAGTCAATAAATAATGGTTTTTTCAGCACTCTTTTAAAGGGATGTTTAGAATCCCTTTTGTTGTTTCCTGATGCTTTTCCTTTACGCAGTTCATTTCCCATGCTACTTTAACCAAGACACGCACCAACCGTGTGCAGTTGTTGAGTGTTTAAAAAGCCATTAATAATGGACTCTTTCCGTGGCACAATTTCGTCCTCCATAGATCTGCAAAGAGAAACAGAAATATATAGATATATAATAAATGTATAATCTCTCTCTCTCTCTATATATATAATCTGCACAGAGGACCGAATGTTAACTTGTGAGATCAGAATGGTCTCACAAGGTTAGCTTCACATGCGTGTTGTGAAAACATCAGTCTGCAGCCTCAACTCTGTTTACGCAAAAAAGTTCACAGTAAAGTTTGACCATTGATGTCATTGGTCCGGTATTTGAATTCTCCATTTGAACCTAACTCATATGTTGTTATTAATAATAATAAACACAATGGGTAAAAAAACTTTTTTAATTCATCTGAATCATCAATAATAACGGTTTATTATCACCTGTTACAACGGTTGTAAAGATCCAAGAAAAGCTTTCTAAGCTCTGAATGATTGCGAAGTGTGTTTTAAATGACATTATGGCATTAAATGAAACCTTTTAAATATAACATTAAAAAAACGTGCACAGGTATAAAATGTGTTTATTAATAGACACATAGGTATAAAAGATGATATAATAATATATATTATTATAATATAATACATTATTATAACATATATTATACTAAAATAAAGAAAAGACTCAAGACGCCAGTGCCTTCATCCAAACTGTGAAGTCCCAGGGATCTATGATCAGAACGGTGAACACCTATAGTCTATGGTTACCACCTATCTGATGCAGTCGATGGTGGTATCAGACACAGTCTATGGTGAAGGGCTATCCGATACAGTCTATGTTGAACACCTATCCAATACAGTCTATGGTGAATGGCTATCCTATACAGTCTATGGTGAACACCCACTGAGAGCTGCTCCACTCGACGTTCATCAAAAGGTTGCTAGAAGGTTCGTTAGCATGTTTCTGGGCTTCCATTTGAAAATTCTACAGGATACGTCTTTAGGAACTATTGGCAGTCCATAGAAAAACGTGAAAAACGTATATTGTGATCCATTGTGCTTGTCTATAGTGATGAGAAAGAGAAGGGAGATAGAGGGAGAGAAAGAGAGATAATAGAGATAAATCCATCCAAGTTGTAGTTCTGTAATCTCCTGTTGGGTAGGGTGTGGGCCAGAGTGCTGGTTCAGTCACCAACTGACTGGGGTTAGGGTTAAGGTTAGGGTGAAGGTCAGGGGTGAAGGTCAGGGTTAAGGTGATGGTCAGAGTTAGGGTGAAGGTCAGGGATAGGGTGAAGGCCAAGGGTTAGGGTGAAGGTCAGGGGTCAGGGTTAGGGTGAAGGCCAGGGTCAGGGTGAAGGTCAGGGTTAGGATAAGGGTGAAGATCATGTGGTTAGGGTCAGGGGTCACGCCAGAGAGCTTCCAGCAGCGGGACTTGGTCCAGAGTGCTGGATAAGCCACCCTTTGGGTTCTCCAAGCTCTCCACTGGCCTGGCTCACAAACACAGCCAGGGGCTTTGAGGGGCACAACTCCCGCCTGGGGTTCCTGCTCCTCCTCTTCCTCTTGGTGAAGCGGGGCAAGGGCGGGCCGTTAGCGATGCATGCTGGGAGGGCCCTGGTTCCAGAGGAGGAGCAGGAGCCCAGGCGGGCCAATGGCACCGGGATCTCCTCCAGAGACTCGGCCGAGTCAGAGTGGTACTCGGCGGGAGGCCCCGCAGCCTGCAACGGGGCCCGAGGGCCCGGCCCCAGGCTAGGGGCCCGCAAGGCCGGAGTGGTCCTCAGAGGGAAGGCTGGGATGGGCAGCTCTGACAGCCCACTGAGCTCCGCTGTAAAACACATCCAGGAACCTCATTATATATTGACATATATTACATATTTACATTATTATAATTAACATTTTTATATATTAACATTATTATTATACATTAACATTATTATAATATATATGTTGTCCTGGAAAGTGATGTTACTACTCCTGGGTTGGCATCCTCACATCTGCTGGTCGAGTGACACGGGATACTAGCTTAAAAATGCATGTTAAATTTGCAGATGCAGTTGCCAAATAGAGCAATAAATTGATTGAATAAAGCAACTGTCTGCGAATATCTTAGTTACAATAAGATTTAGCTAATCAAGCATTTTGGTGTAGATGTGTGTCGTATTAATTAAGTGTATTAAATCTCAGGTAGTCTAGCTGACTAGACTCAGATAGGACTACGTTTAGAAAGCCATGCTACTAGGATCTTCTCTATTTACTGGAGTAATAAGGTAAC
Organism: Lota lota; assembly: GCA_026745465.1. Classification (NCBI taxonomy): domain Eukaryota; kingdom Metazoa; phylum Chordata; class Actinopteri; order Gadiformes; family Lotidae; genus Lota; species Lota lota. Next base: position 14,837,022 of record JACYXH010000659.1, on the reverse strand, counting down.
GTCTGTGTTCCATATGAATCTCATGTTAACTATGGTGCTTGGCTGGTTGGGTTCTAGCCATAAATCAGACCCCTACATTACTCCGGTCGGATCATTTGAGTTTCCAGGCACACAACAATGGTGCAGGCTAAAAGTTTTAATTTTGAGACGGAGTCACAAACAATTTGAATCAACACCGTCATAATGATTCCAAGTTCCAGACGGTATCATCAGAATAATCCAGAACGAGATACGTGGTTCTAATTATATATTGTACACCTCAGAATGGATTTTCGCTTACTTATTATATATAATATAGTAACATTATTATTATTATATATTATTATATATTATCAGGAAAATTTGGATTTTATTATATATAAACATTATATATTATTATTATTATTATCAGGAACATAAATATCTATATTTAGATATATAAACATAATTATTATATTTATATTTAATCTTATATATTAACATTATTATCAAGAACATTAGGATATTATATAAACTTTATTTTATATGATTATATATTAACATTAACAACATTATTATACATTAACATTAGAACACGGTAAAGAATATGCATGTGTGTGTTACTACCAGGTGGTGTGTTTGTTTCTGAAGGCGCGCTATGAACCTTCCTCTTCTTTTTCTTCTTTCTCTGTCAAGGCACAAACCATCACAGCTTTATTAATTCAGCCCTTAATCCTAACCCACACAGCTTTATTAATTCAGCCCTTAATCCTAACCCACACAGCTTTATTCATACAGCCCTTAACCCCCATGCCTAACCCGAACCCTTAACCCTAACAACTACAGCTTTATTCATTCAGCCCTTAACCCTTAAATCTAACCATAACCCCCACAGCTTTATTCATTCAGTCCTTAACAGTGGTCTCACAAATCACAATCTAAAATCTGACAGCAGACAAACACAAATCTGGGTGAACAGGGAGCTTCACTGTCTTCACTCCATATTTGCTTTGAGAAAATCATGCTGCTGGAGGCAGCGATCAATGGCAGGGATTGAGGCAGAGATTATTAGCTAAAAGCAAACGCAAACTCAGCCAGCTGGTAAACATTTTCCAGAAAGGAGACATCCTAAAACATCCTTTCCGGAAACCAACGTTCTTAGAAAAAGTATCTGTAAAGTTTTAAAATCAACACCATGTAGACTGACTAATGTAGAAATACACTTATAAACATACCCTTCTGTAAGCTTCATCCTCTGTCTTTAACCAGCTGCAACAACCTTCTAGTCTTCCACTAGCTAGAATGAAACTGTCTTCCACTAGCTGTAATAAACCTGTCTTCAACCAGCTGTAATAAACCTGTCTTCAACCAGCTATAATAAACCTGTCTTCCACTAGCTGTAATAAACCTGTCTCCCACTAGCTACAAAAATCCTGTCTTCCACTAGCTAGAATAAACCTGGCCTCAACCAGCTATAATAAACCTGTCCTCAACCAGCTACAATAAACTTGTTTTCCACTAGCTATAATAAACCGGTCATCCACTAGCTAGAATAAACCTGTCTTCAACCAGCTTGAATAAACCTGTGTGAGTGTGAGAGAGCAAGAGCGAGAGAGAGATTTACCTGTGTGTGTGAAGTGGTTTTGTCTTCTTCACCTCCACTGGAACCTCTTTTCATCTCACCATTCATATGGAACCTGATACACACACACACACACACACACACACACACACACACACACACACACACACACACACACACACACACACACACCTACCTTTAGAACACTAGATACATGAGGTCATACCTTTAGGACACTTGATACATGAGGTCATACCTTTATATTTACATTTACATTTATGGCATTTAGCAGACACTTTTATTCAAAGCGACTTACAATTAGTGCATTTGTCAGAAGAAAGAGAAACAACAATATATCGCTGTCAGTACAGTAAGGATGTTCACTGAACATGTGCCAAGAACTTTTGCATTTTTGACAGACACAATTGCTAGGTTAACCTATTCCCCGTACACAACAAAGATAGCTAGGATAATATGCTACACGATGCTAAGTACTATTTTTAAGTGCCAGGACATACAACATACAATAAATGCGTACATTAAGTGCCAGGACGTACAAACATACAATTAGTGCACAAGAGGGGTGTTTTTAGGAGAGTAAGGGAGGAGGGAGGAGGGGCGGTGGGAGGTAAGGAGGGAGGCTATGCAGAGTCCAGGTGAACTTTGAACAATTTAGTCTTGAGTCTCTTGCGGAAGCTGGTGAGCAACTCTGCAGTCCTGACATTGGCAGGGAGCTCGTTCCACCATTGCGGTGCCAAAACTGAGAAGATTTGTGACTTTGTTCGGCTCTTAGCCTTTAGAACTCTGGATAAATTGTGTCATCCTCTTCCTTTAGAACACTAGATATTATATGAGGTCATTACTGTAGAGGAACACTTTAATCAGGGTGTAGTTTCCAAGACCATCGTTCCAAACAGATCACAGAGCCAAGACGCAATGTTCAATCCTTTATCCTGGGCTCTGGTAACATGGTAATATAAGATAATACTTCTATTATTCTTTAATGGTAACATGGTTATATAAGATATTCTATCTTATTCTTACTGTTACGGGCGTAGTGTGTTTTTTTTGTGACTAACTGTGTTCTCTCCCCAGCCTACTGTTTGTCCCTCCTCCTGCAGCACTCAAGCAATCAGGAAATTGAGTGCACCTGCTCAGGGTAGGGGTATATAAGCTGGGAGCGGACCAGAGCACGGGAGCCAGTGAGCCATTCGGCAGATAACGTGCTGCATTCTGTGGAAGCTAGTTAACGAAGTGTTGTTCCTTCTCGTGGAACTAGTATAGTGAGCTATTTTGGTTAATTAGTGTTTAGTTATAGTTTTGTTTACTGGTAGTTGTTTCCCTTTGTGTTTTCCCCTTTTGGGAAAGTGGTTTTTCGTTACTTTAATAAACCTTTTTGTTAACCTTTACCTCTGTCTGAGACTCCTCCTTGTCCCCCGGAAAAATATTCATTGTTACTCCCCAAAGATACCCCTAGATATCAATTGGGGTCGTAACAAGTGGGGGCTCGTCCGGGATCGACAAGGAGAAGCTTTGATAGACGGCTCTGGTGGCTAGCGTGGTGAGTATCATTGTCTGGGTGGCCATGTGTTCAGCCTTTGCAAAACGTTTAATCTGCTTCCTCAGTTAGATAGGGGAGTGTCCAGCTGGACTGTATTAGTCTTTCCTTCGGGCACTCATTTGTTGTTTTACCTTTCTTGTTTTCGGAGTGAATCCTGGGCGGGGACTAGTTTCCCCGACGGAGGTAGGCGTTTCAGGGCTCCGGCCGCTGAAGTTGAGCCTTTAAAGTCGCCTCGAGCCCGGCAAGCTCCAGAAGATAGATATATATAGCTTTGGTGTTAGGTAGGAATTGAGGAAGTAGTTTTCTATAAGGCTGAGCGTGGTATTCGCGTGTGTGTGGCACCTGGCATTGACGCTTATCACACTCTTCACCAGTGAAAGAGGACTTAAGGTGGCTAAATCAGTACGTGGGTGTGGTAGAACTATTTGTTTGTAGCTTAGCCTAACCTACTACGTGATTAGCTTCGGACGGCAGTCACTGTGTTTTGCCTTTTGGTAGAATGGCAGTGTTCAACTTAGAGGAGTTTGTGGCTCATCCTACTTTAAGTCAGGTTGATGGCTGTAGGAAGGATGATTTGTGTTTGATTGCCGATTATTACGGTATTTCAGTTTCACGGTCCCTTATTAAAAAACATCTGAAGGCTGTCCTTTTAAGAGGACTGGTAGAGAAGGGAATTCTTGCCTCACAGGTTTTGGAGGAGTCTCCTGGTGTGGTGGCCGGGGCTACTGCAGCGGTATCCCCGGGTGAGAGTCAGGAAGGAGCGATTGAGCCACAGCCTGGTGGTTTTACTCCAGGGGGAGAGGGTAGTGAGGAAGAGGTAAAGCCGTACACAATGCCACGGTTTGAGCCACTCTCTATAGAGACAACTTCTGGTTCTGTGGGAGGTGCCCGATTGAAGATGCGTGTAGCTCGTCTTCAGCAGGAGACGCAGGAAAGAAAGGAGGAGCGAGAGTTTCAACTCAGGAGGGAATTAGAGTTGAAAAAGTTGGAGATAGAGTCAGAGTTGAGAAAGACAGAATCAGAGACAAGGAAGGAGTATGAGTTGAAAAAATTGGAATCAGAGACAAGGAAGGAGTTTGAGTTGAAAAAATTGGAGGCAGACACAGCTGTCAGGATGCGTCAGTTAGAGTTGCAGAGGAGTGAAGTCGACGCTAGGACATCGGCGATGGCCTCTAGCTCTGGCGGACGGTCACCGTCAGGTTCTGATAATGCCTTTGATGTACGAAAGAATGTTTCAATGGTCCCTATTTTTCGAGAGACTGAGATTGAGTCCTACTTTAGTGCATTCGAGCGCATTGCCGTCGCTTTGCATTGGCCAAAGGATGTGTGGGCTATACTTCTGCAGTGTAAGTTAACTGGTAAGGCTCAGGAAGCGTGTACTTCTCTCTCTACTGAAGATAGTTTAGTATATGAGAAAGTAAAAAGCGCTATTCTTCGGGCGTATGAGCTAGTACCAGAGGCTTACAGACAGCGTTTTCGAAGTCTTAGAAAGACGACGACTCAGAATTACATCGACTTTGCTAGGGAGAAAGAGATCCTCTTTGACCGATGGTGTGCATCATGTAAGGCAAAGGACTATGTTTTACTGCGTGAGCTGATGCTGGTGGAGGAGTTTAAAAACTGTGTGACTGAGCGTACAGTGATCTATCTGAATGAGCAGAAGGTAGCTACATTACAGCAGGCTGCTACGCTGGCGGAAGAGTTCGCTCTCATGCACAAGAGTGTTTTTAATAAACCAGATCAGTCATTCAATCGTGGTTTTTCGCAGAGGTCTGGTGATGCACGTATCCCCCAGCCCAGAGCGCCCTTGTCATGTCCTGTGGCTGAGAGACAGTGTTTCTACTGCCACAAGCCTGGTCACATTATCGCCGATTGCATAGCTCTGAAACGTAAGCGGCAGGTGCCAGGTCCAAAACCAGCAGGGGTAGTTTTCAAACCGACGAAGGGTATGGGTTTGATTAAAACAGTGCCCACCGGTAGCCGCCCCGTAGATAAAAGCCTACCTGATGAGTGTTTTAAGCCTTTCATCTTTACCGGATCTGTGTCTCTCACTGGAAAGTTGGAGGACCAACGTTCAGTCACAGTGTTGCGAGACACTGGTGGCTCTCAGTCATTCATTCTTTCTAGTATCCTGCCCGTGAGTGATACCTCTGCCTGTAATACAAGCACTATAGTAAGAGGTATTGGGATGGGTTTTGTACCCGCACCTCTCCATTACGTCCATGTGAAATCGGATTTGCTTACGGGTTTCTTCCCAGTTGCTGTCCGCCCCAGTTTTCCTGTCGAAGGTGTGGACTTCATAATGGGTAACGACATAGCGGGAGGGAAGGTCTACCCTACTCCTGAGGTTGTTAGTGTTCCCATTATTGAATCTGACCCTGATGACCTGGTTAGCCATCATCCGGATGTGTTTAAGTCTGAGGAAGTGTTATCACCTGATGACGGGTTGGTGGATGGCGCATTGAAGGAGCGTGAAGCGGTGGAAGAGTTTGTTAGTGCTTCTGAGGCACCATTATCATTGACTCGCGAAGCACTGATAAGTGCTCAGAAAAGGGATTCCTCCCTATCAAAGTGTTTCGCTGCAGTCAAGGAAAATGATTCAGTTGTGGATTGCGTTGGCCCTCTGCCCAAGACGAAGTCTGGCAATCAGTTCTTGCTAACTGTGATGTGTATTTTGTTGATGTGGTGGTGTACTGACACCTGGGCTGACCATTTAGCCAGCTTGAACGTGGTGTTCCAGCGGCTCGTGGAATCGTCTTTGACAATTCTGACGGTAAGGTGGTCTAATTTACCAATTCGTACATTTTTAGCAGTAGATGTACAGGTAACAGACCATATTATGTGACAGTGGGGAAGTGAGTGTGCGACTTCCCCTCTGATGTGACAATTAGAGTAGTGTTGCTCTAATGTTGCAAACTACCCGTTTGCTCTTATGGGGGGGAGTGTTACGGGCGTAGTGTGTTTTTTTTGTGACTAACTGTGTTCTCTCCCCAGCCTACTGTTTGTCCCTCCTCCTGCAGCACTCAAGCAATCAGGAAATTGAGTGCACCTGCTCAGGGTAGGGGTATATAAGCTGGGAGCGGACCAGAGCACGGGAGCCAGTGAGCCATTCGGCAGATAACGTGCTGCATTCTGTGGAAGCTAGTTAACGAAGTGTTGTTCCTTCTCGTGGAACTAGTATAGTGAGCTATTTTGGTTAATTAGTGTTTAGTTATAGTTTTGTTTACTGGTAGTTGTTTCCCTTTGTGTTTTCCCCTTTTGGGAAAGTGGTTTTTCGTTACTTTAATAAACCTTTTTGTTAACCTTTACCTCTGTCTGAGACTCCTCCTTGTCCCCCGGAAAAATATTCATTGTTACTCCCCAAAGATACCCCTAGATATCAATTGGGGTCGTAACACTTACATATATGGTAATATAAGATAAAACATATATTATTCTTTAATATGGTAATATTAGATAACTTAATATGGGGTCGGAGGTCCAGAGTAAGAGGTGATTTTGTTTTGGTAGTTTAAGGGGAGCGCGCTGGGTTCTACTGCTGGCTTGGCCCAGTGGTCCATCCTGGTTTTAATTTAAAAGTCCAAAATCTTTGTTGTTGGTTACTGGGAAGGGGTTGTACCAATCGAATCATAAGAATATCAGACATGTTTGTATCTACATTTACTTGAGAGAGTGGAAAAATGTACTGGCCAAGCAATTCTTTAAATAAGCAACCCGGATGGTATTTTACCAAATGGTCAAATCGATGGTATTAATTTTGGATCTGAAACAGCGGTACTTTAGAGTGATGCTTTCACATGTGAAATACATGTGATTTTGGTATATTGTGGACATTGGCACGATTTACGATAGGTGCTCGACCAATCATGATGATGTATCATGATGGGTTGGCGTCTTACTGTAAACTGTCCGGAGGAGCCAGGGTTCTGGGCTGGTCCACCTCAGGGTTGGTGTATCCCAGGGTCCCAGAGTAGCTCAGTTCCTGAAACACAAGTTCAACCACATGAGGAAGTACTGCTACTGGGTGGGCTAGTATGAGGCTGCAATAGGTCAGCTAGAATGAAGTAGTGCTAGGTAGTACTAGGTGGGTTTGAATGAGGTAGTACTAGGGGAGTTAGAATGAGGTAGTACTAATACCTGTATGAGGTATTGATATCACCTGTATGAGGTAGTTCCTCTAGTGAGTACTAGTGTCTGTATGAGGTAGTACTAGTGCAAAAGCCACAATACAACTGCAAAAGCCACAACCCAAATGCAAAACGCACTACACAAATGCAAAAGCCACAACACAACTGCATAAACCACAACATAACAGAAGTGAGCATGAATGGAACAAAACGGGCGGACTATTATTGCCGGCAGACTATTATTATTATATACTCATTGAGTATAGAATGTGCATAGCCTAGCTTTGCCTAAACATGTGGAAGTGGAAAGTTCTAGCCCGTTTGAGAAGTTTTATTACAGATTACAATGTAGGCCAATTGCCTTTTTATGGATTAATCACGCATTCTGAAACGGCATTCTGCGTGTTGCAAGAACATCAAATTATTGTATGATGGCACAAGGGAAGGTACGTTTCAAAGATTATGTATTTTTGAATGAGGTTTAGGCTATCCACATTCTATTCTGTTTGAGTATATAATAATAGTTCGCCGACATCAATAGCCAGTCTGTTTCTTGTCAACATCCATTGACGCTCACTTCCGTTGTGTTGCATTTGTGTTGTGGCTTTTGCAATTGTGTTGTGGTTTTTGCATTTGTGTTGTGGAGTTTGCAGTTGTGTTTTGGCTTTTGCGTTTCAGTACCTGTATGAGGTAGAACTAGGTAGTACTAGGTAGTACTAGTACCTGTATGATGTTGACTGAAGGCGTTCTCGTTGGAGTTTTAGTGTTGCCTCCTCTGGTTCCCTGGCGGTGGCGCTGTTTCACTATGTACTCATAAGTACTTAACCTGTTCCACACTAAACACACACACACACACACACACACACACACACACACACACACACACACACACACACACACACACACATTAACAATACTCATAACACTCAACGTATTTATACAATTTATAAATCGATCAAGGAACCTAATGACTTGACACTTGGCTACTCGATGCTGTCATAGACGATGACAACATTTCGGAAGTACGTACTGTCACCTCACACAATACAGGCCAGTACAGGCCACCGTAGTCTTGGAAAGGGAGGGGTGTGGGTGGAGATTCAGTTGGTTGCAATCTGCAGCCTCACCGCTAGCTGCTACTAAATTCTACCCACTTAGACCTTTAACCTGTTCCACCCACACCCACACCCACACAGGCAGACAGACGGGCAGACAGACAGATAGTCAGACAGACGGACAGACATATTTGTACTTACTGAGGTACATGTGGAAGCCTAGTAGGTGGCTGAGGAGGGTGCAGGACAGGAGGCCTAGGCCGATGGTGAGAGCAGCCAGACTGGGGACCACCGGCCCGGTGGAGTCCACAGGAGTCAGGGGCAGGAAGACAAACCACAGCCCCGTGTCGTTAGTCACTAGAAATATATAAAAAGATATTAGAGAGAGAGAGATACAAGAGGAAACACATCTCTGTGTCTACACACACAATCAGCTACGGCTCAATGCACTCTGGCTTGTTGAGCCTGCAGGTGTAATCCAAAACCTCGACCAACCTTGGAAGTGTGTGTCTGTGCGCAGCTGGGATGGATCCAGGAAAAACTGAATGAAGACATAGGTGGCGCTAACCAGGACCAGACAGATCCCTAGCAGAGCTGAGATGACACTGTTGAGGAAGAGCCTGGACAAAGAAGAGTTATATTTATTTAGCACCTTTACAGAGAAATTATCACAAAGGGCTCAAATTTAAAATAGTCAGAAATACAATTGATACAATACAATAGATTTTAAGTTTAAGACACGAGACAAGACAGCACATCACTCAAGAATGCCTGCCTATCCAATTAGGCTTTGAGTTGTTTTTAAAACAGCCTACAGCAGTTCGTAAATTTAAAGATAAAGTCTCAGAGTATACGTTTGACGGGGATAACCAGAGGATCCTGGTCTGAAGACCTCAAGTTTGACGGGGATATCCAGAAGATCCTGGTCTGAAGACTTAACGTTTGAAACGTATAACCAGAAGATCCTGGTCTGAAGACCTAACGTTTGAAACGTATAACCAGAAGATCCTGGTCTGAAGACCTAAAGTTTTAAACGTATAACCAGAAGATCCTGGTCTGAAGACCTAAAGTTTGAAACGTATAACCAGAAGATCCTGGTCTGAAGACCTAAAGTTTGAAACGTATAACCAGAAGATCCTGGTCTGAAGACCTAAAGTTTGACCGGGTATAACCAGAAGAGGTCTGAAGAACTAGTTTGACTGGGTATAACCAGAAGATACTGGTCCGAAGGCCTAAGGAATCTATTTCCTAAATCGCAACGAACAATCACATTCAATGTAAATACACCTTAAAGTTAGGGTTGGCAATTTTGAGAAATCTATGGAAGCAAATCACTGCCATAATGTTTTGAATTTTAAAAGTTATTGAATTTTGTATATCGAAATGTAAACACAATTTAATTCATAACATTTAAATATTATACTTTGAAAACAAGGTCATCTGAAACTAGTATTCGTTTTGAATTGACATCTTTGAAATTAAAATATGGCATTTCAAGTTGTACCATTTCAAAAAATAAAAAATAAACGTTCACTAATTCAGATACAAAAATTAATACTCATTCATGTGGTCAAAATACGGACCAGAAAATTCAAGCTATAAAAATTCAAGCTGAAGTACCAGTTCCAGCTGTCATAACAGCTGTAATGTTGTGCTATGAGTGCTTTTGAACCCCTGAAAACCCCTGTGCTTATTGAGGTCCGAGTTTGAATATACACAACTGACATAAACCAGACAACTTACAGGAGACCCGTTGTTCTCCCTGTTACTCATCGTTGGGTTTAATTCTCGAGCAGTTCTCTTTGAACACAAGACTGACAGACCACGCTCTGACAGGCCGGCAGTAGATTCGATTGCATTGAGTCTTGATTGCTTAGGCCTGTCCTTGGAATGCCCTGCTACCGCAGTTCAAATTTTTATGGCTTGAATTTTCTGGTCCGTATTTTGACCACTTGAAATGCCATGTTTGAATTTAAAAGAGGTGAATTTCAAATGAATTCATTCTGATGACCTTGTGTTAAAAAGTAGAATATGAATTCAATGGTGTTTACATTTCCATATAAAAAATGCAATGGGTTTTAAAATTCAAAACATAATGGCAGTAATTTGCTTCCATAGAAACCAGCCAGAGTAAGCTAGATTTTGAAAGTATCCATCTGCTAGCTTTAGCAATGAGTGCACGGCAGAGTGTGCGCTATCCCACAATTTGTTAACATTAAAGTTGTGGTTTGAATCAACTGTGATTCAACAGCGTCTACACAAAGCCACATATTGTTCTACCTCAAGTCACAGGAGAAAGTAACGTTCCATGTCATTTCATCAAGTTTTTGTTTTGCTTTGTTTATATCCATGTTGATGTCCAACCTCCTAAACGTGCCAGCCTGTGAAGTGAACAGTGAAGGAGACGGGCTTCTGATGTATACAGCTAGCAATGCAAGCTACTCGCGGGCAAATATCTCTTGCACCCTCGTGCGTGTGCGGATGAAAAAAGGGCTGACAAATTTGGGGAACAGTGCCACAACAAAACACAGCGCTGAAAAAAATCTGCCACCATACCTTTAATGTGACACCACGTACACCAAGATTTTTAGAACTGGAATTTATGTTTGATGGCAGGGGGTGGAACATCTAACCCTGATGTTTAAGGGCAGGGGATGAAACACTTTACCCTGATGTTTGATGGTAGGGGCCGAAACACCTAAAGGGGGGCTTTAGTCACCATGATGCGCTGCTCGTGAAATGCATGGCCATGGCATTTAGCCGTAACATTGGTGTGAATGTGGAGTTTGCACAATGTATGTATAGAGCTTCAAAACTGCGACAAATCACCGTATGATCCATGAGCAAGGGCGTCATTTTTGGTTGGCGCCGGCTCACGCAGTTGAAGCATGCAGACTATAAATGGATGTTTGATGGGCTGAAACACCTAACCCTGATGTTTGATGGTAGGGGCTGAATCACCTCACCCTAACTTTACCATGACCGTTGACCAGAATTTAGTTATTGAAAATTGACAGCCACACCACCATCCTGGTTAGCATGTTTAGCCTGGTTAGAGACAGTCTGGACAGAGAGAGGGCCTGGTGATACAAGATAGCCTGGTTAGCCTGGTTAGGGACAATCCGACTCTGGACAGAAATAATTACTACAGTAGTTATTACAGTAGTTTGCTACTCACTTGTAATTCCTTCTCCCCACACAGTTGTTGAGCCACCTGCAGTGATGGTCAAAGCTTGCAACACATTTGTTACACGAGCTGCAGTGCTTCGACTTAGGACCGCTGCAACACAGAAGTACTGTTACTATATCAGTAATAACCACTACAGAACCACTGTGTTCATATAACAGAAACACTGTAGTAGCATAACAACCATGAGTATTACCAGAAACACATCAAGTGCTACACGACGAATTACACTTAGTTAGTGTTTGGGATTACATTGTTATAGCAAGCCAAAGGTTGTAAATCAAGGATAGAGTTGACTAAAGTTCACAATAGAGACTTTAGTATGCTGGTTTTTTTGTTGACAACAAGAAGTTATACATGTTGAACATTTATGGTTTTTATGACAAGCGCACACTTCAGGACTATTAAATCATTACAAAATCCGGTCCGAGGGGAGCAGCTCAGATCTAACGCCAGTCCAAAGTCTGCCGCTGTGCGGTTAAACTAATCGAACTATTCCAGGGTCTTGTATCACACGATCTTTACAGGACTAACAATCAAGAGTTTGAACCTTGCGTACATTTGTCAAGGCTACAGGAGTGTGGCTACAGGAGTGCGGCTTCTTCTGAAAAATATGGCCAGACATACATTTATAGTAATAGGCTACATCTTGTCCATCTTTATTTTTAAGTTAATAGGCTATAGTTTCAACTAAAGGTTGAAACTACAGGTTAAAGGTTTGCAACTATCAACTGAGTTTGTTAACTCTCCAAAGTGAATATTCTGTCCTTGCATTGTATCTAATTTTCAAAGAGCAAATGTGATTGTGTGAATATGATAATCCGGTATCAACCCGGTAATTAATCAATTGGATCGTTTCCTGAACAAGAAAATCATGACTATTTCATAAATAGGGTGTGATACCGAGTTGTCTATTACCATCAAAGAACATAGCGTAGGAGTAGGGTTTTAAGAAAATCATAAATGGAACTGCTGTCAGTGTGCTAGTTCGTGTCTAAACACTGGCCAAAAATAATCTGCCGCATTCATCCCCGACATTGTATTTACTGATTTGGGTATTTTGGGTTTGTTGTGCATTCGTTCTTGGTTGACATTCTAGTAGACCACGGTGTAGGCCAACCAACTGAATACCCCCCCTCACCCCTCCCTTTCCAACGACCTCAGATGCATGTACGGGCCTGTATTGTGTAAGGTGCCAGTAGGTATTTTTGTTTTGTGATTTTTGACGGCTCTAGCCTGCGAATAAATACATTTAACAATCACAATTGTGCCCATAGCCATGGGGCTAACACGCCCCCCTCCTTCCTACAATGCCCAAAAACACATTCTTTTTTTAAATGTCTTCTCTCTAGAGCCATTTGTCCGTTCTTGGCTACTGTAGAAACATTGCGGTGCAACATGGCGCACCGTCAAAGAGACCTCGCTCCCCATGTAGATATAAAGGGATCAATCTAAGGTAACAAAAACAAAACAATTCTTATTTTCAGGTGATTAAACACTAATTAAAACATACTTATGAATATTATATTCCTTTTCTGCCAAGTCCGTTCTGCTAGATGCCACTAAATTCTACACAAATTACCTTTAATGTTGAGTCACTCTTTACATTACACAGCAGTAGTACATAAAATAAAACATGTATGCCTAGTCAACCCTAAGGGCCATTCTCTACTCACACATCCACCTGACAGAGGTAGCAGTGACAGTTCTCGATCACATGGGCGTGTCTGGAACGGTCAAAGACAGGCACAGGACCCCTGGTGGTCTTCCTCCTCACATTCTGATCCGCTGGATCCATCGAGACCGCCATCACATGAACACACAGGTGGCTGATAAACATAATACCTGTACACTGGAAGGCAGCTCAGGATGGTACAGATCCAACACAACCCTACCTCCACACTCCTTCACTTCCAGTACACTGAAAGGCAACTCAGGGTGGATCCCTCCACCCTACCTCCCTCCTCATCTCTTCACCCTCCTTCCCTCTCCTCCTTCCATCACCTCCCTCCATATCCTCCCTCCATCACCTCCCTCCATCTCCTCCTTCCACGATGTGTCCTAGCTCCTTACCTTTAAGAATACAATGTGTCCTAGCTCATATCTCCTTAATGGATATGATGTGTCCTAGTTTCTAGCTCCTTACCTTAAGAATATCATGTGTCCTAGCTCCTTAAAGGATACGATGTGGTTTAGCTCCTTACCTTTAAGAATACAATGTGCCTAGCTCCTTTAAGGATACAATGTGTCCTAGCTCTTTACCTTAAACTATACGATGTATCCAAGCTCCTAACCCTAAATAATACAATGTGTCCTAGCTCCTTAAAGGATACGATGTAGCCAGCCGGCAGCCAGTGTGGAGGTAGCAGAGGGATGAAAATTCCCAGGCTGGTGATGGCAAAGAAGAGGTAGAGCAGCCAGGCCAGCAGCTGGAGAGGGTGGGGCGGCCAGCTCCACCCATTGGTCCGAGAACACAGAGGCACTTGGTCCGCTCCACCTGCCTCGCTTACTGGGGAGGTTCGGTTGGGGTTCCTACTGCACATATCCATCGCTTTCCCTTCAGCCAAACCAAGACCTCTTCCACCCTCCACCGCATGGCCCTTCGGCACCACCCTATTATATCCAGCCTATAAGATCTATACCCTATCCATCAGCCTATATATATATATGGATATATATATATATATGGATCTATATATATATATATATATATATATATATATATATATATATATGGATCTATATATATGGATCTATATATGGATCTATATATATATATATAGGTAGATATATCTATCTCTATGGATCTATATACACATATCTCTACATCAATATCAATATGTATAGGGCTATATCTATAGATCTATAAATAGCGACGCTGTAACCTCGCTGCCATCATGATCGCAGCGTCACCGTAATAATAACAACTATTGATGAACGTTATCGATAAATAGTATTGATGAGCAGTATAGATAAACTCTGAATAACCTGATCCGTGGCCGCTAGCTGGAGGAAGCAGAATGTCCGTCTGATCGATGGTATTCTGATCAGCCCGTTCTAATCGATATGTGTGAGATACATATTTTAAAGGTGCACATTTAGCTACACTAGTAACCTTAGGTATTAGCGTTAGTTAGTATAGTTATTTAGTGATGATACTTAGCTAGCGCTAACAAGCTACAATGCTAACAGGCTAGCGTCTCTCGCGTCTGTGTACTGTTTCCGTGGCAACGAACCGGACTAGAGCTGGTTGCTGATTGGTTAGCCGATTTATGTTGCGTTCAGGCTCTATGGGAATTAAGGGAACTACCTTCTAGTTCGATTTGAAATACGTACTGGCAATGATTATGATCTTCTCGAAAGCGCTGATAAATCGTATTGTATGCTGTCATGACACATCCATATCCAACTAGGCGGTAAGATATACAGAATTGACTGAAGAGTAGGCCTACACAAACTGCTGAATTCCGCAGTCCAACGATAAATCACTGTTGTCAGGCGTAGATTTTGCTTTGTGTTTACCCTAAAATGACATTTAAATGAGGGGTAAAACGCACAGCGCCAATCTTGTACAAAGTCACTTTAATCAAAGAATGTAGGGACATGAACAAGGGAACATTGTGAACATCACATTTTGTCAAATCATATAAAAAAATTCACAGTTTAAGTGAGGGATAAATCCCACGGCTTTACAACAGCTGAGGTTAAAATAGTCCAGTTTGATTGATTAGCCCCAAAACACACATCCCAACACACCCAGAAACCAGACTCACACAGAAGTATATACAATCGTCACAAAACAGGGTTCTAAATACTGATTTTGTGATTTGATAGTTGCAGTCACCATAAACCACTTGTAAATAAGAAGGAGAATAAAAAAAATACTACAGTAATAATAATAGTGTAGGCCTACAAAGTGTTTAATGTGTGAAGAAGTAAAACAAAACAAAACGGATCATCTATATGATCAAATAAATGGGCAGAAATGTGAATATGATCTATATTCAAGGCACATTATGACCGCATTAACATATCTTTATTGTCAGATATATTTACACATACCAGCGTTGTCATGCTGGTTGGGATAGGGCTAACCATATTTGAAGTCCCGGTGATTCAATAGATGGTTGTGATAGGGACAGAATCACTACAGCAAAACAAAAATGTCCATGATCTTTTCAGCAACACACCATTTCCCTCCATTTTCTGGATGAAGCCTAACTGGCAAACAGGCTACTGCTCTGATTTCTCATTGTTGTTATTGTTGTTGTTGTTGTTGTTGTTGTTGTTGACAACAGTGTGTAGACCAAACCCTGACTGCCTCCTCAGAGCCTGAGGCATCAGCTTCTTCTTGACAAACAGTTTCTGGAGGAATGTGTCGCTGAAGCGGTATGGAAGGTAGCTGGAGATGAAGTACATGAAGCCCACTCCAGGACCAGCATAGTAGCGGACACAGGGCTGAGGGGAGAGCAGAGCCTGGACGATAGCATTAACCACGGGGCTTAGGTCCTCTGCAGCCTTCCTGGCATGGTCCTGGAACAGATCTCTTGTCTCGGCTAAGTAGTCCTCCCCATAGTCCTCCAGCAGAGCTGGACAAAGGTTGAGGAGAAGGTGGTCCTGCTGCCTCCTCCAGTAGACCTCGTTACTGGACTGACCTACAAGACACAGCAGGAATTACCTCTGGACTAACCCACTATCACTTACTATCACTAGTTATCACTAACTCACTATTCACTAACTATCAAAAGCTATCAGTAACTATCACTGTTCACTAACTATCAAAAGCTATCAGTAACTATTGCTATTGACTAACAATAACTAGCTATCAGTTACTATTACTAGCTATCAGTAACTATTGATAGCTATCACTAACTACCACTACATATCACTAGCTATCACTAACTATCACTAGACATCACTAACTACCAGTAGCCATCACTAACATTCACTAGCCATCACTTCACCAACTATCACCAGCTATCAGTAACTAACTCTATTCCCTTACTATCACTAGGTATCACTAACAATTATTGGCTATCACTAATTACCACTAACTATCACTAGCTGTGACTAACAATAACTATTCCCTAACCATCACTAGATCTCACTAACTGTCCATAACTATCACTAGCTATACTATCACTAACTATCACTGACTACCACTAACTATCAACAGCTATCACTCAGTAACTCACTAGCTATACTATCACCAACTATCGCCAGCTAGCCAACTTTACCTGCGATAGCATTGTGTGGTAGTGGGATTAGTGAGTGTGGTTGTTGGGTTAGTGAGGATGCTAGTTGGGTTAGTGAGTGGTAGTTGGGTAAGTGAGTGTGGTAGTTGGGTTAGTCAGTGTGGTAGTTGGGTTAGTGAATGTGGAAGTTGGGTTACTGAGTTCTTACCTGTCCTATATGAAGAAGGCAGGATGGTGGAGACTTGGACCCCCCATGGCTCCAGCTCATGGCGGAGGGTGTTGATTAGGAGGTTGAGTGCTGCTTTAGACGCACCGTAAGCTGCCAGACAGGGGAAAGGCTGATCCCCTACACCATAAAACTCACAAGTTAGTTACACCTGCAAAAACTCATGAATAAGTTACACCCAAAACCCCTCGTTAGTTACACTCTGAAACCAATAAGTAAGTCACACCCCAAAACCAACAAGTTAGGTACACCCCAAAACCCCATGAGTTAATTACACTCCAAAACCCCATAGATTAGTTACACCCCCAAATCCAAGTTTTAGCCTAAAACTTGCCGTTAGTTATACACCAAAACCCCATAAATGAGTTGAATGGAATGTTATTATAAGTATTTAACAATGCTATCATATAATTGAAAAGAATGCACACCTCTCAGCACCAGAATTGTCCCTGGCCTGGGTCTAGATATATCTGTCCATACCTGCAGGGCTAGATATGGTTACGATGCGGCCTCTGCTCCGGCGCAAGAGGGGGAGGAGGGTCTTAGTGATGCTCAGACTGCCGAAGAAGTTGACTTCCATGCAGCGGCGGTAAGTGGACATCAGGGACAGCTCTGCATCCCCAAAGTTCACACACACTCCTGCATTGTTCACTAATCCCCATAGACCTACACACACACACACACACACACACACACACACACACACACACACACACACACACACACACACACACACACACACACACACACACAGCACAGCACAACATGACTGTGGTACTACGTCAGTACTGTGGTACCATGTTGTTACTGTGACACTAAGTTAGTACTACGGTACTATGTGGTCTAGTGTATAACAGTACTGACACTATTGTTGGTAGCATCGATGCCAGATAAAGCTGGGTGGTTCTGCTGCATCACCTCCACTGACCACCAGAGGGCAGTCCTTTCTCTTAGAGTTAAAGCCTTACATGCCATTACATTTATTTAGCTGACGCTTTGTTCAACCAGACTTCCAATAAGTGCATTTAACAATGAAGATAAAACCCCAAAAGTGCAAGAATCATGTGAGTACATAAAAGCCAATAAATAAGCAAACTGCTTTGAGTGCTACATTATAGAAACAATTATTATTATTTTAATCTTTTGTTTTACATTATCATCATCCATTTTCTAACTGTTGGAGTATGTAAAAGGTGCTGGGGACAACCATCAGCTAAACACCATGCTCGGCTAGCAACCCTCACCTAACACTAACACTGTGACCCTAACCCTCTGACCCTAAACCTCTAACCCTAATAACCTTGTAACCCTGTAACCCTCTGACCGTTACCCTCTGATCCTAACCCTGTAACACTAACCCTCTGACCCTAACCCTATAACCCTTATCCACTAACCCTAACCCTCTGACCCTAAACCTCTAACCCTAATAACCTTGTATCCCTGTTACCCTACCCCTCTGACATTAACCCTCTATCCCTCTGACCCTAACCCTGTAACCCTAACCCTCAAACCCTAACCCTTTCCCTCTGACCCTAACCCTCTAACCCCTCACCTTTCAGGCCCAGGTCTGTCTTGATGGCCAGCAGCATCTCTTGGACCTGCTGAGGCTGAGTGATGTCCACCTGCAGCAGGCTTAGCCTGGAAGAACACGCACTTCTCAGCTCCATGGCACCCTCCCCTGACAGGTCCATCACTGTAGCAAACACCTTGAAGCCCAGTGTATCCAGACGCTTGGCTGCAGCCTTCCCAAAGCCGCTGTCGCAGCCTAGAGGACACACAAATGCTCATTAATAACCTCATTAGCCCAAGTTAGGGTACGAAGAACCAAACGCTGCTAGGAGTAATGTTGGAGGACAGTATATCTAGGAGTAATGCAGGAGGACAGTATATCTAAGAGTAATGTAGCAGGACAGAATATCTAGGAATAGGAGGACAGTATATCTAGGAGTACTGTGGGAGGACAGTATATCTAGGAGTAATGTGGGATAACAGTAGATCTAGGAGTAGGAGGACATAATATCTAGGAGAACTGCAGGAGGACATTATATCTAGGAGTACTGTGGGAGGACAGTATATCTAGGAGTAATGTAGGATAACAGTAGATCTAGGAGTAGGAGGACATAATATCTAGGAGAACTGCAGGAGGACATTATATCTAGGAGTACTGTGGGAGGACAGTATATCTAGGAGTATTGTGGGAGGACAGTATATCTAGGAGTACTGTGGGAGGACAGTATATCTAGGAGTACTGTGGGAGGACAGTATATCTAGGAGTACTGTGGGAGGACAGTATATCTAGGAGTACTGAAGAGTACACTAGAGTGAAGCAGGAAATAGTGAACTCTGGGGATTGGGGAGAGATGGACTTGGCACTGTGAGACTGTGAGACAAGTGAGGTTGGACTGGAAAAAGTCTTATGCAACAGTGAAGCTCTCCAACGGTGGCCTCCGAACAAGAAAACAAACATGGCCGAATGCAGTCAGAAGTGCATGGAGGTTTCCCAGTTCAGCACATCTGTTAGTGGGCGGAGGCCCAAGGAAACTGTCAAGGTACTAACAAGCTGTTCTGTTCAGGACCACTTAAGAGAATAGTACTGCAGTACTGACATGCTGTTCAGTTCCACAGTACTAACAGACTATAGAACATAGTACCATTTTACTCACAGACTATAGAACATAGTACCACAGTACTCAGACTATAGAACAAAGTACCATATGACCCCAGTACTAACAGACTATAGAACAGTATGTTCAAGGAGAAGCCCAGAGAATATTAGGAATAACAGATATGCACATGGTTGCATGTAAACCCTTTATTCAGAATGCCCTATTGGACAAGGGAAGCCTAGAGAATATTCTGAGTAACAGACATGCTCATGGTTGCATGTTAACAACTTATTCAGAAGTTCCCATTGGACAAGGAGAAGCCCAGATAATCTTCTGAATAATAGACCTGCACATGGTTGCATGTAAACAGCTTATTCTAAATATACTCGGTATGTACAGGGCATAGTCACACGTCACATTAGATGTTGATCATTAACCTTAACCTTAGCCTAACTTCCTAACCCTCACCCCTAGCCCTCAACCCCTTAACCCAAACACCCTAGCCGTCAACTTTATCCCTTAACCTTAGCCCTCACCCTAACAGGCTTACATGCAAACTAACTAACAACAACCACAACAACAACAACTAAGTCTGGAAGATAAACCCCTACACCCCAAAAAAGCTTTTTATAATAATTATACGAATAATACTAATAATAATATTAACCATAATAATAATAATAATATAATTATTATTATTATTCATGATATGAATATGAATATTAACAAAAATATTATTCCTAATAATTATTATTAATATCTTCATGTTTCACTAATAGATGCATTTTCTCACATTGGTCATATTTACACACAAATAGAGCATTGTTCAGGACATGCATTACCAGACCCTCTCACTGACCCTGAAACAGAACAACTGCTTTCTATGTCCTTTAATATCATGTGATGTTTATCACCATATAACCATATGTTACTATTGTTATTATTAGGTATTCACAGAGTATCTGTGGATATCTATTGTTATTATAATTTTTATTAATATTATTAGAGATTTGATTTCTTTGTAAAATGCAAAACAAAGAAGATGTGTATAATAATCAAATGTGTAGCTATAAAGATATTCATTCATACAATATATTGAAGCCAGATATAAAGTTATTCATACATAGAACATATTGAAGCTAGATATAAAGTTATTAATACACAAAATATATTGAAGCCCTATATAGAGACGTTTTGGACTCAAACACACTGAGTTCTCAGAAGAGACCTTCTCACAACACATGGGCCAATACAAACCTCTTCAAGTCTAACCTCTTCACTCAAACAAGGTGGAAGCCAAGATTACTTTAGTTTGTGAACTTTGAACACGCTATACATAGGTTGCACGAGCATGACAACCTTTTTGGACCTAAGCTTAGTCTCTGTGGATCCTAACAGTGAATGTTTGTTAGGGTCATGTGCTCTTCAATGATACTCAAAACATTTGAAGTTGGGACTGTTAGATTGATAACATACAACCACAAGATCAATTACTGACCTTATTCTAGCTTCACAAGAACACAAAGAATCACACACAAACTCGCATGTGCACACACACACACACACACACACACACACACACACACACACACACACACACACACACACACACACACACACACACACACACACACACACACACACACACACACACACACACACACACACACACACACATCGAAACAGAGTAAAGCATTCAGACACAGTGTTAACCCAGGAGGTTGGGTTGGTGGGCTAGGTTTAAGTTAGAGGCTAAGGTTAGAGGGTTAGCGGCTAAGGTTAGAGCTCGTGCTAGGGGTTGGTGAGTTAGGGCTAGAGGAGAGGGTTGGGTCTAGAGATAGGGGTTAGGTCTAGAGGTAGGGGTTAGGGTTGGGTCTACAGGTAGGGGTTAGGGTGAGAGGTAGGTGTCAGAGTTGGTGTAGAGGTAGGGGTCAGAGTTGGTGTAGAGGTAGGTGTCAGGGTTGGTCTAGAGGTAGGGGTCAGGGCTAGAGGTAGGGGTCAGAGTTGGTCTAGAGGTAGGGGTCAGGGCTAGAGGTAGGTGTCAGAGTTGGTGTAGAGGTAGGGGTCAGAGTTGGTGTAGAGGTAGGTGTCAGGGTTGGTCTAGAGGTAGGGGTCAGGTTTGGTCTAGAGATAGGAGTCAGAGTTAGAGCTAGGGGTTTAGGCTAGAGGTAGGGGTTAGGGCTAGAAGTAGGGGTTGGGCGGTTATGGATAGAGGTAGGGGTTTGGTTTGGGGTTAGACTGACCTGTGATGCAGATGGCCCTGCCCTCGGGGGCCAGGAGGGCGTCCTGGGAGATCTGGGTTGAGCGGAGCCACCAGGCAAGCCCCAGGGTTAGAGTTAGGAGCAGCATGCCGGCCGGCCAGAAGGCCCACAGCCTCTCCATCAGCATGGAGGCCCCAAGCCATGCCACTAGAGCTGGTCCACTGCTGAGGTGGAGGGGCAGAACCCTCTGTAAAGCCCCCATCAGCATCAGGGTCAGCACTCCTATGTAGATCCACAGAGACAGCCCATGCTCCTCCATCCCCCTCTAGATCAGTCCAGGTGATGGTTAGGGTAGTGCTGGTTTCTCACCACTGCAGCATCATGGAGACAGAAAGCAAGGGGAGCTGCTGTCTATGTTTATATAGAGCCCGGGGGGCAGGGCTAAGGCTTCTCCCCAGCCAATAGGAAAGATTACACCCCCCCTGCCCCTCCCACATTACTACTACTAATACTAGCAAAGCACTTTCAACACAGACACACTCACACAAAACGCACAACACACACACACATCACTAAACACACAATGACCTCACACATACTCACACACACACACACAGACACACACAAACACACTCACACAACCATTGCACCCAAGATTTTCTCCCACACACACACACACGCAGGCCAAACACACACACACACACACACACACACTCACACACAAACACATGCACAAAACACACTCATACAAACACAGCACACACAATGACTTCACACACAACACACAAACACTGCACTCACAATGACCTCACACACACACACATACACAAATGCACACCTGTATCTTTTTGTTTTTCCACTGTTTTTAAAGAACTGATGAAACATCTGTCATATCGGCGTGACATACATTTTGAACAGCACTTCCTGTACCAGGAAAAGATAGGGACTGTCACTACCCAGGAATCAGCATTCTGCAACTTAATGACAAACCGGTATATTGTCTATGGTCCTTATGGTATATTGTTTATGGTCCTAATGGTATATTGTCTATGGGCCTTATGGTATATTGTCTATGGGCCTTATGGTATATTGTCTATGGTCCTTATGGTATATTGTTTATGGTCCTAATGGTATATTGTCTATGGTCCTTATGGTATATTGTCTATGGGCTTTACAAATTGATTTGAGTATTATTTAAAACAGGAATACTGCTAACCTATACTTTTTACTGTGCTTTGCAGGAATACCTTCCTAAATCTGCATTTTTGTTCTGGCTTCATTGATGACTATTAAATATGAATGCTGCTCTTTAAAACAATAACCAGAATTTTGTGATTAATCTCTTAATAGGTATACCCCTAAAAAAAAGAATACAACAAATAAAATACATTACTAAATTAACCATAAGCAGCCAATGCAATGGCTTGGCAGCGAGAGGACCCATCCACACACAGTTATGTGTGTGTGTGTGTGTGTGTGTGTGTGTGTGTGTGTGTGTGTGTGTGTGTGTGTGTGTGTGTGTGTGTGTGTGTGTGTGTGTGTGTGTGTGTGTGTGAAAGATATGATTGCACCAAATAGACAGTTAAAGGTGAGGGAAGTAGTTTTTAAATGTAGCTTAAACAAAAGTTAATTCTGGAAAACTACATTCCCCTTCTACTTCTCATTGATACATCATTCTCATTGTCTCGGTTCTAAAGAAATGAGATGGTGTCCTCATGGGACAGGGGCTCCATCTATAGTCACCGCCACCACCAGCATCTAGACTCCATCAACAGGGAATCTAATCTTCTGGCAGACTTCATGGATCCATCTTCCTATGATAATGATTTGATGGCGTCTAATCGCCAAATGTTTTGTTATTTTGTAAATGATCTTGTTCATTTTGATAGTGGTCTCTCCTGAAGTTACAATCTGTTGTAAACCAGTTATGCTACTAAGGGTCCGGGAAGGAGCAAACAGGAGAAACGTAGCTAGGAAAACAGTCTTTATTCTCTTGGCGGTAAGACACAGAGTGCCTGCATCCCCCTCACAACTCTTTTTTAAAATAAATCCGGACAGAGCTACATAATGTCTTTGTCTGCTGCTGCACGCCCGGGCGTCAGAATTCTCTCCCTGTGGGGGAGAGCACTATAGACAGGAGTATATATAGTCAGTTGCTCATTAAGCTCCCCACACAGAGTCTCCCTGTGGGGGAGACAACAGATAGGAGTATACATAGTCAGTTACTCATTAAGCTCCTCACCCACAGTCACACTGTGGGGGAGACAACAGACAGGAGTATATATATATATATATATATATATATATATATATATATAGTCAGTTACTCATTAAGCTCCTCACCCACAGTCACACTGTGGGGGAGACAACAGATAGGAGTATATATCAGTTACTCATTAAGCTCGCCACACAGTCTCACTGTGGGGGAGACAACAGACAGGAGTATATATCAGTTACTCATTAAGCTCGCCACACAGTCTCACTGTGGGGGAGACAACAGACAGGAGTATATATCAGTTACTCATTAAGCTCGCCACACAGTCTCACTGTGGGGGAGACAACAGACTGGAGTATATATATATATAGTCAGTTACTCATTAAGCTCCTCACCCACAGTCACACTGTGGGGGAGACAACAGACAGGAGTATATATCAGTTACTCATTAAGCTCGCCACACAGTCTCACTGTGGGGGAGACAACAGACAGGAGTATATATCAGTTACTCATTAAGCTCGCCACACAGTCTCACTGTGGGGGAGACAACAGACAGGAGTATATATCAGTTACTCATTAAGCTCGCCACACAGTCTCACTGTGGGGGAGACAACAGACTGGAGTATATATAGTCAGTTACTCATTAACAGTGGTGGCAAAAGTACACACTTTCTTTACCCAAGTAGAAGTACAGATACTTGTAGAAAAAAAGACTGGTAAAAGTAAAAGTACTGATTAAACTTCTTTACTTAAGTAAAAGTAGAAATGTACATGCTCTGAAATGTACTCAAAGTATAAAAGTAAAAAGTAGCCCTCTGACATTTCTACCAGCTGTTTCTGTGCAAAGCTAACTGAACCTCGCATCATATAAATATAATTTGAAGACTGTTAAAGTTAAACCATTTTAACTTTAAATTAAATAAACAATATATTGAAAATAAGGAACATGAACTAGTCTCCAATGTGCAAATCAGTTTTAAATTTCAAAGGGATCGTCTTTTCTATGTGTCTATTTCTATGTCTATGTCCCATCTCTTTAGGTTGAAATCAGTCTTGACGTTGGGAAGGAGCGCAGTGATGCAAAATAAAAAATTATAAAAAATGTACTTCCCCTCATGGGAATTTAAAGTAAAGTAACGAGCCTGTTTTGAAAATGTAAGGAATAGAAAGTACAGAAGTGAAACAAATAAAAATAAAATTAAAGCTGCAAGCAGCATTTAGCGGGTGTCGAGGTTTATGCAGACGAGGCAGACCAGTAAGACTTTTAAAGATTTTATACAGTTGATGAGGTTGGAATGGCCTCAGCTCAATTGCGGTGATTGGCCTTCAATGTTTTGTGAAAGTGTATCAAAGTCAGGGTTCAGCAGTTACGCTTCTTTAACGCTTTAAAATAGAATCATAACCGGCATAGCATTTAGACACACACACACACAAAAGTGGCAAGTGCATTGCATCAACATTGCAAACAGTTAGGTCAGTGCTTACTGCTGACATTGTACTGTATTGTTTTTGGTTTAAATCAAGGAATAAGCTTTACTTTGATCAAACACTGTTTAGAAAAGTGAGAGAAAAGTATTATATATTGTCATACGGTATGAAGATAATGATAGTAAATGGATTGTTTTTAATGTAATGACAGCTTCAGACACACACACACACACTTTAGGTTTACTTTGATCAAACACTGTAATGGATTGTTTTTAATGTAATGACAGCTTCGGACACACACACACTTTAGACTGTTTAGAAAAGTGAGAGAAAAGTATTTTATTTGTAATACAGTATGAAGATAATGATAGTAAATGGATTGTTTTTAATGTAATGACATCTTCAGACACACACACACTTTAGGTTTACTTTGATCAAACAGTGTTTAGAAAAGTGAGAGAAAAGTTTTATATATTGTCATACAGTATGAAGATAAAGACACCTTAGGTTTACTTTGATCAAACACTGTTTAGAAATATGAGAGTAAAGTTTTATATATTGTCATACAGTATGAAGATAATGATAGTAAATGGATTGTTTTTAATGTAATGACAGCTTCAGACACACACACACTTTAGGTTTACTTTGATCAAACACTGTTTAGAAAAGTGAGACAAAAGTATTATATATTGTCATACAGTATGAAGATAATGATAGTAAATGGGTTGTTTTGAATGTTGTGACAGCTTCAGACACACACACACACACACACACACACACACACACACACACACACACACACACACACACACACTCTAGGTTTACTTTGAACAAACACTGTAATGGATTGTTTTTAATGTAATGACAGCTTCAGACACACACACACTTGAGGTTTACTTTGATGAAACACTGTTTAGAAAAGTGAGAGAAACGTTTTAAATATTGTCATACAGTATGAAGATAATGATAGTTAATGGGTTGTTGTTAATGTAATGACAGCTTCACACACACACACACACACACACACACACACACACACACACACACACACACACACACACACACACACACACACACACACACACACACACACACACACTCTAGGTTTACTTTGAACAAACACTGTAATGGATTGTTTTTAATGTAATGACAGCTTCAGACACACACACACTTGAGGTTTACTTTGATAAAACACTGTTTAGAAAAGTGAGACAAAAGTTTTATATATTGTCATACAGTATGAAGATAATGATAGTTAGAGTGGTTCAATGGGATTGGAATCACGGCATTCTAACCGGTTTGAGCCTCTGGCAGCCATGTTTCTGGGCATAATTGAAAAAGTGAGATATCTATCTTGTTTGGAATTTCATGCCGAACAACTTTTCTATTGTACTCAAGATGATAGGAGTCCATATAGATTTTTGAAAACGCATTTGAAGCCCATTCGGACGGTTTTTTGTCTCTGGCGGCCATTTTATTTTTTGATTGATTTATATCAATTAAAATCTGAAAATGTACTCTTGTTCAGAATTCTATGCCCAACAACATTTGTATTGGACACAAGATCATAGGACACCATCTTGATGTCGATATAAGCATATTTGTGTTCGGCGTGGTTAAGCCACACCTTCTTTCAAAGTTAATGGCTCCTGGTGGCCTTATGTTTTATTGCACAGACTTTTCGTGAGAGCATATTAAAGACATTGGTCCAACGATTATGTGTGCCAAAGGATTTCTGTGTATGTCAAAAAACGTAGGACCCCTACTGATTTTAATGTTTTTGACAAAATTCAAAATGGCGAAAAATCCATCATGGCGGAAGTCATAGGTTGTTGAGGCACATTTGTTCAGCATGTGAAGATGCATATATGAGCAAAGTCTCATAACTGTAGGTCAAATGGGTCAGGAGATATGCTTGTTCAAAGTTTGCATTTTCCAGACGATTGCTATAGCGCCACCTTTGGGCCAATCAGTGCAATTCTTTCACACAGATATTCTGTAGTCCTCCTCTACAGCTGTAGCAAGTTTTCATAAAACGTGGGCAAATTTTTTTTTTGTCGTAGTCTGGCGGCCATGTTGTTTTGTCAATCAACTTAAATCTTATTTAAGCATTTGGGGCTTTGATCCCTGATTGTGTGACAGTTGGTCCCGCTCAAATCCAACAATCCATCTAGGAACTGTGGTCATTTTAGTCAAAAACCACGCCCTTTTGATGCCACGCCCCAATTGAAAAAACATGGGTACCATCTTGTTTAGAATTTAATGATGAACAATTTTTGTATTGGGGTCAAAATCATAGGACTCCACCTTGATGTTGATATAAGCATTTTTGTGTTCGGCGTTGTTAAGCCACACCTTCTTTCAAAGTGAATGGCTCCTGGGGGCCTTATGTTTTATTGCACAGACTTTTAAAAAGGACAGATTAAAGATATTGGTCCAAAGAGTATGTGTGGCCAAGGATTTTTGTGTACGTCAAAAAACCTAGCACTTTTACATTTTTTTTTAAAAAATCACAAATTTCTAAATGGCGGAAAATCTATCATGGCGGAAGTCATAGGTTTTTGAGGCATATTTGTTCAGCATGAGAAGATGCATATATGACCAAAGTTTTATGACCAAAGTTTTATGACTTTAGGTCAAAGTAGTCAGGAGATATGCTTGTTCAAAGTTTGGATTTTCAGACGATTGCTATAGCGCCACCTTTGGGCCAATCAGTGCAATTCTTTCACACAGATCTTCTGTTGTCCTCCTCTACAGGTGTACCAAGTTTTATCAAAATTAACCAAGCGGTTTTGGCTGTGTAAGTCAAACGCTGTATATATTAATAAAACCAGCAATAACAAGAGGTTGTCTTGCACTTCGTGCTCGACACCCTAATTAAGGTCCAGATACCTGAAAACGGTACTTATGTACAGTAACAAAGTATTTTTACATTGTTACTTCCCACCTCTGCTCATGAAGCTCACAACACACAGCTGCATTGATCCCTGCCATTGAGCTGCCCTGCCATGCCACGCCCCCTTCACACTTCACTTAATATATAAATATATGTATTATTATTATCAGTTTTCCCTGGCAGCACTGCCTTATTTGTGTAAAATTCTGCTAATTTGCGCTCATTCCTTCTCTACGTAAACAGTAATCATTATAATTCATTCTCTATGTAAACAATAATCATTATTATCCCTTCTCTATGTCAACAATAATCATTATCAGTCCTCTCTCTGAGAATGACTTCTGTTTAAACTATGAGAAAGAGAGAGTTACAACTAAGATAGCGAGAGAGAGAGAGACTTACAACTAAGATAGTGAGAGAGAGAGAGAGAGAGAGAGAGAGAGAGAGAGAGAGAGAGAGAGAGAGAGAGAGAGAGAGAGAGAAAGAGAGAGAGAGAGAGAGAGAGAGAGAGAGAGAGAGAGGCTGCATGGTCCCGGCTGTGTGTGTTCAGAGTTAAGTCCAGTAGCGTGCTGCTAGAAATGCAGTGTTAATGTGATTATGTGTGTGGACACCAGTGTGCTAACCCCTTTCCCTTAATCCCTCACCGGGGGACACTCTGTTCCAAGCACACTAACGCAGAAAGGATTCCACCTGTCTCTCTGCCATGCACACATACATGCACGCTCTAACTGTTTCCTCCCCTTCCTCCCAATACAACACATGGTCCCATCAGATTAACTGGCACACAACGAGGCAGACAGCGTACTACAGCATAGGAACCTGTAACCCGTCTCTATGGTAAACCATTAGTGCAACCCCTGGTGTCTATGGAAGAACTATAGTAGGACTGTGGGGCAAGGTTAGGGTTAGGGTTAGGGTTCCTGGGTGTCTAGGTGCATGGTGGTTATTATAAAGGTATATGGTAATTATTATAAAGGTACATGGTGGTTATTTTAAAGTTACAGGATGGTTATTATTAAGTTAGTGGTTATTTTAAAGGTATAATGGTGGTTCTTTTTTAAGGTCCATCGTGAATCCAAACAGGAAGGACAATGGAGAGGACAGAGTGTGCCTGGGTACAGAAATGGAAAGATTAGTTTTGGTTGCCACAATTTCCTTTAGATACAAGGAGCAAAACTCTGCTTTGCAACTCTCCCAATGTCTCTAGTTCTTATCCTCATTTCAGCTGTGACGAACAAGGAACAAAACATACTTATTGTATGCTTGTATGCTACTCTTCACCCTGGAAAAAAAACATCAGCATGGAAATAATGGAAAGGAATGCAATGGGATGCAAAAAAAATTGCAGGCCGTGATGTTTATTATGGCTTTAGTCTGGAACTAAGCTAGATTCTGTAGAGAAGAGTTGGAGTAGCTCTTGTACGGTTATGGTAAGGGACTTGGTAAACGCAGTGGGTCCCAACGTTTTGGGATGTTTTGCCGTAACATTTTGGACACGCAGTTCACAAACTCTTCTTGCGGAGTATCAACATTTCAGGTGTGGACACGCGTCAAATCGCAGTATGAATGTGCGCGAGGGCCGTGATTAGACCTACATACCTTTTGCTTCACGCTGGCTGGTGCAGTTCATGCACGGCGACTATATATTGTGGCACTTCGGTGCACATGCAGCCATTTAGTTACATCTGTTGTGTGCAACACATTTCTAATTGTAATACATGAAATGATCCCTTCCAGCATACTCCCTGCACCCCTCCTTCAGTACCCCGGCACATCTCACTTTGGGAAGCCCTGAGTGTGAGTGTGAGGGTTCGAGGTTAGGGTTAGTAGCTCTTGTCTTGTCTTGTCAGGTTCACATGTCCTCAAAGTGTTCCAGAGCAGCAGATGGTTGTTTGTGGAGCCATGGTGACTGTATCCATACACACTTAATGGACACCAGATTGTTTGTTTTGATTCCTACAGAGATTTACAGGCAACAACAGAAATTAACAAAATGGATAAACCAGACTAGGGAAACAATAATAATTTAATATTTCTAAGAAAGCATTTGTCAAATGAATACAAAAATAATTGTTACGTTGAAAAACATACAGTAGTAAAAAAACAACAACATATAAAATACATCTAAACCAACAACTAACATTTACCCTTCAACTAACCCTAACCCTATAACTAACCCTAACCTTAAAACTAAAAAAAGAAAAGAAAAAAAAAGACTAAATGAAGGGAGTGTCAGTGCAACCAGAATAACTTCTACGATCAAGAACCGAAGCAATACAAAAACCTAACCTTAAAAATAACCCTAAACCATATAAAATTAATCAAAACCTACAACCTACCCTAACCCTACAGCTATCCCTAGCCGTTAAACCACCTATATCTCCAAAACTTGTCAACATGGGAATAGTCGGGTCCTCACAAAAGGATTTTACAATGATTTAATTTATTTTTAATTTTTTATAATTAAGTGAATAAAGTAATGAAGTATTGCGGAAGGAAAGAATGCAGATACTGTCATAAATAAAAATTTCCCCAACCTAAGATAAATACATTTCTTTCATGCACTAAAAGACCAGTGAGAGCCATATACTAAAGACTTTCTAAATGCATTGAGTAGTGCTGTACAACCAAGCTTCTAAGCAATTGGACTCGAGGGCAGAGTTGCTAAAGGAATAATAATGGTAACATTTCAGAGACGATACATCTCAACAAAGTCATTCCTAATTCAACATGAGAGCTAAAAGCAACAAGTCAGTTTATCAGATATTCTCAGAAAAGGTGTGTCCTCAGTGTTCTAAGTAGGGGGGATTTGTCATCAGAATGGAGCCAGCCACTGCTCAGTAATGGAGGACAGGAAGGGATAAATGACAGATTTGAATTGTTTCAGTGCAGATCCAGAGACTACCCTGAACAGAGGAATGAGACATAGAGTGTTGTGACGTGCTCTTTTGGGTTGGTTGAACAGCATGCGTGTGGCTGCATTCTGAATACTGTGCAGAGCTTTTGCAGTGCACGCTGGTAGCCAACGCAGTTGAGTGTTGCGGTAGTCCAGGGTTAGGGTTAGCAGTATGCCAGCCCAGTCAGTAGAGTGTTGCAGTAGTCCAGGGTTAGGGTAAGCAGTATGCCAGCCCAGTCAGTAGAGTGTTGCAGTAGTCCAGGGTTAGAAGTATGTAACCCAGCCAGTAGAGTGTTGCAGTAGTCCAGGGTTAGGGTAAGCAGTATGCCAGCCCAGTCAGTAGAGTGTTGCAGTAGTCCAGGGTTAGCAGTATGCCAGCCCAGTCAGTAGAGTGTTGCAGTAGTCCAGGGTTAGGGTAAGCAGTATGCCAGCCCAGTCAGTAGAGTGTTGCAGTAGTCCAGGGTTAGAAGTATGTAACCCAGCCAGTAGAGTGTTGCAGTAGTCCAGGGTTAGGGTAAGCAGTATGCCAGCCCAGTCAGTAGAGTGTTGCAGTAGTCCAGGGTTAGAAGTATGTAACCCAGCCAGTAGAGTGTTGCAGTAGTCCAGGGTTAGGGTAAGCAGTATGCCAGCCCAGTCAGTAGAGTGTTGCAGTAGTCCAGGGTTAGCAGTATGCCAGCCCAGTCAGTAGAGTGTTGCAGTAGTCCAGGGTTAGGGTAAGCAGTATGCCAGCCCAGTCAGTAGAGTGTTGCAGTAGTCCAGGGTTAGGGTAAGCAGTATGCCAGCCCAGTCAGTAGAGTGTTGCGGTAGTCCAGGGTTAGGGTAAGCAGTATGCCAGCCCAGTCAGTAGAGTGTTGCAGTAGTCCAGGGTTAGGGTAAGCAGTATGCCAGCCCAGTCAGTAGAGTGTTGCAGTAGTCCAGGGTTAGGGTAAGCAGTATGCCAGCCCAGTCAGTAGAGTGTTGCGGTAGTCCAGGGTTAGGGTTAGCAGTATGCCAGCCCAGTCAGTAGAGTGTTGCAGTAGTCCAGAGTTAGAAGTATGTAACTCAGCCAGTAGAGTGTTGCAGTAGTCCAGAGTTAGGGTTAGCAGTATGCTAGCCCAGCCAGTAGAGTGCTTCAGCGGCATGTGCCGCATTTGCTGATAACAGCTACATGTTTGACGAACATATGGCCAATAACCTCTCTCCCCACTTCGCTGCTTTTAGAAAACATGACGAAAGTGTGCAAGCGCATAACCACTTCCCTTGGCTATTGTTATCAACTTTCCTAATCTTTCTGGGATTAAAGCATAGCCTAACAATAGGAGCTTTTAAAAGGTGTTTCTAGAGATGGTTTCAGTAAAACAGGTATTTGGTTTCTACTGATCATCTCAGTAAGCAGAGACGCAGGCCATTGGGCCTCCCAGGTTGACTGTCCTCGCACGGCCTTGCTTCAGCTCAAAACCCTGGAAACACTGGAGCCAGCTGCAGCACCGCAACACAGCTCTCCTCCACCCCCTTCCCCTCCTGCACCCCCTGCTCTCCTCCTCCTCCTCCTCCTTCTCCTCATCCAAACACAAAACGACCACACTGCTACACACAACGTGAACACACTGCTACACACAACACTAACACACTGCTACACACAACAATATAACTCTGCTACACACACCACTAACACACTGCCAAACACAACACTAACACACTGCTACACACAACACTAACACACTGCTTTACACAACAAAAACACACTGCTACGAACAACACTGCTGCACACAACATTAACACACTGCTACACACAACACTAACACACTGCTACACACAACATTAACACACTACTACAGACAACACTAACACACTGCTAGAAACAACATTCACACACTGCTACACACAACACTAATACACTACACCACACAGAAATACCACTCTGCTACACACAACAAGAACACACTGCCACACAACACTAACACACTGCTACACACAACAAGAACACATTGCTACATGATCACTAACACACTGTTGCACACAACTATAAAACACTGCTACACACTAGGGTTTAATCCCGGGAATAGGGATTCACAAGAATACCCATCCAAACCATTTCCTGTTTCCCGAGAAATATAATAACCGGAAAATGAAAAAAAGAACATTAAGAACATATTTAGTAAATATGTTGGCCTACAGTTTACTTTCTTAAAACATATGCAACAGCTGTGTGGTGTGCCTGTGGAACACACTGAATGCTTATTGTAATTAATACCCTCAAAGCGCTTGTAAGCTGCTGGGATTGTTCTATATTTATGTATTGGCAGTTGTTGGAAAAGCTGAAGTAAACATTTTGAAATGTTCTGTTAACTTTGAGTGATCATGGGCTTTATAACTATATCTAAAGCTTGGCTATGACAGAGGGCTCGCACCAGCAGCTTCACTAAGATAATATGGAATCCGTCACTGCTTAATAAAATGACTTTGAAAATACCAAATCACTTGCTTTGACAAATTTAGTTCATACAGTAGAATTGTCAAATATCACTTCCATGAGGCTGTTCTCAGCAGACAGATCACATGCAACGAACATGCCATTTCATATTCGTCGCAGCTATTGCAAAGTTCAAGCTGCATGCAAAGTTTATATTATGTTCATTCTAATGTTGATTTACATAAATGGCGTTCTTTTACCTTAATACTTATTAATACAACCAAATAATACACTGAAGCAGTCAGGATTGGAACCCATACGTTTATGTCTCCGTCAGGCATTTAGTGTTGCTTGAAATATGACCAATGCGTTTTGACTGTAGCTAAATCAGATTATTATCCGGTTATTTCATTTTGCTTTGGTGTTCCTACAAATGAATAATTTAAGATGGAAGTGGGTATTATAAGGGCCTGACGAGATGCGTTGTTGAGTGTGTGATTGCACCATGTCTGACTGCGACTCATTTTAATCTAGGAAAAGTTTATGTATACCTGGCTTAATATGATTAGCCTTTCATTTCCAGTTCTCCACAAAAGTGTACATTCAACCCACAATGCATTGTTTTTTGGTTTGCTTCCTAAAGTTGGGTCAGATCAGATTATTTGGTCCACAACAGAGGCAAATGAACCACCCAAACGAACCGTAGGCTACTATCTGTCAAAACGTTCCAGGATTAAACTAAAACGGACCATGGTGTTTGGTCCGTTTTAGGGTGTTTTTAAGGTGTGCAAGCACCCTTGAATACAAGCGCAGGTCCCAGGATTCCCGGGATAGTGTGCTTTGGGTCGGGAAAAATATGAATCCATATTACACACAACACTAACACAATACTTCACACAACACTAACACACTCTGACACACACAGCACTAACACACTGCTACACATACTAACACACTACTCCACAAGGAGTAACAAGGGTTAAGGGGTTATCTAACCCGACAACCAGGCTTTTAGTTATTGAACATTAAGACAAATAACAAGCTAGGGCTAATAGGCTTAGTGTGTAAGATGTATTTGTTATCACTGCTTGACATTGAGCACAAATTTACATTGAGGTTAGCCTAACCATTAATAGTCAAGTCAGATCAGAGCATTACCTAACATAAGTATAGCATTCAAATATTTTTTTCTGTAGGTTTAATTGGAGGACTGAACTGTTACATGATTCTAAGACTAAGCTTGTTTACATTCTTATATAGTCACCTGATCTGCTGTTTGTCCCTACCTTTGTTTCCTTGTTATCCACAGACTGAGGGCATCCGGCATCCGGTTTTAATGACATTGCGGTCATTAAAAGAAGGTTTGTGAAGCAGAAAGCTGCTGTACAGTGACAACTATGATGGCAAGGCCAGCAGTGCAGGAAGGGTAAGGGTTAACACTAACTCTGTACACTTTAGACAACCCAGCTTATTATGAAGCAATAGGATGCTTGATGATGATCGGGTGCCAGAACATTGTTCCAACATTTTGTTAAACCTCCTTTTCACTGGACCATTTGCACAGAACATAAGGCCACAAAGCCTGTCTAGTGGAGAATAAACATTTCACTTCAGGGTTAAGGTCAGGGTTGAAACATCATGCCACTGTGTGTTCCTTATGGTTCTTACCTGGGTAAAATAAAAGGGTACGGGTTAACTGCTGTTCTGGTAAGGGCTCGACTTCATAGGACACAGAACTCTGGATGTATTCAGCTATGAACTGAAGTCTTAAAACAATGGTTGAAAACATGTTTCTCTTTCAATCTGTAATCCTGTTCTTGGATTCCAGTCTTTTATCCGGAAATACCATTTTCTCATCCCTCCCTAGAATATGGCAAGCAGAACATGACTGGCAGAACATGGCTGGCAGAACATGGCTGGCAGAACATGGCTGGCAGAACATGACTGGCAGAACATGACTGGCAGAACATGACTGGCAGAACATGGCTGGCAGAACATGACTGGCAGAACATGGCTGGCAGAACATGACTGGCAGAACATGGCTGGCAGAACATGGCTGGCAGAACACGGCTGGCAGAACACGGCTGGCAGAACACGGCTGGCAGAACACGACTGGCAGAACACGGCTGGCAGAACACGGCTGGCAGAACTTGACTGGCAGAACATGGCTAGTAGAACATCTTTTTTGTTTGATAATAAGAATATATCCTGGATCATACGCTGGGAGGGAAAATTAATCTCACAAATCGAATGATTGCTATATAAAATGCACAGTCCATCTGCAGAACATTGTAGTTTCACCGCGGCAGACCCACACCCATTCCATCCGCCGTCGCACAATCACGTAGCCTATGTAAGTGCAGTCTGATTCTCTTAGCACCCTGGTTGTTTTTTCCTAAGTCCTCATAAATTCTCCTTCACATCTTTCCTTGACCTCATGATGTTTTCCATCGACTTCAAGGAAAAGAGGTTAGGAAAGTACATAGGGAAATAGGGATTGCACCCCAACCCCAACTGAATGTGGATAGGTAAATGCCAGTCCATCCTCCAGTCCCTTGAAGCGTTATCTGGTTCCCGGGGGAAGCGGCTGGGTGGTCGCTGGACTATAGGCTGCCCTCACTCAGGGATGTCCACGGCTCTTGGCACATTAGACCACCGTCCACCCGAAATCGTGCTGTAAGCACTGAGGATTTTCTTTAACTAACCCTTTTTTTTTATTAAATAATGAAGTTAAAGGAATTTAAAGGGTTAGGTCAAGGAAAGGATGCCTCTACCCAGGTAAGGACTACGTGGAATACATGGCGGGTAAATTCAGCACTTAAATCAGATAACTTTATACACATAATCTATGAAGTGAAATTTGTACTTTATGTTAAATATACAATAAACTATGCTTGTTTGTACATTTTACAAGACCTGTGTGTATTGCTAGTTTGAATTTAAGTGTCAAATAAATGCCAAATGCTTCTTGAGTTTAATTCCTGGGCTGTAGCCTCCACCTAGTGGAATTTAGAAGACATGACACTGCTGTAATGACACAATGAAGCCTTGAATCAATGCCTTTTCCATTGAACTGCTGAAAACATCGTATTATATATTTCTAGGGTTTACTAACATAAAATTAACATTTCAGATATATACCAGTGTTAGTAAGTTAGGGACAGGGGAAGGGATGTGGCTATGGTGAGGGCAGGGTGACAGGAACAGTTAAAGTTAAGGGAAGGGAAAGGTGAGGGAGAGGGGAAAGGTTAGGGTGAGGTTAAGGTTAGGATAAGGGGAAGGGATAGTTTAATGTTAAGATAAGGGTAAGGGAGAGGTTAAGGTTAGAGTAAGGGGAAGGTAGAAGTAAATGTTGGATGAGGGGAACTGAAAAAAATATATAACAAATATATAGATATTAGTTGGATAACATGTTAGTGTAATATGCAGAGCCAGTCGACCAACATCTAACTCAGCAAGACCTCAGGGGACTGTGGAAGAGAGATTCCTAACCCCCCTCCTCTCTGCTGCCCTTCTTTGACCCCAAGACCAACTAGTGTTAGTCTCCAGGCCAAAAAGGCACCAGTTGGAGACGGGATGTTGGAGCTAGTGGGAATATAAGAGTTTGTTATTGTTCATTTTGTTTATGTAATAGAGGTGTTGGTATAATCTCTGATGGGTGCACCACTTTCACCCACATAGATGGCCCCACACATCGGCCTGAAGGTCAATTTACTATTAAAACATTGGCTCAGTGATTTAAACAGTGGCAGTATGTTATTTAAAAGGACATTATAAGACAACACAGTGGTGGTTGCAATTCCCTTTAATTTACATTTGAGAAACTCAAAAAAACATTTACATATTTTAAACTTCAGGATGTTGCTGTGGGCTTTCTTACTAGCAAAGGAAAGATGCTCATTACTTTTGGCTGTGCTCTATGGGGGGTCTGTCAACAAATGGCTTGTAAATAGAAGGTGTAGTACAGATTGGATACATCTACTGACGCTAGTATGCAAATATTCTATACACAATCTCAAAGGGGTGAGACCAGTGGTAAATGAAATATCTGAATGATAAAATACCAGATTTCAGTTGAAAGACCACACTCGGATTTCACACAATATGTGATATTCAGAGATAAGCTAGAGTGACCATTGTGACACTGTGTATTCAGGGCTACTAGAATTTGCATCTGACTGAAAAATAAATCGTATTTGACATGAACCGTTGCATTTCTAACACAGTCCCATAGCCACAACGACAAAGTGGCAATCTCGAAGATCACGATTTTCATTGTAATAAATGTCAGTGAAGTCACTATCCATCGCCAAATGAGGTAACGCAATAGTGATTGAGCCTATGGCCCACTGATTAAAGCCCTTGCATTTGTAATATTATTACTGTTACTAACTTGGTGTGGGTGGGGATTTTCCCGTCATGCATTAAAATCTCAAACGGCACAGTTAGTGACAAGTTTTCCATCACCCAGCAGTGGTTGTTCCGCCTGAGAGGGTATGGCCGAGCTACTGCAACAGACTCACTCTTCAACTCACTTGTGTGTGTGGCAGCAACTGTTTTATTTCCGCCATAGGTGCCGTCGAAGAGAACAAAACGAAGACCTTTGAGATTGCCACTTTAAACCCTAACCAGAGAACTGGCTCCAACTCACATCTGGATTTGGGTCCAAATGAGTCCTTATAAAATAGGATTGTGAAAGAGCCAATGGTTACCTGGAACAATTTATTTCCAGGTCCAGTGGTTCTGACTAACTGACTGGAATGAAAAAAGAATGGTGTGCGCTATTCAGAGCATGTTTTATCAAGTAACAATATCAATAATTAGTTAGAAAACCTGAAATATAATATATATTAAAAAGGCATTTAGCTTAAGTTAAATTAAGTTAAAAAAAAAGGTTTCCTTGTTAGTTGCTAGTTCAAGCATCAATGGCTATAATTTGCCATGGGGAGATGTGGTTTGCTTGTCTCCATGGCTTCCAAAAGCAGCCACCAGGTCTTTGACACTGCTAGCTGCAAGGGGCTTCTCCTTGCTCAAGCCACTCTTACCCTTAGTTTTGCAAGGATTGGCATTCAGGCTCTTGGACCTGACGGCTGGATACATCCTATCTTGAGCCACGAGCAAATGCCCTGAATCATCAGACTCCATCTCTGCTTGACTATTCTGTTTGTTCTCTTGCTCCATGGCTTCTTGTTCCCCAGCTGTTTGTTTTGATGTCTTTCCTTCATTTTCCTGCTTGGTCTCTGAGTTGGTTTCACTTTCAGGAGGACTTGCCACTGAAACCGTTGGCATGTAGCCAAAGGAGGGCTGACCTTTGTACTCAAAGTGGGCTCCCCATTGAGCCATGCTTGGTGATTTAGTGTCCATATCTGGGACATTGTGGGCTGATGAAAAGTATTTTGCCCAGTTATTTTCTTCTCCTCCATATATGGGGTTGTACACAATCCCACTCATCGTCTTCCGACTGGAAGAGGGTGAGCTGCAAAGAGTTTGCGATGGCAAATAACGCGTCTCTTTTGACTTCTCTAGGGGGTATGAAGCAGTTGCCTGCACTTTTTCCTTTGCAACAGCAATTCCTGGTTTATCCGGTGAATTGGTCAATGCTTCCTTCCCGGGGATTCCCTTTTGCAACAGCTCATCTGCAGCACTTGGTAATGACTTCACAGGCTTCTGGTCCGAGTCACAAGAGGTAATCAAAATGTCAACGCTGGAAATAGAGCACCTTCTGTCCCTTAATGGCATCACCTCCAGTGTAGCCCCGTATTCTCTAGCGGGGACGCATCCATCTACTGATGCCAGAGGTACCTCGTTCAAACTCCCCTTTCTCTCAAGGCTGGGCTGTGCCCTCTTGTCTTTACCCGTGTCCGCAGATGGCGACGCCTTCTCCTCATTCTCCAGGGGGAAACGATAGACGCTGCAGCCATCGGAGCTGTTGATGCTGCCGTGGCGCAGGAGGGTGGACGGGTCACAGAAGGAGGAGCCCCTGGATCGGGTGCGGGTCAGCTCTGTCTGATCGATCCCCGCCAGCTTCTCCAGGGCGTTCATCATCCGGGCAGAGAATTCCTCCAGCTGGCCCAGGCGGAGATCCACAGTCTGCAGGGAAGTCTTCATGGAGTGCTCCCTCTCATTCACCTCCTCCAGCCGCATGAACATGTTCTCCACCCTGTTTTGTTTTGTTATAAAAAAAACACAAAATAAAGGTTCAACCCTGTAGTTGTCTGTCCTTCATTGTCTTATATCCTTTTTCTATTAAATAATTACTGCGTATATTTCATCTCACATATTACATTTAATATACAGGCATGTCAATTTTGTGGACACTATTTACTAAGGGTGTAACAACTCACAAAAAGTATGATTCGGTATGATATTATTATACACATTTATTTAACATTATATTATAAAATAACAATTGTTCTGGGTCACGGTTTGACACAAACAGAATAAATGCCTGAGAGTGTCAATTTCATTCAGATTTGTCAACCACGTACCAGTTTAGTATTAACCTTCAAATATGAGTACCGTAGTCAACATAAAACGAGACAACACAGTGCCTGAGCGAATGTAAATTCTATTCACATTTATTAGAATGCCACCATGTACTGTATGTGTGTATGTCACTGTGTGTGTGTAAGTCACGGTGTGTGTGTATGTCACGGTGTGTGTGTATGTCACTGTGTGTGTGTATGTCACGGTGTGTGTGTATGTCACGGTGTGTGTGTATGTCACTGTGTGTGTGTATGTCACGGTGTGTGTGTATGTCCCGGTGTGTGTGTCCCGGTGCGCATGTCACGGTGTGTGTGCATGTCCCGGTGCGCGTGTCATGGTGTGCATGTCAGTGTGCATGTCACGGTGTGTGTGTCACGGTGTGTGTGTATGTCACGGTGTGTGTGTATGTCACGGTGTGTGTGCATGTTACGGTGTGTGTGCATGTCACGGTGTGTGTGTATGTCACGGTGTGCATGTCGGTGTGCGTGTCACGGTGTGTGTGTGTGTATGTCACGGTGTGTGTGTATGTCACGGTGTGTGTGCATGTCACGGTGTGTGTGTATGTCACGGTGTGCATGTCGGTGTGCGTGTCACGGTGTGTCACGGTGTGTGTGTGTCACGGTGTGTGTGCATGTCACGGTGTGTGTGTATGTCACGGTGTGCATGTCACGGTGTGTGTGCATGTCACGGTGTGTGTGTATGTCACAGTGTGCATGTCACGGTGTGTGTGTATGTCCCGGTGTGCATGTCACGGTGTGTGTGTATGTCACGGTGTGTGTGTATGTCACGGTGTGTGTATGTCACGGTGTGCATGTCACGGTGTGTGTGTATGTCACAGTGTGCATGTCACGGTGTGTGTGCATGTCACGGTGTGTGTGCATGTCACGGTGTGTGTGTATGTCCCGGTGTGCATGTCACGGTGTGTGTGTATGTCCCGGTGTGCATGTCACGGTGTGTGTGTATGTCCCGGTGTGCATGTCACGGTGTGTGTGTATGTCACGGTGTGTGTGTATGTCACGGTGTGTGTGTATGTCCCGGTGTGCATGTCCCGGTGAGTATGAATCATACCTCTCGGATGTGACCCTGATGCGCTCGTTGTTGGACGACTGCTTTTCATCCTCTTTCTCATGAAAAGACTCTTCTACACACTGCTCTTCAAACTCATATAGGCTCTTCAACTCTTCCACGCTCAGCACAAGTTCTGTTGGGGAACAAACATAGTTTTAGGAATGGGAAACTAAATGCAGAACAATAATATTTTCACTGGAGAAAGCTGGTACGCCGAGCAAAACATTGCAATGATTTTATGGGCTAACGGTACGATAACCCATTGGTTCCAGCGAGGCTACAATAAGCCTTACTCGAGCCAGCGAGTAAGCAATAGACACTTGTACACCCGATTTATTTTACCTCAACAACAAAGCTTGATCTTTCAAAAAAATAAAAATAATCAATGGAGCATACTCCATCTATACTGCCCCCTTGTGTACACGTTAACGTGATGTGGAAGCATAAACGCAGGCAACTCTGCAAAGCTCCGCGTTGTGTCTCTACATCGCGACATGGCTCTTGGTGCTGGTACATGGTGCTGCGCGCAGAACTATAAATCCAGTTTACGTCGCTTTGGATAAGAGCTTCTAGGAAACCGGAGTAATTGCGCTTACGGAGACCCCGTTCCCGGTCTTCCTGCTCTCCTTCATGTTTACGCCTGCTCCAGCGACAGCAAAGCCTCTGCAGCACAATGTAGATGTGTGGGAAGATGATGAGCGGAGGGGGCAGGATGGGCCGGTCGTGGAAGGTCATGATCAACTGGTACCGCTGGAATTTCCAAACCTGGTTGGAGATGGACTTCACCTCAAAGAAGGTGTTGCTGTGAGAGTGAAAAGGGGGACATGGAATAGTTTTGCCCGATGACACTTAAAAATATACAGTGGTACAGTGTAAACATTGGTATCAAGTAACTATTACATAGATACAGGCCCTAACATGCTAAAATAAGCTTTAAAATACTAGACATATTAGGAATAGTAAAACACGTTTTTGCCTTTCTGTAATTTCTCTTTCAAACATATAGCTTCAGTTGGTATATTCTTCAGTTGGTGTATCAGTAAGTTTTGCTGTGATTCAAGCTGAGGCCAACTGTTGCTTAGGTCAATGAGAACAGCAGCCTATTGACCTATGTTTCATAGGTCAAGAGCAGCAGCTTCAAATTGCCAGCAATTATTTTCAAATCAAAGTTAAACTTACTTAAAGACGGCGATGAGCAGGTTGACCAGCAGAATGTTTGCCACCAGCAGGTAGCAGGCCATTAAGGCAGGAGTGAGCGAGGCACCAGGTATACAGGGAGGAAGTTTCTTTCCATCCTCGTCGTACTGGTTGTCACCACATGGAGCTGAGCAACAAGCACACATATGCATTTGTGCATACAATTCTTAAGATCATTACATAAAATAAACACATGAAAACGAATTCAGTGCCGTAACACTGTGCCAGTTATTATGCATTATGCCAGTTCTTTACCACATACCGTAAATAACCTATATCAATGAATATATACAAATATAAATGCCAATGCCCATTTAGTAAATTGTTAATGAGATAACAACGCACGGATATACTTACGGTTGATTTCCATAGCATACACTACACCCCAGAGTCCAGGTGAAGAAAATGAGGGAAGAAAGAGAACAAAGTCAAAGTACAACCACCATAATTTTTATTCCCAGTGAAAATGAAGCTAGCTCAATCTTTCTGCAAAAAGGCTCAATAGCTATCCCCACACAGTCTATTAATCCAGCTCAGGCAACAGATGAGCAAAAAGGACAAAAGGTCCACTACTGGCAGTAAAGAACATCAAATAAACACAGTCTGCCTGATAGGCAGACAGCTTCTTCCCAGTTTCCTTTCCAATCATTGTTCACATGATTGATAAATACGATTGTAAAATATGTCAGTGGTCGCGTGTGTGTGTGTGTACTAATGATTGGAAAGTCATGCAGTCATCCTCCAAGCTCATAATACAATGGTCAGCCTAGCTCATATCTAGCAGGCAGATGATCATCAAATTGAACAGACACATTTATTTTATTCTTATGGTCCTTTTACATTGTACGTGATTGTTCGTTGCGATTTATCCCCACAACTGAATGGCACTGTACACATCTGATGCAATTTCAGTTTTGTGAAAAAGCAACATTAACTTTAATTGCACCACGGTCGAGTTTTGCTTACCGAAAAGCCAAAAGTACCAAAGCTTTTTTACAATTACAGTAAACTACAAGGCAGTGGTCTAATATCAAAATATCAAATACGTAACATACATTCATATTTTTTTTGTTTATATAAACATGAAGTTAAATCTGGAAAGGGTTATTGTAGTAAGTCTGTGAGATTAATGTACATCACTGGGAATAAGTACCTAAATGAAAATAAAATTCTATAAAACATATAGATTTCATTATTACTCTTATAGTAAACCTGCACCATTGTGATGCCTGCTGGCCAAAAGGTCAACCGGAGCTTGCAACGACAGCGGGATCATAGCGTATAAAGTCGTGAAACTGCTAGTAACCTTGTTTCCGATATAATTTCTGAACTTCAGGAACCCACGCGTAGACATATTTAGAAAAAGTCATGAAAGGGCGATGCTGAAACTTGGTTGAGAATTTTACTAGATTTGTTTTATATTTACTAGCAGTTAAATGACCCCCCTCATAGCGGTTATAGTGTTAAATTATTATTTTTTTCACATTTGTCAACAATCTGCAACCTCTTGTAGTTGTCAGCAAAGTTCGAAAGACAACATTGTCGATTTTTCGGCCACAGCTTTATTGCTGAAATCGAGCAAATATATACAAACAATGCAACAGTGCCATCAAGTGACGACAAATATCTTTCTACTTTAATACATATCTTAATGTCTATTTATGTTACATTTTTGTTCCTAGAATGCCCATACAATGCCCATAAAACAAGCCTATGCTAATTCATTATATGACTATATAATATATTATTAATCCTAGCAGCAGAGAGCACACTGGAATCACTTTATACATAACTCATCACCCACACAAAGGAATGAACATAATAATGTTTGTATCTGCACGTCTCTTTGTGAGCTTTTGTGTTTGTAGTTGTATCCGTTGGTGTGTTTGTAGTTGTGTCCGTTGGTGTGTATGTGTGTGTGTGTGTGTCTGTGTGTGTGTGTGTGTGTGTGTGTGTGCTTCCATGGGTGTGCATTTAGGACCATCTGGATGACGAGCAGACAACGGCGGGAAAGTGGGGTTGGAAAGAATATCCACACACAAGGATGACATGAAATCAAATAATCTGCCTATTTAACAGGAAAGAGAATCTTACTATGAACTCTAGTCTTACGGTCTATCGAGTCCGCAAACACCTCTCCATAGATCATCCAGTAGGGCATGTAGAAGATGTTCCTGGCCAGTCGCCAG
Source organism: Lota lota (assembly GCA_026745465.1). Lineage (NCBI taxonomy): Eukaryota > Metazoa > Chordata > Actinopteri > Gadiformes > Lotidae > Lota > Lota lota. The sequence goes on along the minus strand of JACYXH010000659.1, from coordinate 14,792,557 downwards.
GTGGGTTTCTCGTCTGGATGGAGGATGGCCTGCCGTGCCACGCCAAAGCTCATCAGCACCACCAGCATGATCACCACGAAGTACAGCATGTCAATCATCTGCAACACAAGCACAATGTATGTTATACCACACTGTTGTACCACTTTGTTGTAGCACACTGATCTGCATATCTGTCTATCTGCTATCTATCTCTCTAATAATAATAATTGCATTTATATAGCGCTTCTTCAAGGTACCCAAAGCGATTTACATAGTGAGTATGTGAGTGTGTTGGAGGGGGGTTATGGGGGTTATGATACCTCATTTAGTACCCATCTCTCCTTCCATCTATCTACTATCTATCTCTCTATCCATCTATATTTCCATCCATCCGTCCATCTGTCTACTATCTCGCTATCCATCTATTCCATCCATCTCTACCTTCCGTCTTAGTTTTTAGTATTGGACCATTGTTATTGTATCACTCTCTCTGGCTCTCTCTCTGTCTATGTCAAAGTGTTCGATAGGCTTCTCCCCTCTCGCTGTGTACTGCCTCCCGTCACTTCCCGAGGACAACCTACCATCTTGCCAATCATCATGACGTAAGGCCCCAGGTACTTGTTGACACCAAAGATGTCGAGGACCCGGATGTACCAGAAGATGATGTCCACGCAGTAGATGACCCGACCGTAGCCCATGTAGGGCTCATTCTGCAGCCGGAGCAGCAGACCTATGAGGAAGACTGAGATGGCCACCAGGTCAGTGATGTTCCAGTACTCCTCTAGCCACACGTTGATCTTCTGCTTCAGCTTCCCTGGTTCGGACATCAGGATCTTATGGGAAGTTGTGCGGTTTGACAGAAAAAAACAACAACCACTAATCAAATATCGTACAAATAATCTTGTGTTAAACTTTTTTTTTTTAATCAAAGTGTATTTTGTCTAAACGTATTATTATATATATTTATTACACAGAGTTGGTGAATACTCAATTCTGATCGGTCAATACAGCATTCTATGGTCTGTCATTTCTGAATAGAAGGGCGCTGCTATGAATAACGTTATGGTATGGATGTTATTACCAACCGTATCATTTAACGGAAAATTATTTTAGCAGAACCAGTAAAATAATCAATTACTTCTGATATAAAACCCTGTTCGGGTTTATTAGATTAGATTATATTAGATTACACTTTATTAATCCCCCGGAGGGGAAATTCTTGTGTTACAGCACAGCAGCAGTCAAAGAAGAGACACAAGATATAATACAATACAAAGTAATGCTAAAGTAATGCTAAGGAAATGCTAAAAGAATTACTAAAGTAAATGCTAAAGTAATGACAAACAGGGCAAACAGTATAAATTATAAACAGTACAATTCACAGTATATAAAGTGTGTAAATGCAATGTAAAAAAGTGACCCAGAGGTCAATATATATATATATATATATATATATATACACACACACACACACACACACACACACACACACACATATATATACACACACATATACATTTATATATACATATATACATACATACGCATAAACACATATATATACACACACACATATACACACACATGTATATATACATATACACACACACACACACACATACATACACATACACACATACACATATACACATACATATACACACATACTGTATACACATGCATACATAAACATATACACACACATACCCATAGACATACATAGATGCACACACACATATATAAATAAACTCTAAAGTGCTAGTGTCCATACATTTATTGATGTGGGGGGGTGGGGGGGGGGGCTTCTTGTATATATATTTTATAAGAAGCACACTTCTTGTAACTTGCAACAACAGCCAGTTATTAATCTTTCTTTTTAATTATACTTAATATATCAGGGATGCAAACACATTTAGAGGGAAAAGAGCGCTACCCAAAGTAAAAAAAAAAAAAAAAATCGCAAAGGTGAGTTGGCAATATCCTAACCATAGGCGGATCATGAGACAATGCCTCATACATCAGACTGGCTCACAGTCTGATGTGTGAGGCATTGTCGCGCTACCTGATTGTTTGTGTATCTGTAGCTATGCTCTGTGTACGCTGAGGTCCCGGATGCTCAGCACCATTTCTTTAAGGTTAAATTAGTAACACCAGTCACGTCATATTTCTACATAAGACTCCCCACACACTCAGTTAACTAAAGGTTTTACTCACTCTAGGTTACTGACGGACGAGGGGTCCTGAAATTAGACTCTGAAATTTGATTACATTTTCAGCCCTGCCTACATTGGCAGCTAACGTTTAGAACACATCCAACGATATTAGTGAGCCAGATGTTACCTCGGCTGATCTTTCCATCAGTGGGGAGTTGATGCTGGACTTTAAATGCGGGTAAATATAGGGAGGGGATGAGTGCATATAAATCCTCCTGTGTAACCTTGCTATACAATTCTAAACATGGTATTGTATATATGCTTTCTAGCTTTCTATTTGGTGTACGTCAACCCCAACCCAAAAAATGAAATAAACTCTTCGGATCTAAAGATTAATATAAGTCACCCAAATTGAGGCAATAAAAGCCACATTCGCCGAAAGCGAGTTGTTTGCATCCCTGATACTTAACTTTGAACTATTGAATTAAATATTATGTCAAACTTTAAGAAATCTATGCTATGATATAGAAATTAAGTTACAATAAATGTCCTGTTCTGTGTGTACCTGTCTGACTTTCTCTAGCCCCAAAGTGATGATGTAAGAGATGACAATCCACTCCTGTAGTGAAGGCCAGCGTTCCATTTTCACCAGAATGATGTAGTTGTACAGCATGAGGTACACAAGATAGGAAATCTGTCAAGAGAAAAGTTTGGCAGTGATTATAATGTTACACACTATTACAGTAACTAGCCTCCTTGAGCCTCAAACAGGAATTTGAGAATTCTTAAAAAGGTAATCTACATTTAATATCGCTTTACCACTACCACTTTCTACAACGTTTCCCCTCTTCTTTTTCTTTGGGATCAATTTGAAGGGTCAGGGTTCAGGAAGGAGAGCTTATGTTTAGAGTTTCAACATCTGTTCTCTACTTGCCGTGGTGAACCAGAACTTGGTGAATGGGGTGTTGTAGAACTCAAAGATCTTTTTGCTGGTTGGGACTCTTCTCTGTTTCTTCTGGTGGTCCTCTTCGTCGCCCTTCTTAGACATCCCATCCCCATTAGAGGCACCATCCTGAGGATACAGGTTGGGTACACACATTAGAGGCACCGTCCTGAGGATACAGTAACAGCTTGGACACACATATTAGAGGCACCGTCCTGAGGATACAATAACAGCTTAGACACACACATTAGAGGCACCGTCCTGAGGATACAGTAACAGCTTAGATTCACTGCCATTCATGAGCTGTAAATCATGGAGAGGAAAACCAATGACATAAATGAAAGTGCCACATGCATTAAAACTAATGAAACAGAAAGGATTAAAAGAAAAGCAAAACTATGTATTTTTCTATTCTATAGTTTCTTTTCTTCTATTTACGTATCGGTAAATTACATGAAAAGACAAAACATGTTTATAAAGAGTGCCTAGCCAATATGTTAAAATAAGTTAGTGGTTCACATAAGACCTAAAGCCAAAGTTGCTTGATTTCATGACATGGAAATTGTGTAATGTTCCAAGATAATTATAATTAATAATCACTTGTTATTAAAATGCTTTCATAGAGTAGTTGTTTTGTACCTTGTTGGACTTGTTATCTTCTTCTCTCTCTTTTCCCTCTGCTTTTTCCTTAGAAGAGTGATATGTGGCCTCTTCTCCAAGCCTGAAGTCCAGCAGGAGAATGGAAGGTGGGAAAACAATGCCTAATATCACCTGCAAGAAACAACAGCTAGAAGTTTGAGAAGGAATGGAAGTAGGATCCTTCTATCACTGTGTCTTAAATGATATACATTAGAACTAGTGTGCAACATGAACGTGTAATGTGTTAATACAGATTGACCGATTATTGACACGGAATTATGATTTTGGCTACAGGATTCAGGCAGGATGTATACAGCCTAAGGCGTCTCTCAGTGCTTTACAATAAATAGTTCTTACTTGCATATTCATACATTGACAGTGACATTAACATTAACCATGCAACCATATTGACCTGTCCAAAAAAGGAACCAGCACTGAAACACACTTTTAAGGCCAATGTGCGGGCTGGCTCCCCCAGCTAATTCATGTTAGGGGACAGTGTGTGGCAAATCCAGTTACAAATGATTTTCCTAATTTTAACTAGAACTTGGCATAATTGAAGGTAAGAAAAACATGGTATCACAAAGCGTCGAGCCTTGATACCGATGAGGTGGGAAAACCCAAAAGGGATGGTGGACCACAGCATTTTAATTTCATTATAATATTGTTTGTCCAAGGGGCAACATTTAAGAGCTTTTAAGAGCATTTAACAGCAGCAGAGGAGGTGATGTTTTGGGTAAATCTCAAAATCGTGCGCTCTATGTCTTATCTCCAGTTACGTCTCATACAAGTTAGTTTTTGTTCTGCGCATGATGGTTGCATTACAAAAAGAGTGTCTAGAAAGTCTTAAAGAATGACAATAATTTTGTACTTGATTTGCTACACACTAGCCCTACATTAATTAACCGAGGTTGCTACCCTGCAAGTCTGCCTTTAATCCGGTAGACAACCTCTATCTACAACCTCCACCCTGGTACCTTTAATCTGGTAGGCAGCCTCAATCTACAACCTCCACCCTGGTACTTTTAATCTGGTAGGCAGCCTCAATCTACAACCTCCACCCTGGTACCTTTAATCTGATAGGCAACCTCAATCTACAACCTCCACCCTGGTACCTTTAATCTGGTAGGCAGCCTCAATCTACAACCTCCACCCTGGTACCTTTAATCTGATAGGCAACCTATATCTACAACCTCCACCCTGGTACCTTTAATCTGGTAGGCAACCTCTATCTACAACCTCCACCCTGGTACCTTTAATCTGATAGGCAACCTCAATCTACAACCTCCACCCTGGTACCTTTAATCTGGTAGGCAACCTCAATCTACAACCTCCACCCTGGTACCTTTAATCCGGTAGACAACCTCTATCTACAACCTCCACCCTGGTACCTTTAATCTGGTAGGCAGCCTCAATCTACAACCTCCACCCTGGTACTTTTAATATGGCAGACAACCTCAATCTACAACCTCCACCCTGGTACCTTTAATCTGGTAGGCAACCTCTATCTACAACCTCCATCCTGGTACCATTAATCTGATAGGCAACCTCTATCCACAACCTCCACCCTGGTACCTTTAATCCGGTAGACAACCTCAATCTACAACCTCCACCCTGGTACCTTTAATCTGATAGGCAACCTATATCTACAACCTCCACCCTGGTACCTTTAATCCGGTAGACAACCTCTATCTACAACCTCCACCCTGGTACCTTTAATCTGGTAGGCAGCCTCAATCTACAACCTCCACCCTGGTACTTTTAATATGGCAGACAACCTCAATCTACAACCTCCACCCTGGTACCTTTAATCTGGTAGGCAGCCTCAATCTACAACCTCCACCCTGGTACCTTTAATCTGATAGGCAACCTATATCTACAACCTCCACCCTGGTACCTTTAATCTGGTAGGCAACCTCAATCTACAACCTCCACCCTGGTACCTTTAATCTGATAGGCAACCTATATCTACAACCTCCATCCTGGTACCATTAATCTGATAGGCAACCTCTATCCACAACCTCCACCCTGGTACCTTTAATCTGGCAGGCAAGATGCTCTACACCTCCACCCTGGTACCTTTAATATGCTCTCCACATCCACTCCCGTACTGCTAATCTAGCAGGCAATCTACTCTACACCTCCGCCCTGGCACCTTGAGTCCGTTGCTCTTCCCCATCCGCAGGCAGCCCATCCACATGTCGGTGAGCAGCATCTGGCTGCAGGTGTGAGCGATGAAGTCTCTGTGCTTAGCAGCCACAGCCAGCTTCAGGCACGTGGAGTTACTCCAGTTCTTCAGCTCGTAAGTCAGCAGCTTCATGGCCACCTGCTCGTCGTGCTTGTAAGACTGGTCCAGGAGTTCGTAGGCCAGCTGGCCAAACTCCCTGGGGAGTGGAAGGGTGGAGGAATAAGACAAAGGATCGAGTACGTTTCAAACACAATGGTGACAGTTAAAAAGTTCAAACCCCATTCTTGCAATAGCAAACAAGTAAATGCAACTAGGTTGCTGTAGTATTAATATTGTAGTATTTCTGTGAATTACATTAACACCATATACAGGATTCTCAATTGCTTGTCTTAAAGGGGGACAGTCAGGCTGAACTTCTTTCTAAGGTAAGAGAGTAGGCCTACTGCTTCATACGTGTCTTGTGAAAAACGGGTCTGCAACATCTTCGTTTCCGAGAACATTCGAATTTGTAGAAAAGCAAAGGGAATTCTTACTTACAATTGTGCAAAACTGCTCGACTACACAGCATGCTTGTGTACTTTGTCTAAAGAAATGTCTGAGTGAGTGGGAATCACCTGGAGTTGTTCTCTAGGTCCTGGAAGATGTCGTCCACCATCTCACTCTGGGACAACTCGTGGGCCATGGCCTTGTTGAGCTTGCAGGCCACCAGGGCTTTGGCCATGGCCTCCTCGCCCCGCTGCCACAAGAAGAGCGCCATCTTCTGGCGGTGCATCAGCACGGCCCACACCATGAGCTCGTGGAAGGGAAACTGAAACCTGCACAACTCAGGGTCATCTAAATCGATGTCCTCCTCTTCCTCTTTCTTCTTGTTCTTCTTACCTTTGCCCTTCAAACGTGGTTCGTCATCCTGTGGGACAATGCAAGGAAAGCTTTTACTTCATTGTGTGGTGAAATACAGAGTTTAAAACACATAAACATTGAAAATTGATTGTTTAATGGATAATAATATCCGAATTATTGTGAATAACTTTTAATTGAAGGGGAAACATACCTCCATTCCTAGGAGTTTAAGAGCTTTTGGCTGTGAACATAAAATAGATAATAAATACAGATTTATGAAATATAATACATTATGGATGTTGTTTCATGTACGTAAACATGCAGAGTGAACACTTATTTGTCCTTAATGTATCACTTACTCTTTTAAGACCGTACAGGTTGGTATACAGCGTCCGGAAGCACTTCCTGGTGTACTTGCACCGATAAGCTCCGCCCATCAGAAACTCTACAACCAATCCGATATCAATCAAGGTGATCTGGTAATCTGGTGGGAGGTTTCCCTGTAAAATCGCATTGTTATTATTGAGCAAATATACTGTACATTTGACATGTACTTTTTTTAAATAGAAATGTCATGGTACCGTACGGTAGCATGTAAGTTCCTACTCTTTTGTCAAAGCACAAGTTCAGGCTTAACTTGAAGATGTAGGAATATTGTACCTTTTTCACATCCCTGACCACAATGTGCAGTGTGTTAGCTGGCCCCAGTCTCTGTACAGGAGAAAAACAGGAACAAATCATATAATAGATAATATCACCAGGCAGAATATATTTTCCAGGAAGGTTTGAGATAGTCATAGTTATAAGTCCTGTTTTGTATTTTCAAAATGTGTTGTCCACAATGCAAATGTAGTTTGAAACTATTTTTGGATTGCCTACATTACTCACTAATTAACATTGCCTACATTACTCTACTGCTTATTATTTTAGCAATTAGTATAGATTCACAGCCTCTTCACAATGAATATACCACGGGAATCAAAGGGGACGTACGTAATTAGGATTCAATCAGATTGTGAGTCATACCAGTAGGGATATCAAGCAGGTTTGTGCTTGCGCCAGAGTTCAGGCTCAGCTCATTGCTTTGGTAAATGTTGAACAGTATGAAGATTTGTTCATAAAGAGTGGGCTTGAACTGGATCTCAAGCTTCAATAAAAAAAAGGAACCAAACCTTTTCAAAGTGGCTTGACTCTTCACTCACCGTGTTGTACAGTTCCTCTAGTCGAGGGATGGTGAGGAAGTGGTGGATATTGACCCCATTTTCAATCAGCAGCTTGACAAAGTCCACTCTGTCCAACACCAGGGCATCCATCATGGCCTGCTCCAGAGAGTTCACCTGCATGGTAAACAGTGTCACATAGGTAAACACAACACAGAATGGAACACACAACACAAGCCAGCTTCAGAGAGCTCACCTGTGGAGTAAACAAGGTAAATAACACAGTATGGAACACACAACACAGGCCCTGCAGATATGTCACTGTAGTTACTTATGTGGCTTCATTTAAATCATGTTCAAACATCATATTGATCCAAACAATATTTGATAAGCTAATAATTAGAAAAGTTGGTATGACATAGTGTGTTTTGTTCAATAAAGATATGGCAAAAAGGAATGGATAAATAGACTAGAAAGAAAGAATGAAAGACAGAACAAAGAAAGACAGAAAGAAGGGAAGAAAGAACAAGATAATTCTTTCTCATACAACATGTATGCTTGCAACATGTTAACTACCCAGTTCCTTAGCTCCAACTTCCTGGGGTCTGTCTCTTCAGGAGGCTCCGGCTTGGCCTTGCCTCCCTTCCCCTTCTTGCCCCTGGCCTTCCCCTTGCCCCCGCCCCCACCTCCTCCACCACCACCAGCAGCTCGCGGTGCAGAGGACGGGCTCTTGGGCCGCTCGGCCGGCAGGGCACTCGCAGGCTGAGGAAGAACAAGAATACATTTAATTAAAATAATATTAATATTAGTATCCCAAATTAGGATGGATGAATGGATGGATGGATGGATAGACTCACAGGCCAATGGTGTCCATACACAAAGATCTGGCTGCGTGCAATGTCCACTCTGTTCCAGGCCAATGCCAGACTTAGCTGGTCAGGGGCAGATGCATTTGTACCTAATATCACATATAAATACAGACAGAGTTATATGATACTCTTCAGCATCATCATTGTCTCAGTTAAAACTAGGGTAGGCTATTTATTTGACAAACATTTTTGAGAATTTGTTTTCTATGGCTATCGTCTGTGACTGTGGCAGGTCTGTAATAAGCACGTACAATCAATTCATTCGGCCTGAGTATCAATTTAGTATCAGTTGAGTATCAATTTAGTATCAGTTTACTATCAACATTGTCTTCGTTAAAGTTTGGGTAGGCTATTCATTTTAGAAGCATTTTTTTATTGTTTTGTTGAAATTGTCTTTACATCCCGACAGCAATTAATAAATTAAATGCTCTGACAAAACAAAGAAAATAATCTGCTATCTGGCGCTGTCACAGGCCTGTCACAAGCCCATGCAATCATCCTATTAGGCATCCAATCATGAAATGATTGGATGGGTAACCTGTCTGTCTACCTACCTAGCCGGCTACTAGCGTGCACTTTGCCCGTACACTCATCATTCATGTGTTTACGCAGACCTATTGCTAAAGCTAGTGAGCTAATCAAGGGGGAGTGGCTTTGGAGGGAGGCCTATTTATAATTCAGTGTTATCTGACTATTAACTGAATTTTGTTTTTTAATCTACAACATGTCAAGTTAATAGCAACTATCCATCTTCAGACATGTTTCAGTTGAATATCATGTCAAACTTTTTTTAAGAGCACAACACGTCAAACATGGTGAGACCGTTATGGCGACATCCACCTTTCCCTAAAGAAAGATTATGAATAAAATACCCTTACACAGAATTAACACAAGTTAAATTAGGCTGTTGTGCAGAATAAACAAATAATGAAAGTAGCTTCCAGTGATGGGTCCTGAGCTGGCAACTAGGAGCTGGAACGTTTTTAATCACTATTACTAACATAAGACCGTAATTTACTGCCATTTTCAAGAAATGTTCACGTCACGACAATGGGATACTGGGGTGTGTGGATGTGTGGGGCTCCGTCTGAGCAGCAGTTGGTTTTGATGTCCGCGTCCGGGAGGAGGTTAAGCTTCTCGGACACTTACAGTATAATGCCATTCTTTGTGGCACATGTCATCTACAAAATCGCTAATTATAACACTCATACACAAGAACTATAACAAAAATGCAATTTTGGCAAATTATATGATTATAATACGGAGCGATGGAGCAAAAACTGGAAAGGACAACGACTTCTCAAGTTTACCAGAGGTCAGATACAAATTGCCTCCATGTCTAAAATAATACATTGGGGAAAGTAGATTATATGGTGAAACGTTCATGCTTTAATCATAAAACGCATAATTTGTTTGCCTCTGGCCCACTATGATAACCTTACAAAATGTTGATCGTCAACTGATACTCAACTGAAACTAAATTGATACTCAATTGAAACTCAACTGTGGACTATAAAGGTAAAGTTTTGCTTTAAAGTCACTGAGATAACAAGGTGAATTGATGCTCCAGTTACCTTTCAGTAGAGCAGTCAATATCGCCATTTCAATGTCCTGTTGCCCTTCTGAACCCATGCGAAACACAGTTATCTGAAAAGCATAAATGCATTTGTGACTTCGCTTTTGAGCGCTTTGGCTGCATAGAATGTTTGACTTCATCAGTGATTGCGTGTAGGTTTTGTTGCTCTTAATGTTGTAAAGTTCCTGTTGGAGGTAAAAGCCTAAACAAGCCAAAGCTTAGAGCACAAACAGAAGCTGAACCTTCGTGTGTCCTTGTCTTCACACCGAGGCACATTCAATCACAGTCAGACTCAATTAGGCTTGTAAAAGGGAAAGAAAAAAGTGCTTCTCTCCGCTTGCAGTGTAGAAGTGCTCATTGAAAGCAGGTGTGCACTATGCTTGAGCTTTGGTGAGTTTCTCAAGTTATAGTTCATAACAACCAACATTTAAACAATATTACATTAGAAAAGATAAAACGTAATTGTCATTGCAAAAGTACTAGACAACCAAATGCAGTTTAACATCTACTATAAAGTGCAAAACAGTGCCTTAAGTGAGGAAAGCAGTAAAATGTATCAAGGCAGTAGCACAATATAACAGGAGTGCACCAAAGAGTCATTGAATATTATGGAGTGAATAGAGTTTATAGTAATTTGTGTCATTGTCAACTAATGCAGCTCTAGTACAGCACTGTGCATGCAGCAGCTGCTCACAAAGCCACAGTGAATTGCAGGATTACATGAAGTGAAAACGAGAAGACACCAGTCAGAGCACAACTGACAATCTCCATTAGGCGGTGGAGTGGCCAGCTGGCATTTTTCAACAAAAGCTTTACTTGTCATTAATCTTATATGGTAAACTTAATCCATCATAATATACATATCAGTATTTTTCCTGGGTCAGAATTGGGCTTTAGTGGTGGCAAATTTAGCACAAAAAATCCAGCAGTCCTAATATGTTAAAGCAGAACTTCTGGGGGGAGACGGCACAGGGCCTGGGCCAAGTACTAGAAACTGCAAGCAGTGGAGATAAACCTTTTTTCCTATTTTGTTGGGGAGATAATCTACCTAAGAGAATCATTCGTGTGAGTGGCTGAAGCTTTGAGAAGGTGATATTAATAAGTGTATTTCCACAGCGGCTGGTCCACACAGTGTTGATTTGAAACCTTTACAGATACTTTTTTATAGTGTACTACTGCTGGCTGAGTTAGCAATGAATTTCTCAAACCCAAATAAATCACTAAGTGACGTAATATACCTTTCAGGAATGTCTTAGCTATTCCGGCAGGTCATATAAGACAAGATATTGTCTTATATGACCTGCAATAGTATTATTTTACATTTTACTTGTGAACTCTAGGGTTCACAAGTAAAATGTAAAATAATAAATGGCATTTATTTAGCAATTTTCATGGTACTCTAAGCACATTACATACTGAGTGTGTGTGTCCATCATCAGTGTGTTGACTGTGTTGATGCTCGGTAGTCAGTAGGTGCCAGAAAGCTCACTGGCTATCACAATGGATAGGTGAGGAACAAAACTATCCAATTAGAGACCAGCGGATGATTAGGGGTTCATGTTAGTACAAGAGCCACTTCATATTAATTTATTTGTATTGCTCTACCTATTTATATAACTCAATAATAATTTGTGATACCACCTTGTGGGTTAGAGTGTAAGTGTTAAAAAACAAAGGTCCTTTGAAAAGCACATCAGCAATAAACCGTTAAGGATTTGGGCAGTTTAGTACCGTAAATTCTCTTGTCCAGATTGTTAATTGTTTAAATTATCTATGCCGAGAAGTAAATCAGCCATGCTTTTTGTTCAAATCTCCCCCTCTCGTGGTAGAACCATTCCGAAATTGGGCAGTTGGCAATTGACATCCATTATATTCCAAACAAGTGTTTAACAGCTCCCATAGCTGTATCTTTGTTTTGACCAACCCAGGTAAATGCATAACTGCCTTGGCTAGGTAGCTTTCTCCAAAGTTAAGTTTGCCCACAAACAAACAAATCCACAAGATAAACTCCTTCAGCCAATCAATAAGAGCAGTCACTCAGTGTGTTCTTCCTTGGTGCTAGCCAGCTGAAGACTGTTAACACATCCTACTGACGTCTTGAGTCGTCAATCAAATGCCGCTTATGAATGTAAGTTTGGTATTTCGCTTTGGAGGGCCTTGAAATCATTTTGGTGGGCACTAAAAAACGTATCCAGTTTTGGAAAAACCCTGGATATGTTTGCATTTAAAATGAATGAGGAAATGTTTCGACATATTCATTTAGTAGCTAAAAGATTGTTTTTACAGTACATTTCAAATCGGCTGAAGAAGATCAATACAATCTTTCATTTATCAGATATTTCCAGTTTTATAAAGCAATGACAGAATACATTCTAAAGCTTGATTTAGTGAATCGTTAATTCTTAAGCTAATTGCTGATATTACGCAAGATAGCTTATAATATAAAATAAATACATAGAGGAATATGAGGAAGAGGTGGCTGAATAATTTAATGGAGAGGTTTATTTGAAGGTTTGGTGTGAGACATGAACCACGAGACACAAATGAAAGGGCAAAAATAATGAAAATATTTGTTTTATTGACAGATGAGAGATGCTTGGAATCTAAAGGATGTTTTCTAGTATTACGATTCTGGGGGCGAGTGGGCACAAACACACGACAAAGAGAACAGGGACACAGAATGTAAATAAATAAGGGATTTACTGAAGACAAGAAGAAAAGATAATAGCGGGCAAGGCAGGGACATGATGACGGGGTAGGCAGACAGGTAATCAACAGACAATGGTTCCGCAATAGGCTGGTAGTTAGACTGGCAAGGGTTCGTTATTGGGGCAGGCAGTAGATGTACAGGCCTAGATGTACAGGCCTACTATCCCCATGGAGACGCTGTGGTAGGTGCACAGGCCAACCATCCCCATGGAGATGCAGTGGTACGTACCAGTGATCTCTTCTTCATGCACTCCATGACCATGAGGAATATCTGCTGAGCCTGAGCACGGTTGTAGCTGAAGGTCTTCTGGATGGTGACCAGTAGCTGGTCTCTGACACTATCACTCACCAACCTGGTAGGACAAGTCAACTAGGTTACTGTAGTTACGTTATCAACTAGGTTCCTATTGTTACATTATCACTCAACATCCTGGTAGGACGAGGCAAAAATGCCTTGCGTGTGGGAACTGTTAAACTGTTGCTATTTAGTCAAACGTTATAGTATATACTCTGCAGTTTTACATAAACACACAATGCACAGCTTATAGGACAATGTAACAGATAAAAGATTGTGCAAGATGTATGGATGTATGTGTGTGTTTGTGTAAGACTGTATTTTAGTGCGGTCATGTTACTGAATGTTTTGTTTTGATTATAAATCATAATGCACAATGCATATAGTGGCCTCAGATTCTCTCTCACTCACCCGTCTTCCTTGCTGTATCTGTGTGCAAAGGAAATTATGTCAGAGGCCCGCCCACTGCCATCACACACCACCACAGGCACTGGTGGCTCCTCCCTCAGGCTCTCCAGAACAATAGAGATCACATTGGGCCCTCCCTCCAGAATCAGACAGACCAGAGGCACGCCCTGACCCAAACCTACAACACACACACACACACACACACACACATTAATACCCCGCAGACACACACACACACACACACACAAACACACACACACATACCGCAGGTACACTCACACACACACACACCGCAGGTGCACACACACACGCACACACACCACAGGCGCACACACACACACACACACACCGCAGGCGCACACACACACGCACACAGACCCACCCCATCAATCAACAGTTTCTTAAAGTGATGGGTGTACGTGGCTATATGTGATGATTTTTAGCATTTATATGCAAAAATGTATGATGAAATAAAATATTAGAACAAACACACACACAATATATGCCTTTCTCTCCTGCTCTCGCCCTCATGTCCGTCTGAGTGTTGAGAGCTTGAAGTAAGTGGTGACAGCTGAGCTTCCCTTTGCTGTCCCTGCCTTGCTGAGAGCTCCAGGCATAGGATGACAAAGGGAAACCCACAGGTCACATCAGGGAAACCCACAGGTCACATCAGGGAAACCCACAGCAGGGAAACCCACAGCAGGGAAACCCACAGGTCACATCAGGGAAACAGACAGGTCACATCAGGGAAACCCACAGGTCACATCAGGGAAACAGACAGGTCACATCAGGGAAACCCACTAGTCACATCATTACACATGCATGAGGGTTCATAGGTCAAAGTAAGGTCAATGGTACGAAATAACTTGTGATCTGAGTTAGTGGCATAAATAATACTTAATTATTTTTTATAATAATTAAAATAAATGATAAATATTATAAACAAAAATAATAATAATAATAAATAAAACAATAAAATAATAAATAAAATTAAAGATTACCGGGGGCCAAGTCTAATACCCCCATTGTAACTGCTCTTTGTTTTTATTGGGTTAATAATAATAATGGAGGGATAGTTTCAGCTTAGGTCTGGTGATACGCTCCAGAAGATCTGCACGTCCTTGCTAAAAGACTGAATTGGCTAATAGTACAATACCATGGCAAAAGCCTTAAACCTCAGGAGAGCGCAGACCTCCGTCAAGGAGGTGTTCAGTCTACTTTTGTGCACCACTGTAGTGTACAGGCTCATAATCCTGGGTTTGAGCTTCATCACTGTGGGAGTGTGTGTGGATGATGGCTGGCTTAAGCAGCCTCACCCAGCCCCAGAGTCCAATCAGACTCGGCCAGGTGAGGCTGCTTAAACCAGCCATCATCCACACACACTCCCACAATCACCATGTTGTGCCAGATTTTGTTTGTTAGTTTTTTCATACATGTAGGTGTATTATTATTCTTTACAGTGAATTAGTACATTTATAACATCATTAATTTGATTATTGTAAATGTGTAGATCAGGTCAGAGTGTTATTAAAGCTTTGACACAGTATGCAGTTCTGATGTCCCCCATATTTGAGTTTGGGATTTCTTTGATAGTTAACTACATATATTTCAACCAGATATCACTTATTAAACACCGTCATCCGACTTCCTTGCCAGAGGTCTGGACTTTGAGGTTTTGAACATTTGTTCTAGATGTCTTCCACTTGATGGCAGGAGGCAGAGCGCTACGTTCAGACAGAGTCTACGTGTGCTCTGTTTATAAATGCCATGCCTTTCGTTGTCCCATGACAGCTAGTGTGCATTTGAGAGTATTTGGGATTCATTTCTAGTATCGGTTTACCGTGCAACAAAGTTTCATGATGTAACCTTCAACCCTCAGAAGTTATACACCTTTTGGTCACAAGCCACGGCCATTGTGATACCACGCCCATCAAAAAGTGGGCCAATCATTAGCTTCAGCTTTGGTCTGGTGATATGTGTACCAAGTTTCATAATGTTATCTTCAACTGTTCCGAAGTTGGACACCTTTTTGTCACAGGCCACGCCAATTGTAATGCCACGCCCCAATCAACAAATGCTTCATATTCATTGGGTCTTTGTAGACTGAGAGAGGGTCAGGAATTGTAGGGTTATCCAGATCTACCGCAAAGCTATTTCCCTTTTCTTACTTCCTATGAGCTGTGTACAGCAGTTAAAAGTCCCTGGAGCAAGACAAATAAGAATATGATAAGAGCAACAACAAAGACAAGGAGTATACATATGTCGTTTTTTGGCAAATAATTTGATAAAGCAATATCTGAAACATGTATAGTGCGGAAGGATATCCCTCTATCGGACGTCCCTCCCTCTCTCGACGCTTAAACCCATGTAACTGAAATGGATTTGGCTCCCCCTGAAGCATGCTCCTGAATCCCGCCTTCTTATCTCACCAATAACACACATTTGGAGCACCCAGTTCCAGGTGCTCCGTAGTGAGATAAGATCGCATGGGAACGAGGTTAGGCTCCTACTGGCTTTGTTTGTAATATACAAACTTCCCTTACGATCAGATTGAAGTTATTGGTCCATAGATGGTGTGTACCAAAGGATTCACACACAAGCATAAATACATAGCATCCTTAGGGATGTCTTCATTTGTTTTTATGTGTGTCTGTGTCCATGTGCGTGTGTGTCTGTGTCCATGTGCGTGTGTGTCTGTGTCCATGTGCGTGTGTGTCTGTGTCCATGTGTGAGGACTCACGCGTGTTGATCTTCTGCAGGGAGATGTGCTTCTCCAGCTGCCGGCGGAGTCTGACCTCAGCACCGTACTTGCCGCAGGTGCCGTTGTCGGCCAGTATAAAGTGGGAATGGCTGCTGTTCAGCGGAGACAGCTTGCTGAGTGGGTTGGACATGGTCTGGTACGGCCTGGTCACCTGCAGAGAAGACACATGACACATGACTTCACCAAACATCACTGGATACTCAAAGCGTTAATACATTTTAGAAGATAGATTCATTTACAGTTAAATGTTTTTCTGGCAAAACGTTTTGGTGTATATTTTATTTAGCATATATCACATATGTATTTTGTGCTCCTTTACTACACTTCAATAATCAGATTAGTATATACCATGTTCAGTTTTGGGGAGATTATTATTCTTACATCTTTGCCAATGAGGTCTTCCTTATTCTCCACGATCCCCCATGGAGCAAAGCCGATGGCACACACTTTTCCTCTAGACTTCGAGGAGTGGTCTTTCAATGCATCCCCAACATGCCGGATCACCCCTACACAATCCAATGGCACAAGAATAGTATTTATTCTAAATCATCTGATTGGACAACCATGGATGAATGGACCAGACAGATGGAAGAACAATATTCTGAAGGTACTCATCGAGATAAGCAACAGGAAGGAGCAAATGCAATATTCAATTTTAACTCACATCGGCTGATCAACAATGCAACAAGTCTTGAGTGCTTAAGAGTGACTTCAGCTCCATGTAGCCATGATTCTATTGTCCTAAAGCCGTGGTTTACTCTTACACCCTGCTGGCCACAATCGTCAGTTTTGCGGGCGTTGCTGCTTGGTATGTTTCTGTTGGAAACACGCTGCTCCAGATTTCCTTGCGCAAGTCCCGCCTTCGCTAACAATTAATTCGTGTTCAGAAAGCACAGAACGACTTCTCTAGCCGTGCTTGTCAATCAAATCAACTTGTACTGCTCCAACTAATTTATATTGTAGCCTATAATATAAGATGTATGACTTTAATCGTGATACTATTGTTTTGATGACCCATTTAACCAGCAGCTGTATCATGAAAAAGATAATACCGGTGTAAAGCCCCATTCACATGATCAGGGCAAAAACGCTCTGCGCTAGCGCTTCCATTGTTTTCCTATGGGGAGAGCGTTTGCGCCGAACTATGGGGTGCGCTACCGTTGGCGTCGCGCACCTTGGGCGCTCCGCGCAGAATTGCCAGAAATTGCCTTTAGCGCAGAGCGTTTTTGCCCTGATTTTAATGTTAAATGTTCTAGGGAGGCTGAGAGCTGTAACGTAAGTGATACGTTTGTAGTAAAGCGAAATATTACCAAGGTGTTTAAACGCTGTTTGTGTGGCGAATGATGCTTATGGCGTATAGACTCGCAAAATTGTTTGTAGTCTTTTTTCCCTCCAATATCGTCAAACATTCCAAGAACACACGCGTGTAAACAAGAAAAGTAATTAAAGAGCGATGCTGAAACTTCGTTAGGACTGTACTCGATCTTTGACTACTAGCGGTCAAAATGACCTTATTTCAGATCTTTGAAATGAATGAAGTTCTGTACCGGTACTGACTCCACCAGTGAAGATCCAGGCCCCGGTGGTGACAGCAGCTTTGATAAGCCCCTTCCCAAACACCTGCTTGAGCTTGGGCTGCAGCTCAAAGTTCTGCAGACCTCCATGGACCGAGATAAGGAGGGTGGGTAGCTCCAGCTGCCAGTCCTTCACCATCAGGTGGAGCAGGGTATCAGGCTTGGAGTCGTACGACACCCGGATGTACTGCGGACAAATATACAGTGTGAGATTCCCAAGACTAGAAACACTGTGTTTTCCTATAATACATGGCCATTTCTCTTTATAATACTGTATATGTATACTGGTATATATTTGAGCCATCAATTTTGGTTGTAAACATGTGTGTGTGTGCGCAAGTTGTTGATTAAAAAGGAGAAAATGAAATGTCCTTGCTCTGTACCATGGCCTTGTTTGCATGACCACCCCCCTTGAACTCCAAGCTGCCGTAGGAGTCTGTGGGGGAGACCTGTGTGTGTTTGGCCACAGACCAGTGCTCGGGGGGCACATCCGCCACTTGGACCAGAGGGTTGGCCTCCTCTTTGGCTGGGGCCCCGGAGGGAAGGGCCACATGTTGGCTCACCAGTTGACCACAGCTGCACCTAATGGCACAGAGGATTGCAAATAGATTAGATAAATACCTGCCAATGTGTGAAGTATACAAAACAAAACCTTTTATTTTACATTTTTTTTTATCAAACCATCGAAAACAGCTGTCACTGTGTGAAACAATTGGAAACAACTGCAACACTTGAAATTAAGTTGCCCAATTATTGTTTCAGTTCAGTTTGTGCGCTGTAGCATTCCACAAACACAAAGATCTCTTGTGAAAGTAAGCATCAGCTGGGTTTAACAGGTTGATAGGTGGTGCTACGAAATAGAACACATTACCTGGTCGCATCTTTACTGGGGATGACTTGGATGCATTCTCTTTTCTGGAATGTTCTCTCTATCCATGCTCTCTGTATCTGGGGGGTCAAAGCATAGAAAGCAGAATGCTGAAGAGGTAGAATGGTTTTAACTAGATACTACCGAGTGGACACTCATTATGTGGCTCTTGAATACACAAATGTGGAAAACACATTCTATACTAACAGAATCGCATGAACATATAGCAGCTGTGATGATAACACGAGTGTGATAACCCCAATACATAGTATATATTTAAGATACATTTTAAGAGATATTCTGCATGTGATCGCCTGTTGCATTCAGAGCATAAAAGCCCCCCACCCGCAACTTAATACAAGGAACCTGTCTCGGAGCTGTTATCATGACAATCATGTGAATGTGTCCGTCTAATTGGGACAAAGCCCTTTCATCACAAAGTGCAGAGTTAAGCCTCTTACAGAGGGTCTGCTCCTAATCCAATCCAAACGCTGACACAAAGAACGGGAACGCACTCACAACCCCCATGTCCGCTCCACAATGACATATGTGTGTGAGAGAGCGAGAGCGAGAGAGAGAGAGAGAGAGAGAGAGAGAGAGAGAGAGAGAGAGAGAGAGAGAGAGAGAGAGAGAGAGAGAGAGAGAGAGAGAGAGAGAGAGAGAGAGAGAGAGAGAGAGAATATCCATATCTCTAATGACTGTATTATTATATAGCCTAGTGTATTGTTAGGCCACAGCATTTGCCCAAGGGCTTCGGACTGCACTTTGTAAAATACATTCACTCTGGATAATGGTCAGGATTAAACTCACATGGTTGAGTCTATGACTTATAAACAAAAGCTACAATGCCCTTTTTTAACACTCTGTGGAATCAAATACTGTTCATTTCACATTCATCATGAACTATTACACAATGCTTCTTAGTTTAGATTTTTCAGGAATGTTGTTACAATCACAATTGACAAATAAATGAATACAAATAATTATTCTTTAAGACTCCAAGAGCTTCAAACAACCCAATCATTAGAAAATAAGAACCAAATGCCATCATCCAAAAATGTAATCCAGGGCTAATTAAATTATTCATCAAGTAACCAATCAAGTAAATATTTAATACATTTTTACTGGAAGCTGGAGATTAGATTATTATTATTTTTTTAAATAACATATACCTGATAATATCTATCATGTTAAATTATTGCTAAAAAGGAATAGGTAGATACCACCTGGATTAGTTGAGATTTGTGATTGACTCCAGTTTTGTCTTTTGGAGGTGTCTTTTGGAGGTGAAGTCAACCAAATAACTTCCGCCAGTAAAATACAGTTACACACCATCGAACCAGATGAAACACTTCAGTATGGCTGTATTTGCCACCCACTGTGCCAGATCTTACCTTAATGTCTTACATCCATCCCTGAGCACGCAATGGGTTGGCAAGCAGCAATCTCTAGCAGAAAACCAGCTTGTTCTCTCTCTGTACCAGCCCTCTCGTCTTTAAGGTGCTCTCTGCTGGAGCACTTGAGCCCAGTCAACTCAACTCCGTATGAAACTAGTTCACTCTATGCAGCAGGGGTTCATATGACCAGCATGTGAGCAAAAAGGGCCTTTGTTCAGCCCAGTCCCATGACTCCAGTCCAAGGTAATCCTTTTGCCAGTCCCATGATTGCACCATTTGAACCCTGGGTATGTTCATTCCCCCAGTTTGCTTTCACTCACACACACACACACACACACACACACACACACACACACACACACACACACACACACACACACACACACACACACACACACACACACACACACACACATTCTCTTTCTTCCTCTAGATCTCTATTTCATCTGGTTGTGCAGAAAGTTTAAACAGTGGAACAGAGGGAGTGTAAACAGAATGTATTGTAGGAAGACAAAGAAAGGAAGATGTAGGCCAAATGCAATGTTGCCATTTAATTTCATTATGTCCGACCCCCCACTGCTCGCGTTGAAATCAATTCGCATAATTGGGTGAATTAGGTGCTGGTTTGTTTCAGAACGTATCAAGTTTTTAGTTCATGATTATTATTTTGACCAAAACAACTTTTGCATGTGCTGATGAACTCGAAAAAGCATAATAACCACATACACAAAAGAAGTGGAGCGATAAAACGAAAAAGGGTTCTTAATCAAATCCACGTGCACTTTGGCTACTCCAACAGTTCTCCCATTCAAAAGCTTAATGCACGCTCTTTCAATACACAAATCCCCCCAACACCGCTGGTCTGTCAGCAGCTACTGTATGAATGACACCAGGTGATCACTTTCTCAAGAAAGTCAAGACGACCCAATTTGACTGGTACACGCCAACACTATTTTCCTGCTTAATTCTGGCTCAGTGCTGTGTTCATTATGAAAAAAAAACAATAAACAAGGAATGAAGCGGTAGGATTTAGGCTTCATTAAGTGATTACCAGTGGTTTACAAGGAACAAAACAAAATGTTATCCCATAACAAGTAGTTACATAACTGGTTTAGATAATGATGATGAAATAGCAAAGATACAAGGGATTTTGAAAAAGATAGATGTTTGATTCGACATCTAGATTTCATCTTATCTTAACATATTTCAGATAGTCTGTATGTATATTTTGGTGAATTTATATTATCTTGCAACAAAATTATATTTTTGCTTGTACAAAACACCATTATCAGCATCTTATAATATATTGTGCTTAAATAAATACTTGGGCAATGGGGCTGACAAACACGGGGGCCGACAAGCTGTTAATTAGCCCTGGAATAACACGGTCAGCCACCCTCTTAAAGAGATGTTGCCACAAGGTATGCAGCGCATAACATGGGGCCTTTCTATGGCCCTGCGTCTAAACTGATATTAACATGGGGCCTATCTATGGCCCTGCGTCTAAACTGATATTAACATGGGGCCTTTCTATGGCCCTGCGTCTAAACTGATATTAACATGGGGCCTTTCTATGGCCCTGCTTCCAACTGATATTAACATGGGGCCCCATCTATGGCCCTGCTTCTAACTGATATTAACATTGGGCCTTTCTATGGCGCAGCTTCTAAACTGATATTAACATGGGGCCCCATGTACGGCCCTGCTTCTAACTGATATTAACATGGGGCCTATCTATGGCACTGCTTCTAGATAATAAAGAGGTATTTAAATGACATAATAAAACGTTATTTAAGGTAGATAATGAACTGGTATTAGATACCAGACCAGAGTGCTTTTACTGACCTAGTACAACTTTGTAAAGCTAGCGCTGTGGATGCAACATCTGTGGTCCGGCAGTCCTACTATGTTACAGCCAATCTTGGGGAGGACAGAACAGAGCCTGGGCCGGAGACATCAACTGCAAGCGGCGGAGTTATGCCTTGTTTCCTGTTTCATTACACAGATATTTTACTGAAGAAACCTCATCCATGTGAGTGGAAGGGGATTCAGGAGGGGATTTTAATAAGTGTATTTCTACAGTGGCCAGTCCACATGGTGTTGATTTGGAACCTTTACAGACCCTTTTTCACACTTTACTACTGCTGGCTGAGTTAGCGCTTACAGATCTCGCCTCCAGCAACATAATTGGTCAAAACAAATATGATGCAAAAGAAAATGAAACAACCCGTTCACCACGATTTGAGCTCATCTGCCAGACTTCAGATTTTAATTCTAAAAGTCTAATTTGTGAGACTGCTTGAAATGTTAAACATGTAGTGAGAAACATGTGCGGTAGAAAGGGTGGATTAGTCGGCAGAATGCGGGATAAGATGCGGGAGGACAATTGCGCAGGTGAGCTGATAGTTTACCACTGCATTATACACCAAGAAACAGTGTAATGGAAAAACTGAAAAACTGGGCATACTTAGTACCGAGTTCACGCTGCGATTTGCCGACTTTGAAGCTCAGAAAACTAAGTTTGAACTTCTCAGTAATCCGTTTGCGGTTGACGTGGAAAGGGCACATATGAACATCCAAATGGAGCTGCTCGACCTCCAATGTAGTGACACACTTAAGGCGAAGTATGACTCTGTGGGCGCTGCACAGTTCCCACATTTCATCCCTGAAACGATGCCTCAACTCCGCCTACAAGCTGCTCAAATGCTTTGCATGTTTGGTAGCACATACCTGTGTGAGCAACTTTTCTCTGTGATGAATATGAACAAAACATCACACAGGAGTCGTCTCAGTGACGGACACCTTCACTCCATCCTGAGAATTGCCACAGCTCAGAGCCTGACTCCAGACATGGATGAACTTGCGGCTAAGAAAAGATGCTAAGCATCTGGCTTGGGCTAATGTGCATCAGATCAAAATGTGCTTAAATGTTTTAGCATTTTTCTCTTGTAATCACAAGGAATACTGTTAATAGTTATGTCTGAAATATTTGCAAATGGTTAATAAAAATAAGTTGTTATTATTATTACTACCAAAAACATTTTCATTAGAAATGACTCAGTGGAAAACTCCTGACAGAGGAACACAAAAAATAATGCCACTGATATGTCTTATTTGAAATTTGATCTCATTACATTGTTAAATTTGTAAGGTTGGTTTGTTCTGAATTCTCTAAGGTGCTTTTGGAGACGTTAAGTTCATTTGTGATAATACATCTGAAAAAACATGTTCTTATTTTCAATAAATATCTACTCTGTTTGGCCCACGACTTGGACCCATTTTTTGTTTTTGGCCCTTTCTGTGATTGAGTTTGACACCACTGCTATAGACTATCTCTGTGGAGCAGTTTCCCGTAATCTGCCCACACAGGTTTCCCTCTCCAAAAGGCCAATACAGGCGTGGTATAACAAACCAACAATAATGAGGAGCATTTCCAAAGACACTCACAGAGAATGGGTTCTCTTTGATTGTCTTTTTATATCACACTGTATGTAAGTTTAGAGAATACCAATGCAATCATACCAAAGCAAAAAATATTGACATTGTAAAATAAATATGATATGGTCAAACATGCTATGGATCTTACCGTCTGTGAGCTGGACGATGCACTGCGCTTAATGGAAGAGCGCTTGGTGGACCCACTGGTCTTCCTCATTCCAGCCAGACCCCTGCCCTCCATTCTCCCGGGTACTGCTATGTTCTTCCTCCGTCTCAAACTGTGCCCTCATAATCCATCATTACTCCTCTCATTGCTACTGTTTCCCTCCTCCACTTCAACAACTTCAGGCCATTTTGACTGGCCTGCACACTAAGAAAAACACACACACACACACACACACACACACGCACACACACACACACACACACAACTACCAACAGCAGACCTGGTGGAAAACCAAGTCTCCAGGTATCACATTGCTTGATGTCTCCTCTGTGTACCGGGCCTTAAAGTGAGACATGATGCTCTGAAAGTTTAGCTTGGCAGCTCACCAGCATCCTGATCTATAGACCCCTATTCTCCCGTCCACTCCTCCTCCTCTTCTCCATAATCAGGATTAACAGACAGTACTAGGCAGCAGGGCGCTGCACTTAAATGGATGGAGATTTAACAAATGGTGATTGAAGGTAAATCTACTTTAGAACAACTCGTGTGCTGAAACAGCTTTTGACAAAGTGTGCAGGAGGCATTCGAAGTGTTTAGGGTATGTTTTTATGAAGAGCTATGAGAGTGCTGCAAGGGACATCATGCAAATGCTTTTATCAAAGGATCGTGGGGAAAACGGATTACTAAAACACGCAACAATGGATCAACTCACTGCATCTGTTTGTTGTATACGAGTGTGACACTAGAAGTTCTGTCGTTTTTTAATGTGTGACCATCGGACAAAAGGTAATAGACAAAACCATTGTTAAATCGATTATTGAAAAACTACAGGCAGCCATAATAAATGTGATTAAGTGGCACACATTGCAATTAAGTGCTTTGCATTATTGCATCATATAGTACAACACCATATAATACATTGCAATATAATGCAATAACTACAACACAGAATTGCACTGTATATGATTTTATAAAGGAATCATCATCAATCATAAATATACACTTCTGAACTGAGACACAAACATATACTGTCTTTATGTCCATGCATTGTCTGTATGAAATCCATGCACATGCAAGTGCACCAATATTAAAATGCCGGGGTAAAGACAAAACACAGTATAAAGATTACGAGACACTATGAATGGATTGTAAAAGACTAGAGGGAATGGCTTTGAGCAGGGCATCATCTTTTTAATATCTCAGAGATTTAATTCTAGAAATCGTAGGCATGTAGTGTTTACCTACCTGGCCTTATGTGAATAAAACATACATAAAATATAGAATAGCTCATCTGACAATATAAATAATTTTGGTATGGTATAATTTCATGTTTAATTCAAGGCCTTTTTGAATATGTTCATCCAAACAACTAAACAGTTATCTACTGTCTAGTTCTGAAACGCACCCCAATCATACGGAAAATGTCTCGCGGTACCAAAGATGTGAGATGCTATTAGATCACTGACATTAATGCTCTGCGTTTTTCCTAATGTCAAGGACATTGTGTGTGACACTCAGGGAACTGTGTGTGTAACATTGGCTAATGTGTAATCCTTTAAACAAGACTAATCTCTTTTCAATGAGCTATTGAGATTAGGAGAAAATTTTGACTATTTTATATCAAACAGAATTCATCTTTGCTGATATAGTTGTGTGAGTTCCGTCTGTCTCTAACAAACCAAATATATTAAATGTCTCTTAAACAAATCAATACAATTTGACCAAAGGCTTTAATATATAACTAAATGCAATAAATGCAAAAGTGACAACATGGATAATTGTCCAAAAATACATGTAACAGAAACTTGCTGAGGATCCCCTATAGGTGTTTAGAGTAAACTTGATACTTTTAAGGGTACCAACCGAATTACGTAGATACTGGCGAATACCGATTCACGATAAATCCGTCTGTGCCTTATTTCGGTACCTGACAGCGCATCTGGTGGAGAAAGAATATGCCATACGTCGCCGTCCTCCTGAACGGTTCCAGCTGTGTTGCGGCCTCCTGAGCGCTCCCGTCTACATCGCCGGTCTCAAGGTCATCCTCCAGAGCGGCTCCGCGCCTCTGGTTGTCTTTCTCCCTCCCAGCATCAAGGCCGTCCACCTGAGATCGCCTGCTCGGTCCCTGTGCAGCGCCGGGCCGCCAACCTGAGGTTCCCGGCTCGATTATTCAGCTTCTAGGCCCCTGGGCCCTTTGTTCCTTTGTTGGTTCATTATATTTGTCATGTACCTTTGTCATTGTCATTTTCAATTTGTTAAGTCTTTTCTGTGCCAGTTCGTGGAACTGTGGTTTTGAATGTTTCTTTAAATCTTTTTTGATACGTTCACAGTTCGTGTGGGCATTTGGGTCCTATCCCTTATGTTCCTGCTGCCCTCCTAGCACCGGTCGTGACACTTTATGATTGCATTCACGCTTCAAATACGATTCAAGGACACATATACTTCCAGGTTGCCGAAGAAGAATACATTTCATCCCTGGGTCACTCGAAAATCAGTTTTTTTTTTAAAGAACATCATTGGTTACATAAAATAACACTTACAGCTCAGATGACAATGCAAGCTGCGTAGTTTCAGGGGTAGCAGCGCCCATATCAATCACCATGGCAACGATTGAAAACAGTGCATTAACTAACTAAACATCATACATTCACTGAATGTATTTGACAAACAACCCATTCTTTCGTTTAGGTTGGAGAAAAGGCTGGAGAGACAGAATCTTCTTTGATGCTTACCGCTCTGTGAAATCAGAGAAAGTCTGGGTTGCCTTTCAGGGAGAGACCTGGGATGGAGACATGGGATGCATTGTGTTCTGTGGGACATGGGATGTATTGTGTTCTGTGAGACATGGGATGTATTGTGTTCGGTATGAGACATGGGATGTATTGGGTGCTGTATGAGACATGGGCTGTATTGTGTTCGGTATGAGACATGGGATGTATTGTGTTCGGTATGAGACATGGGATGTATTGTGTTCGGTATGAGACATGGGCTGTATCGTGTTCTGTGTAAGACTTCGGACAATGTGATTTTACCTTGTTCCTGGGGTCACAATGGGCTTTTGAAGATATGCTGATGATCCGCATCTATGTCCTTATCTCGGGCGGCAGGTTTGTTTGTTTGTTTATCCATGGTGAAATCTACTTTTAACTCCTCAAAATGTCTGCATCCCTGATATATACCGTGTATGGCATCCAGGCGCATGTCACATTAGCATATGCATAGAACCAGGCATAATAAATAACAGAAAGATGTGTAGTGTCCTATGCAATTTCAAGTGATTTGGAATTGCATGATTTGGGGCTGACCGTTTTGGGTAGACAATTTTTTTAAGTAGGATATTATGTGTGAACATAAGTTTAATGTTTATTGGCCAAATTCACCCGAATAAGTGAAGTGATATTTGTTTCCGTAGGCCTAACGGTTCCACCATATTTTGGTTTAAAAAACGACATACAATACACAAAAACGTATTCCATCATTAGAACAATCAGTAATAGTTCGATATTTGTTCATAACTGAATGACAGGTAAGATGCATGCATTATAAAAAAGGGGAGGGGGGGGGGGGCTCAATCGAGCAGGTTTGAATTATTTGCTAACTTAATTCGGTTAGTATCAGTGGGCTAAGTCAACCTCACACAAATGGCGCAGAAGCAGTTAGCTCCCGGTAACAAGCAACATTTCAAGCAGCACTGAATAAACATCCATTTTATTTTGAGTAACTAGAGCAGCAGCAAATAATGCTGCAATTTACCAGTATACATGAACATGTTGTACACACTTCATTTCAAATATAGGTTTATTAAAGTTGACTCAGCTCAACAATACCACTCAAAATGTGGCTCTTGCCTGATAAAAAAAAAAACAGAATATGAATCATGCAACTACTATGGCTAGACTGGTCCATTCACTCGCTGGTCCTACAGATTCAAGGTCATATATGTACATGGTTTGTTTCAACTCTTCTTTACAGAAAAACGCTGTAATAAATTATATATATACAGTCTTGACTGTGGTTAAGGCTTTGTCCTGTGCCCTCATTTTCCATCTTTTAGACCGATGTCCTTCACTCTGCTGCATTTGACCCAGTGTCTGAGGGAAAAAGGCAAAGTGAAGGTTCAGATGTGGCGAAACAAGTAAAGGTAGCAGTATAAAGAAGACTCTAACCCAAGTATAGATGTTTTTGGAAATCTGTCCTTTATAGGTAAGAGCAACAATGCAAATGTATTTATAAAAATCCATTCATTAGAGGCTAAAACATTCTCACACACAAACAAGTACTGAAATTAATGTTTTTCTATCAATGAAATAAATTGTTTCATTGTTTCACCGTATTCAAGATTAAAGTCACAATGTGTAAGATTAAGCACCTTCCAGGTAGTAGGCATGAGACATTAGAATAAAATAAAATAAACTCAGTGTTCAGTGTTCAGTACACTCCGGTTTTGCAACTATGTGACGTCAACAAGCGTAGCTAGGCTGGCTGGGTGGCATGAGCGGGAGGGAGTCAATATTAAGATTCTTGTAAACGAAGAGGTAGAGGCTGGCCAGCATTGTTTATTTGTAGAATATATCAGTTATTGGATGTGATTTTATTGATAACATTGACTACAGATATGTCCAGGTTATTTTAAGCTCAAGCTACTTGAAATGTCACACATTGCGAATTTAACTTACATAATAAGTAATCCAAACCTGATACATAAATATTTTTGTAGAAAAGTCTTTGTGAAGAGTTAACTTACTCTTTCCATCGCAAGCGACAATTTTGACTTTATCCACCTTGACCAGGTCAGTGACTTCCCTGAACTCCACGTCGTTCAAAACAAACGTCCACACGTTGTCGCAGAATCTGTAGGTGTTTAGTGAGCCCTGGAGGTAAAACAAAACCTGTATTTAGTATATGAAAGACGTTTTATTAGTTTCTGTCATATATCGTCTTTCTTTCCTCTTCACCATCAGGCTTCTGGCTGAGGTTTTTGAAGAAACGGTATGGATCAGCATGGATGTCCTTTTCTTGCCCAGCAAAAGGATTTCTCTCTCTCTCACACACACACACACACACACACACACACACACACACACACACACACACACACACACACACACACACACACACACACACACACACACACACACACACACACACACACACACACACACACACACACACACACACACACACACACACACACACACACACACACACACACACACACACACACACACGTTGAGCTAGGGAGCAAAATTTTGTTGATTTATAGGCCACTTACCCGGAAGTTTACCCTGTTCCGTACCCGGTTGGCAAGCGCTGTGTTAATGGCTTTGTCGAACTGAAGCAGCACTTGTAGTGCTAGTTGGGGTGTTATTTGCTGTGTCTAAAGAAAGAGGTATAAACAAATCTGGCTATTACAATTAATTGCTGACGTGGCTGGCTGGTGGGGTATGCTTAATTCATCACAGACATTATATTGTGATGGGCTACAATAATGTAACCACTCAATAATGATTGTACAGACGGTTTAACATATATACAAGATACAGGACAGAGGGTTAGCGGGCCATCACATAATAATTCTCACTTATTAGTGTTGGCGTCAATACGGGGCAACAGAGGGAAAACGTTTAACGCTTAAAATTGCCCTCGCAAAACTACGCATTACATCTTTAGCAGCAAGAGAATAAAAATGCAAATCGGCATGTATAACATTTAGTTCATACTAATATATAATCTTGGTAAACTAGAAAAGCGCGCTAACAGCTAACTGTCCACCATTACCTGAATGAGCTCGTCGAGACTCTCTTGGAGACTGTTGCCAAGCGTTGTGTTTCTGTACAGCTGATACGCCATTGCTATAAATGGATATGGTTGCTAATAAGCCACACTTGTGTTGCAAAAGCTACTTGAACAAAAATAAATTCCCCAGAACTAGCAAACGAACTGTTGTAGCCCTGATGGTTCAAATCACGTGATCAATGTATGGATCGTAGGAAGGACCAAAACGTTCGACAACATTTGGATGGAACGTCACCTTATGATAAATGAATATGACTTTCAACACTCTATTGTAATTCTTATTTTCCATACAATGCACAAGACATATAGTATAATAATCAATATAAAGCGCGATGCAACCTCGGTTCGACAAAAACGTGCAAATGCCGTGTTTCAACATTATACCACTAGGTGGTAGCAACATTCAAATTATAAGTCTAAGGACAAAAAAACATGCAGCATACTTCTTGTGGGTTACATTCACAAATGTCAATGTCAACAAATGTGTGTTGTGAAAGGTTACGACGAATAGCAGCAGACCGAGGCCTACTAAAACCAATACTAATAGTGACAAACGATTCAATTCAATTCAATATACATTATTGTTTCATGAAAACATTTGTTTGGACTCTGGCTCATGCTTGAGTTAGTATACATCAAACAACAACCCTAAGGACAACAACTATACAATGTACCACAACAACAACAACAACAACAACAACAACAACAACAACAACAACAACAACAACACATAACAATACAATTACAGTGTACAACATATTATAATAAAAATACATAAATAATAACTTAATGTACAGCCTCCCATGGCATGATATTGCACATGGGCACATGGGTTTATGGCTTGTAATTTTGCACGTCCATAATATTGGACATTTCAAAGCATTATTATACATTGTCACCAAATTGCACATTCTTTATAATTCAGCATTAAACATTAGCTCAAAGGAACATTTTAAGCAAAATATATATTTTGAAAATTATAAACAATTAATAAGGCTGTTCAATTCATATATCTGTTAGGAATAATGGTATTGTTGTTAAGAATAAGAAGAATTTATATTAAATGCTGACTGCCACTCATTTAACATTTGTATCATTACCAGGACATGGTTCAAATAATGAAGCAACATTGACATTAGGCAAACTTGAGTGTGTATTTACAGAATGCAGTTCTTCATTAAGGGAGCCAAAAACAACAAGAAAATACATGATGAATCATGATTAGATCAGTCTGTGTGGCTACTTCAGGATTATAAATGGTTATTTGTGTGAGTCTTAAAGCTGAAATATTGTGTCTATTTATCTGAACGTAAAAGGGAATGAAAAAAAGAGTATAATGCAGTTATTTGGACACCGTAGTGAAGTGTTGGCTCAACATAAAGAAAAAACCATTAACATGATCTATGAATTTGGGTTCTCAAATAAAAAGTAATGGCGTTCACTTAACTTATTTAAATCTCTTATGGTTGTGGCTATCTGTTAGTGTTGGAGACTACAGTGTAAGTAATGATGATAAATAAAGACAACAAGCAGGAAACGGTAACAGCTTCCTTTATTTAATTACTGTCAAAGTGAATGACTAGAGCTAAATGTACCATTCGCCACGTGCAGCAATTCCCACATCGGTATCATTAACACTTTCTGGTGTCATGTTTGAATAAAAAATAAAAAATAACCCTTTTTAATCTCACCTGCATAAATTGTTTCACATTTTAACCCTATAACCATTTCTGTTTTGAATAAGAGCATGGCTGAAACATTGAATCTTAAAACACACACACCGAACGTTCTGCCAGATTTAGTGCTCTGGAGCAGGGCTGTCAAACTGCTCATTAGGAAGTTCAATCTTTTTGATAATATACATCTAAGGATGTTTAGGAAGAAGCGTTTTCAGCCCGTTCAGGGGGCAGAATAGTGTAGGGGCTAGGGTTTGATCCCCCATGTCAGCAGTCTACCTGCAGGTATCCTTGAGCAAGATGCCACTAACGGGTACTTAATGACATGTATCTGAACTCACTGAGTGGCTTGGACAAAAGCGTCTGCTAAAGGGCAGTTCTCCTAAGGTCATCCCACATATGAGCTTCATCTACTAATACAGGATTAGTTTGAAAGATCTGTATTGGTTTATAAAGGATTTCTTCAATTTCTTCGTTGTCATTATGTACCTCTTAAACAACTCAAAATCGATTGTGTAATGACCATTTGACTGCAAAGATAGGGCATGTACTGTAGGCATACAGTATATAATGCAATTAAAGGTTATGAACTATATCAAACCCATTTTCTGACTGTTAAATATTTTCCATGAGAACTGCACTGGCTGAACTGCATACTTCTTTAATTATTGTGACTCCATGAGACTCAAAAGTATCCCTGAAATGACTGAATAACTTAGACAATTATGTATCTTATCACACAGAGCATAATAAACTAATATGTGTGAGATCATATCATGAGACTCAAAACCTGAAGAGTAAATATGTAATAATTATTAATTACAAAAAAAGCATAATATATTGACTGAAAAAGGAACTTGGATTGTAAAACTTCCTACTTCCAAATTGTGTATGATTCAAGTCACGTATCAGTGGACCTTGTGTGGATAAAGGGATTCTGTTAAGCAACAATTCTCTCGGCTGAGGCTCACTGTGGGAAACTAATTTGATGTATTTAGTTTAGATTATCACCAGCTGACATTAATACGATTAATTATAGTGCAGACATTTGTTCATTGAGATCTAAAGGCTTTATTAAGCAAGAAATAATCTCCCCAAATTAAGTTCCCTTAGTATATTTGTCATTTACTGTAATTATAAAGCAATCTTAAATATAAGAACTGCTCATCTTTTGAAGTTCCAAATGGTAATCCGTATCCTAAATCTTAAAATAAGTTCTAATTAGCAAATGCACAGTCGAAAAAACATGTCTGCTTGAACCACGCAGTGCATTTGTATAAAATGAGCTCCATACACTAGAAACATGTTTGTTCTGTGCATTAAAGGAATTGGGCGTTTTTCACATCATTTTTTGAGACTATTCACTTAATAACGTAATGTGGAATATGAACAAAAAGAAAAAAAAAGTTGACACTGTGATTTGCATTGACTCCTTCAACTGATTATGCCTTCAGAGAAGCATGTAATACAACAGAAAAATGCAAGCATGTATTTAGTAGGAATGGATACGAGTAATCGATCAATCGCTTATCGTCGGTGACGTGCATCCTCGATCTCACCCCCCCCCCCCCCCCCCCCCCCCCCCCCCCCCCCCCCGCCCCTTACACAGGGTATGCACGTCATAACAACGTGTTGGCTCCATTTACTAAACGTAGCCTGTGTACGAAAGAAAAATGTATACATATATTTATATAGCCTACACATAGGCCTACTTCTCCACGGCGATCAACACTGTCTGACAAACAAAATCGCGTCAACTATTTACATCAGTCGCGACATTTTTCAATAAGAATCGCACCGGTGCAACATGCATTCAACCCTTAACCCCAGATAGCCAGTACAGATGTGCGTAAGCTCCTTTCGCCCAAAAAAACCCTTTGTATTTGGAGGATTCAATTATAATGCAGTTTCCCACTTTCTCAACCCAAGTGTAAAATTGTTGATTAAATGGCAGTCTGCGGATGAGGGGGATTATGATAACGTTGTTATGGTATCAAAAGCAACCTGTGTTCACGTAGGATACATTAACGCAAAGTAAACGTTGGCTTGTAGCGCCGACTGCTATCGAGATTGATAATCAATCGAAATAACAGATTATTGTAGTTCTCTTAATGTAGTTTACCACTATGGGATGCAATAAGAGGACTGTGTTGACAAATGTAAGGTTGTTACCCCCACCATGTCCTACAACATGCACAGTGACCGTGGCCACCATGACAAAGATACAATATTGTGATTGGTTAAGCTGATTTATTCGCAGGCTAGAGCCGTCAGAAATCGACCTTGGTGCGATTCAAATTAATGTTGCTCTTTTGCAAAACGGAAAAGGCGTCACATGTAGTTCCATTCAGCTCCATGTTTTTTTGCACAAGGTAAAAACATCGCAACCAACCACCGTGTTCAATGACAAAGAACCTTAGGCTACCCCTCTATGTCGTTCAGCCCAGGCCAGCTAATTAAGATATAGGACACCGCCGTATATAAATGAATGCGCTACAAATTGCAATCAATGGTTTCATTTGAGTGGTATTTGAATGCTCATTATTGTTCAGAGCCTTAATTCCCGCATTTTAACTTTTTCTTTCGTACGGTGAGACTCGTGTCATTTGGTCATGGTGAATCGTTTGTGAGTGAAAAAGAATGTTGGACTGTGTTTAGTGACAATGGGCTTGTCTATTGATTATTCCTCATGCCAGTAATCGACTTGGAATCGAGTACTTAATGTGATTACCAGATGTATGCTGGATAGATCAGTCTCCAAGCATACCCAGTGGACTGTAGCAACTGATAGGCTTACCTATACGTCACAGGTGGACACTCCCAGTTGTGATGTCACTAAGGCACCGGGCAGGGTAGCATTTGAACGGCTTGTAATGGCTAAACACAATCACAGTTGGTGGTAAAATAGGGGCCCTTAAAAAATTTGTCATTTTATAAATAATCATTTAGCCCAGGAATAACACAGAAATATATAAGCAAAGCTCTTGACAGATATTTGTTAAATCCTCTAATTTCTAATTAGTTCCCCTGATTTACAATCACTTAGCTCATGGCATGCTGACATGTTGGCTTGTGGGACTCTTTCACTCAAATACAGGTCATTTGGCATGGGCAAGAAACTGCCACACTTTCACACTTTCAAATTAATTCTGCAAACAAATAATTACTTGGGTCAATGAGAACAATTAATTCCACAATGCCCCTGAGAACTAGATTTGCTTATTGAATGATTTTTTTACTTTTCTGGTAAAAAAAGGAAATATTCATAAATGTCATTTTAGATATAATACTTCTAATAATACTGATAATACAACATTCTGGAAGGATCTGCAAAGGCTTCTAGACCTCTGATTCGGGTTAAAATAGAGGCATAAACTGTTTGTGGAGCGTAAAATAGCAGGGACATTTTTCTTCCTCGCTCTGTTCCGCCTATGCTATTGGCCAACAATGGAAGCGGTTTGACTCCGTAGATGACACGGCGGTCCTGTCGGAACCTCGTAAAAAGTTATTCACTATTAAAATGCAGCCATCCCATTGGTCCACTTGGTGGCCTCTATCCATCAACTCCGCCCCCTCTTATAGCAATGTATCCAGTTTGGGGCTTTCCGCTGTGGCTGCTTGACAGACGAATATTTGCTGACATATAACCCGGCACAGTCAAAGACCATTACCCTGTTGACTGATGGGAGAGCGGCTGTGACTTAACAGTTTTATTTCCTCCATGCAGCTGAGCTCCTTGACCAGCTCAGCGGACACATTCTTTCAAGTTGCATCAGTGGGTCCATGACTCTGCCTCTAAAATAAAATGGCCGCTTTCATTTGGCCTCTCCATCTTGCTCGGCAATGATAGGCCATCAATAACGTCAGGATGGTTGAGCACTCGCCTGAAGGTGAAATATATTTGCAGTTATTGTTTGTATGATCATGTCCAAGTGGAAGGATTTCAATTTACAAAATCCTAGCTTGTAGGGCTACAGAGCCGGGGCCAGACAACAATATTTGTCAATACTCATTAGAATTCCATATATAAAAAAAGGCAGTAAATATGCTGGTGCGGTGGCTTCCCATTCCAGTTAGCATAAAAGGCAGTTTAATGCATCCATGGACTGGCAGGGAGACCTGGTGAATCCCCAAAGACTGTTAAAGTATACACCCGTAGAATCCTTGAGCTAGGTTTGTTTATTTATAGTACATTGTAAGGGAACTTGTGAAAAGTATATTTTTTGTTCCGTTCACCAACCTGTCGAACACTGTCGACAAGTCAATCTTGGAAGCGTTTTAAGTCGAACTCGAGAAGTAATTTAATTTTTTTAAATAAACATAAATGTCTAAATGTATTCATTTATTTATTATAAATAAATAAAAAATCAAATTCACCCTGTGTGTGTAGTGATAGGGGTCAATGGGCGAGTGAGGGGTATATCTGGCCAATCAAATACAGTTTGTAGGTCCGTCTGACCACGAATGTCCCTGACTCCCGCCTTAACTAGCTCACTGCCTTGTTATGCTCACGAGCTATCAAGCTAACGATACGCGATGGCGGAGGCACAACGGAAAGAGCAAAAAGCGTGTTATTTTCTCGTACAATGGGAACACAATTTTCTGTTCACCATAGTAAAGGACAAAGTGATTTGCCTGATTTATCAACAGGCTGTTGCGCTCGCAAAAAGAGGTAACGTGGAGGGGTTTTGGTTGAATAATTGTTTTGGTTGTTGAAAAAAAACGGTTGAATATCAGGAACACTAAAGAACACTATGAAGCACTAAGTAAACAAAAATAAATAGAAAACACTTTTTTGAGCACATTTCTAGGAAGCTTGAATCCCCATGGTTACGACCCACGGCAACGTTGTGATACTTCTTTTGTACCGTTGTTTTGTATGAGCGTTATAATGAGCGATGGTGAATATGAAATGTGCCACACACCAGGGCATTATACTATAAATGTCCGACACGCTTAACCCTAACTTGGATGCGGACATCCAAATAAACTGCTGCTCGGACGTAGCTTCACCATCTACACACCGTAGCGTTATACTATAGGTGTCCGAAGCCTTACACTCTCGGACGCGAACATCAAAATCAACGGCTGCCCAAAACAGAGCTCCACACATCCGCGACACGGAAGGACGGAACCGCGACTCTGGACCATGGCCGTTTGCATAGCGGGCTGGGTCTCGGTTTCAGAATTGTTACACCCTTACTATAGACGGGGCTCGTGTCATGACACTTGATGCTCATGATTCGCACAAAATGACTTCAGCACCGCTCTTCATTAGATGAGCTTGATGCCGCATACGGTGACTTGATTCTCCACGCGGTAAGGTGGTTGAGTCGTGGGAAAGTACTGAAGCGATTGTTGACTTTGTTATTTAAATTAGGAGCATTTAATGTGGTTAAATGCTGTCTGATGATACATGGCTGATAAGACTTACGTTTCCCCACAAACATGACAGCTTTCCTCATGGACATAACAGCAAAACTGCACGAGCTAAACTTTGAGCTTACGGTGTGCCACAAAGTCGTGACAAACATGATCAGCACTTAAGGAACCCAAATGCCTTTACATTGCATTACATTTATTTAGCTGACGCTTTTTTCACGAGACTTCAAGGCAGGCCACGCTACTGAGAATGCCCATTTTGCACTCACAAAGAAACTTCACAGTTTCCCTCTCCTCCGCTGTATTCTGCTGGAATTGTGATTTTCAGGCTCTGCATTCTTCCTGTTCACATCCTTCCTCACAGATCGATCTGGTTTCCAGGTTTGTTTCAGAATTATGTTTTGGCAAGTGAACCAACATTGTCTACCGTTGTCAATATAGGTATAACCCAGTGGATTAGAAACAGATGGATAGGCTGCTCACTTATTTAAATGTACTTGCTTTTAATTCATCTTGAATAATATATGGAGATTTAAAGCGGTAGACATCATTGAGGGTATTTACAGTGAATGGGGGTTAATGGAAATGGATGTCTGTTGTCGTGCCAATGCTATTTCTCTTGTTGGACAATAGCGTAAATGGCAAGTGAAGCAGGAAATTCGGCAAGATTAATTTGTGTACTGTAAGGGTTTTCTGGGGGGATTATACGACCAGACATCCCATGTGGGTATGTTTGCTCGTCGCATTGATTGATGTAGACTACTACGGCAAACAATCAGTTTGCTAACTTGTGACTATAAAATAATCTGTTACTTTTTCAATCTTAACTGGAATGCCAATATTTTATTGACTTAACGTCAGCTGGCTCAGCCTGTTCTCCAACCTAAAAAACAGAGTAGGTCATTGATCAAAACGACCCAAAACTCCCCATATGAGCATTCAAATGGGGAGTTTTAGGAGGACTACAAACATCTTCTACAAATACAGATAACTTTATTGATCCCGGAGGAAGATATTTGATACAGTCTCTCAGCTCAAGCCAGAAACATCAAAGTAAATAGAGTAGAAGAAACACAACTAACTATACCACAAAATACTGTAAATTGTGTATTACAGTATATTATTACATTATCTTCCAAATGACATTAAATGTGGTACACATGGTCTATCAATATGCCTGGCAAAAGACATTATGCGGATATCTAAATATTAAAATGAGCAAACATTATCTATCAATCAAAAGTCCACGCCAAAAAGTGCCAGACCCTTGAAACTAGTTATGCACACAAAAGACTCCTCCTTAACAGCTGTGCCAAATTTGATGTCAATAGCTATATAAATTACGTCAGTGTCAAAAGACAAAAGCACAAATGCTCAAAATTGCACATAAACTGCATTTTGTCTTACTCCAAATTGCTTGGGGACGCTTATCTCATTGCCCCCAAGTGATCCTGAGAAAAATATGTTGATTCGTTTGATAACGTCTGCGTTGCGTCAACAGACATTTGGGAAAAATGTGCTATCTTGGGAAAAAAACAACTCCGAATACCACCAGTCCAAATGAGACCAAATGTGGGTGTTCTATGGATGTGCCTGCAAGTTGTTATTTCGTTTTTTGATTGGATAACAAATGGCAGTGTTATGCTGAAATGACAATCTACTCTCAGATGGGCCAGGCCCTTGAAGTATGCACATAGTAGTCACCCCATTTAAGAAGTGCGCTAAGTTTGTTGAACCCCCACATGGGGCTGCCAAATCGCAAAAACTGCATTTACTTTCAAACCATGACACGGATTGCCTTGAAATCCCTTGGGGACACATCTTATCGTGCCAAAGGGACGTGCCGCTGCGCATTTCGGGAGAAGAGCGGTCGCTGGAGTCACGGTTGCTGGGTCCTGCGGTATGACCTTCTCAGGCTGCGAGCAGCTTTCATTATTATTATTATTATTATTTGTTACCAATAGTAGTTAACAAAAGATATTTTATTAGCGTAAGTCTGTCCTTCACTTAGAGTCATTCCAATGTATGTGTAGGATGTGTTGTTTCCTGTGTCTGGTCCTGTGTTGCTGAAGTGCTCTTGAGCAAACCTACTTTGAATCTCATTTAAATCTTCCAGGGGAACAGATTGTTTGCTCTCATGTCCAGAGGCCAATAGGTTTAATCTGCCTGGGAGGTGATGGTGTACCTGCACATGAATGGATGCAAGTTGTCAGCCCCCACTCTTAAGGTTATTTTTGACCGAAGCTCAAATCTCATGTTTTTCACAATTTAGTTCTGTAGGATATAATAATAATAATAATCAGATTGTTACCCAAATGGGCCTACTTTGTATACTTCTAGGCACCTCTACCACTACTATTGTAACATATGTTGCAATATTACTAAAGAATAGCCATAATAACAAAATAAACAAAAAATTCAGCATTTTAAGTAATTGTGATTTTAGTAGAACACACATTGGTTGAATTGCAAAGTTACTCCATTTGTCTATGTGGGGCAGAATTCGCTAATTTTCTTTATCATGCAAAACAGATTTACATAGTATATGTTTTTTATCCACTTATGAAGTCAGACAGTTATGACAAGTTCTTAATTGTTGTATTACCTCATGATGTTTAAAACACAAATAAATGTTTGACCCTGGGCTCCCAGACACATTACGGCTGGACATCATGGTGGATGGTCTCCTGCTCTAACCTTCCAAAGGCATCTGAATGGTTTGATCCATCAAACCCCGGCCAACATCTCTACTCTATCGGCTCATAACCATCCAACCTCCTAATTGCCCCGCCTAACACCCTCTTCCCGTGTGGTCAGCCCATGTCTCTCCTCTTTCTGCATATTGCCTCTCTCTCCGGCTCTAGGGAACACACATCTCGCCTGGCGCGGGAGCCACTTTATTTGCAGCCCCCCTTTGTCCTCTGACAGCTAAAGAAGTGACAAATTGCTGTTATTATGAAAAGAAGGTTACTTCTATACATGGGTCCAGGCATTGAGAAGGTGCGGCAACTACATCATTGTCAGGGAAACTAATGATAAGATATCATAGGACTGAGGACAAGCATGCAAGACAGAGTCGACCTCCCACATCCTTCATCAAGTTCTGTCTTTTCTTGCTCCGCATTCATCTTCATTCTGTATGGAGACGCGCTTATTTTGCTTTGCACTCTCAGAAATGAATCAGCATGCTGGGCATGTGAATGTCACTCCGCCACATAGATTTATAAGAGATTCTCCTCACACACTCTATCAGCTCTTCTGGTTATGAGGAATTATGAATAAAGTGTCATATCTGCAGTACTTAGTTGAACTGTTTTGTAAACTCTCTGCAGTAAATGGGCAAGATGTGAGTTTGTTACATCTCTGTCAAGCCTTGAGTGAGGGTCAAAACCCCAAAACTAACAGAAACAGAAACATTTTCTAACTAACTAAATTAGTTGTTCAATTATAACAGCAAACAAAAAGTATAAACTGTGCAAAAAGCTCACCCACAAGTTCTAAAAGTTATCACCACCAAACTATTTACACTATATAGAAATATACATTCGTTTGTCTTTCTTTCGCTACACATAGGTGTGTCTCAGTCTGGCACCGCCTCGAATGAAGGGAACTCCTTTATATAGCTGAGGGCCCTCCCCTTCCTGCGTACAAATTTGGGTAAGGGGGACACAGGTTTTTCACAGGCATATAAAATGCCAGCACATGCAGCATGGGTCCTTCGTCAACCAGGAACAGCTGATCGCTGTAAGCTGTATCAAACAAAATGCTAACCCAGAAAGCAAGTATCAAACTGTTAAAATTGTATCTACATGTTTGTTTGGGAATAGGAAACATAAGAATAGTAGATCATGAACATGAGAGTAGCCTATTGTGAAAGCACTTTACTGGAACTAGTCTGACTGTATCTAAGTGGGATATTTGAACACGTTACTTCCATGGTTCAATGAAACGAACACTGCAAGTTAACATTTAGATGTGTTATCTTCACTTGTCCGTACATGGTCATCGGATTATCACTTGATTAGTCTCACAAACATCTCGAGAAGGATCACATGTATATTCAAGCATCATAAATACACCACTGTCTGTATTTACTCACAACATAATTGTATTTATTAATATATTACTAGATATTGGTATTTATTAGTAGTACAGCCCATTTTCTCACAACAGACTAGCTCTTAATATATTTTTCTAGGTATTCATATTATATCATATATTAGTGTGGCAGTTTCCCCTAACACACGGCACTTTACTGGCTTTGCTACGCCACCTAGGCGGCTTTACTGGGCTCCTCAGACACTAAGACACAGGTAGCGGTTGGAGGAACTCCATTTCTTTTAGATTTAGCAAGATGTTAAAAGCCAAAAAGGTGGTGAATGCTAACACGTAAGAACTCTCCTTGAGTGTGTGGTGATGGCCGGCTAATCCTGTGTGCATTGATTGCCCAATGCACTACAGGTGTGCAGCCTACAATATGTACAATAACAAACAAAAAAATATATTTTAAGATCCTTTAGCCGGCAACATAACCTGCACTAACACAACCCCCTAATGTCCCCATAGACCAAAAAAAAAAAAAAGCCTCATAAGATATTTGCTCTTTTCTAGTATGATTGTCAGCAGACTCACCAACAAAACCCAGCTTGTCTTATCTTCTTGAGGTCGGATGCTCAGATGATGGTGCAGAGCCCAAGATTGTCTTCTACCCTCTCTCCGGCGGCCACTTTACTTTGACTTAATTGAAACACAATCCATTGGCTAAGCCTTGGAACAAATGTGTGTTGCAGTTCTAACAGTGGAGATACTAATAGTCTTTGATGGCTGAGCAACATGTGTTTGTAAAGGATTTTTAACTGAATTACACCACAGTGGATTATTATGCTCCATCGTACTGAGCAGCAGTGCTTTGGAATCGTAGTTAATATCAAAACAAAATGACATCTCACTAATTATACACATCCTAATCTTTTGATAATTACAGCAGCTGCACCTTTTTATTTGGTTTTATACCTGAGAGAGACGGTGTCTGGATGCAGTGTAAATACAGGCAAAAATTAAATATAGTGTTCAACCGCACTACCAAAGAGAAACATCAAAGACACAATACAATGTTCATCACTTAGCACCACTAATACCAATAAAAAATGTGTTTTTGTTCAACCTTAAACTGTCCCCATGACTAAGACTACAATAAATCTCCTCCTTGAGTCTTTTTGGATCAAATAGCCAAATGTGTCTGACTGTTGATTTAAACGAATGCTTACTGCGTTGATCTCTGTTACTTCCTGCCTTTGTAAATGTATTATTATTATTACTACAATACTATACTTAAATAATACTATAATTATCATCTAATTAAACTTTCAACAGTATTTACATAAAACAGAAATTCACAATTACAAACACCGATATACTGAAATTATGTACACATATTAATTTGCTTTAATTATTATTTATATTTTTGTGACCAGCACCACAGTTAATTTATTTAAAACAGTAGAGGATGAAATTGACTGAAAAAACTGTGACACATTAATTAAATATATATATAAATATATATAATAACACACAAATAAATAAATAACAATACAGAGAGAAAATATAAATAATTGAAGGTAAAAAGAAGAAAAGTGCTAATTCTTCCATGTGTCACTTAACAGTTGCACAATACTAACAACACTACAATCTACTCAATTTGCCCTCAACATTGCAAAAAAACCATCTCCATCCCATGATATCAAGCTCACTACCCTCATTGCCACCATAAAAAGTAAAATAAAAAAGTAGACCCCATCAACAACCAACAGAAGACATCTTACTAGTAGGAACTTATTATACTGTTATAATTCAAAACTTATAAATTGGAGTTCAGCAACACAGTTATCTTAAAACATATCAACCATAAAATAAACAAAACAACATGAAAGATATTACATAGCCAGTATGTCCGTGATGTAAACAAGATCTGTGTGTGTCGAGGATGTTGGGCTCAAAGCCAAATCCCTCCCCCCCAACAGCAGCGGTCATCACATCATCTCTTCTCTCCGTTCTCCTGTTGGTGAATCCTGGCTGCTGTGTGGGCTGGTTGAAAAGTACAGACAGCTGTGGCAAAACTAAACCTACAGATAACAACGCAGGAACTCCTGCCACAGGAGCCCTTTTGTGAGTCCGACAGAACGACCAAAAAAATGGAATCTCAGGTTTCGTAAAGGTCAAGATTTGCTGTGCGGCGGCCAAGCTTCAACATAAATACCCGGTAATACCGGCTGCTGTGATTGCTTTTCTCTCCAGACGCTGTCAATTGTGGTCGGGGAAGGAGGGGGACAAGCATGGACGGTATTAAGTCTGCTGTGCGTCGATGGCCCTTGTCAATTGTCTTCTCTCCCAGATGCTTCCTAAAGCCCCGGTCTATTACCAGCCCGGCCCAGAGGACAGATCCCAGCAGCTTACAGCTGATGGAGAATAATAACAGCGCATTACATTTCTTAATGTTCCTGATACACAGGACGCCACATTCGCAAATCTCCTGTGATCCCGGCACATCTTTTGTTTTCTGCCCGTGTACACCTCAGCAGACACACGCATGGGCACACGTACACGTACACGTACACGAACACATACACATACACATACACACACACACACACACACACATACACACACACACACACACACACCTACGCGCGCACACACACACACAACCACATTCACCAAGTGGGAGACCGAAACCAGAGGAACTCATTAGAAAGGATAAATGTTTTGTACTTATGTCTACGACTAGTTTTTTGTCTGACATAAAAGGGAATCATGGTCTTTCTATAACTGCCTTGTGTGGTGTGTTTGACAGCACAGAATACTGTTTTATTTATGTTTATTGTTTCACTGCCATATTATAATATACCTTTACTGGCCCTATTTAGGTTATAGCATAATGTCTTTATAAAGATGTATCCAGGCCATACTGGTTCTTCCTTTGGCTGCAGTACATTATGAGAGCTGCATTATTGTTTTAAGTCACTGAAAGGGAGCTAGTACCATACATATATCAAGTGCTAGTTTACGTCAGATAAAGAATAACACTATGGATGGCACCATGCCCAAACAACATATATCAGGGGTCATTCCTATGTTCCCCAGATTTATGTGGCACAAAATTGGGACCCTC
Source organism: Lota lota (assembly GCA_026745465.1). Taxonomy (NCBI): domain Eukaryota; kingdom Metazoa; phylum Chordata; class Actinopteri; order Gadiformes; family Lotidae; genus Lota; species Lota lota. Next base: position 14,748,572 of record JACYXH010000659.1, on the reverse strand, counting down.
TATTGTGGGAAGTCGTCAAACGGGCCGGTTCCCCGGCACTGCCATATGGCTCAATATAAGAGGCCTACACTTGAGGCAACGTTTCATATGGTTAGGGTGATGGAATTACTAATGGTTCTAGTGTAATGCTTCCTTAGGTGAAAACAAGCCTAATAAACATGTTTTTCTAACTCTAATTATCTTCTTTAATCCAGTTTGTTTTTGCCTCTGCAAACATTTTTTTTTATGAATTCATGAACTATTGAAACTTGAAACACAATAGGGGGGTAATGTGTGTTAACAGAATATTGAACTGGGGAATTTAGGACCCTTGGAACATAGGACACTGAGAACATAAGATGCTGAGAACTTAGGACCTTGGGAACTTAGGACCCTGGGAACATAGATACTCTCACAAATAAGCCATCAAATAAACACAGTGGATATCCAGTCTGAACAGCAGCAAATAGTGGAGGAGCTCTATTTAATTATTCATATGTAATTAAGCTGAAAGAATACAGTAACTCTAAAGTGGAAAAGCAAACAGCCGTATGGTAATATTAATAAAGTATGTCTTACTTGTGACTTACTATAAAAATTGGCACAGCTCATTTAGTTTGAGATGACTGCTTCCACCCTCTGTGGATCCCTATTTCTGGGAGGGAAAGCAAGGCTAATCCAGTCACCAGGCTTAATTAATCAGGTGTCTGCGTTGACAAATGACCCGAGAGAGGCAACATTAATGGAATCATTTTTCTATTTTCCGCTGAGATGAGAAAACCCAGGAGAAATCCTTTTTTTCAGAAACTATAGTTTGACTGTGGCGCAGAAGACTCTTAAAGGTGACACTGTTTGACGGGTAGGCTACAGTTGAGCCAAGATATTGTTTTCAATCCTGTGTATGGTAGCCATCTCTAACAAGGTTGCTATCCTGGAACATTTTAAAGATTTATTCGATTTTGGATCCAATAAATATGTACAACCAAAATCATACAAAATAAGGGTATCGCAGTCGATACCCTTATTTTATTTATCAACAGTAAATAAATCAAAAGTCGAGTAAAGGATACATATCAATGATCAATTGTCTGTATTGACAGATATGAATGATCTGTCAATACTGTGAACTTAAAAATACTGTAAGAACTATGATGTAGATTATTGATTTTATTATGATTTAGCTTAAAAATGGTTAATGCCTATCTAAATCCCTAAAATGCATCCATTCGTAATATCATCTTTCCCCTTGCTTCCCGTTCTCGACTAGGGATGTGGTGATGGTACAATTGTATCCAGTAATTAAATAGCTATAGGTTGTTCTATGCCAGCCAAATACCGTGGGTTACTTAATGTGTAGGAAATTATGCTTAGGAGATGGGTTCAGTTTGTCAGAAGATAATTGTGTAATATTTTGTACTCTTGGCACCTTTTTATGTTATACCCTGAGGTTTTATTACAAAAGGACGTCAAGTAAGTCCTTTGATTGTGTGAACCTCAGAAGTGCCTTCTTGTGTAGGTGTAGGCTAACGCTTATTATGCTATTTAATTTACTTACCGATTAAACCGCAATTCATTCCTGGTTCATCTGAACTTTCTCCTTGACTACATGAACTGAATTATTAGCAGTCGTGTAGTCATACTGGTTGTGTTCCATGGTCCGGGTAAAGATACTTACATATTGCACATAATTAACAACTTGCAATTGGAACATGTAGTATATGCAAGACAAATGCACTTCTTACTGAAACTCTTTAACGAAATGCATACCATTTAATGGCCAAATTATGTTCTTCTATTTCCACACAAGAAAGAAAAAGGTGTAGACTTTAGGCTCAAAATATTGATTGGCACATTTTCGATGCATTAACTTGCACTCAGTGGTTTAGTTGTATCCGATCTATGACAGATGCTGTAGATAAGGAGCTTATTCTGCATACTAATTTCGTTTTGGTGCTAAAATCCCTTGATATAATGAGCTAACCCTCGGGGTAAGCCTTTATAAAACCAGACAAAGCATTGTGGATGAAAATAGAAATATTAACGCTGCGTTATCTGCACCCTGTGTTTTTGGGAAAGTATCATCTTAAACAGGATAATATCAACACACTTGCAATGGACACATGGAAAGCCTCTGAGCCCCTGTTTACACTGTGAATAGTTGGGTTATTTTAGGATTTGCCAACCAAGAATGGGTACTATTTAAAACATTGCCATACAGTTTAATTCATAATGGCATAGTCCATACAGATTGCTTTTGGTATTGGAGATTTGGAAGGCACTGTGGAATTATATGACGAGGGCGAGCTGTGGGGATTAACTCAGTCCAAGGTGCTGACGGTGGCAGCCGTGACAGTGTCAGTCTCGGAACCGTTAACGATCTGTGTAGTTTCACTGCTCAGATTTGTAGATCTCTTCACATATGCCTTCACTTAGTTGGCACTTGCTTTCTAAACCTGAAGGTGTTCCAAGATGAACGCCTTAAAGGTTAAGGAAAGACTCCGCAGTGTGAAATGAAAAGAGAGAAGTTACTCTTTCCTATAGGAGGAAGCTAATACTTAACAATGCTGTAAATTGCTTCAGCTAGAATGGCAGGCAGGAGCTATGGGGAGGCGATGGGGGGTGGCAGGGGACCCTGGTTAGCTGCTGCGGAGCTCAGCCCAGCTGATGATTTCCATTAAACTCATCTCCTCTCGCCGCAAACGGATCTCAATCACTTACTGCAAAAAGGTGTAATTACTTCATACTTCATACTTCTGCGAATGACGAAGCGCCACGGAGCATTTGGTTTGTGATGAATGACGAGGGGAGGGGGGGGGGGGGGGGGGGGGGGGGGGCTCAAGTAACAGATGTTTCCTTTGTCTGGAAATAACTTTTCCTACTTTTACTTACATACGTCTAATAACTAACATACATACTGTAAAAAAATATTCGACTAATCTCAAAATCACAACAATCACAGAATATAGTAACATTTTATGGTCAATATTGTGGGTCAATATTAGGCCATATTGCTTGCTGAAGCAGACACGCAAAGGCCTGCAGCCGCACAGCCTCCTGGTGATCCTTGAAGCACATGGACACCTCTTCAAACGATTCTTTGACTAGGGATGGCTGGAGTTAGTGGACCTCCTGCCTTCTCCTGTTTTAGTGTGCAGTGGTTTAATTATTTAAACAGTGTTTGTTTCAGGCCCAACTTAATGAACCATTGATTTTAATGTTTTCAAGCCAGACACAGACTACACCATGAACAGCCTTGTCCCTCAGAAGAGCGACACAGGTAGGAAGCACCTGATAGTAAAATAATCATCTTCCTTCAAGACTTTCAATAAGAGATAGAAACTACAATTACTACCTTTGTCATGTTGTATGTTTGCAATCATGTATTTACTGTGCTGTTACTCTGTCTGTGCTGTTACTCTGGTGCTTGTGGTAATACAACATGTGACGCCATCACGGTGCATACTCTTGTTCTTGTTTAATAGTTATTATTGAGTCTATTTCTGCAATAACTGCACTTATGGCTGTGTTTACTCTACTACTGTTAACGTTACCGCTCATTGCTTCGGAGACGACATTACTGTTTTGCTAGCGGTGGCCGGTATTTTAAGTCATAAACTAGGATGCAGTCACTGATTGGCGCAGATTACATTGTAATTTCAGGAAATCTATGTGGGCGGCTAGAGGTTCAGATTGATCTGTGTTGCGAAACAGAATGTGAGGTCACGTGATCAGGATTGTCTCCAGGCTACAGTAGCATACTGTTCGACCAAAATCCTTTCATTCATACTGGGTTTAGGGTGACCAGGTGGACTGCACAGCATTTCTCTCCCTGATCTCACATCCCAAATATTGAGACGATGTCCCACATTTTGAGTTTTCAAAAGTCAAACCACTATTGGACAGATGTTTTTCTAAAATCCGGCTACTATCCAATGACTGTGAAGAAAGCAGGGAAAACTGTCATCACAGGGCTGTGTTTGATGTCAGTAAAACTGCACACACGTGGTTTCAGTGCAGGTTAATGTGTCACCATCTTTGCTGCTTGCTAGCCTCCGCCCAAGTGGGAAAATTGTGACTAACCCCAAAGTCAAAAGCTATGCAGATTTAGGTGGAATACGATGAAAACTACAACAAAGAAAACGAGTTACTTAAGTTAGATAGATGTTATACCAAATCACTTTGGCAACAACCCATCTCTGCTTTCTCTATGCAGCAATCGAAAAGTACTGTCGGCTGTCCATGGAGGCGGGATCAATATGGCAATCGCTGTTATTATTGGCCTAAATTAACACTTTGTATTTCTAGTGGGATACACCAGTGATCCTTGTCTAGCAACCAGCACATCACCAGCTGTTGTCTTTCAGTCAACTCGTATTAATCTTAAAACAATCCGGGAGGGCCCCACATCTCAGCGATGCTGATATTGTTTGCTAACCTCTACAAATGTTTGTGTTTACACGCAATGTGTATTTACATATTTAGCCAGAAGCTAATCGATTACACACAACCAGAGTTCCAAACATGAGCATGTTGCTTTCTGAACATTTTATGTTTTTTATGCTAATAACAAGCTAGTAAACAAGCCAAATGTGAGTAAACATGCCCTATGGTTCCACAAATTAAAACAGTTGTTGCAGTTTCTTGTTTTCTTTTGCAATGCATCAGGGTATAGGACTGACAGTTTCAAAACAGTTTGAAGATAAGAGTTAGTAATAAGTAAGTAAGTATATCAGTATGAGTCCCACTTAGAATCTGTATGAGCCAATTATGTTCGACATATTCTCCAGAATGCGTTAAAATCAGATTTTGAACATTAAAACATTAATAAAAACATTAGAATGCAATTCTCAGAATACATTGTGTACATAAAATAGGTAAAGAAGGCATATGTAGGCCTACTTTTAATGACACATTTCTTGATGAACCGTCCGTTAGGTCAGCACTAGAGATGCTGCAAACCTGTCATTTCCTAAGGGGAAGAAATAATGATGTAGGATGTACTTTGTGTTGGGATGTGGGCAGCTCAAATGAACCCAGAGCTTCTCAGCCATCCAACCCTTCTGCTGTGGATCTGCAACACAGACAATTGCCATTGCCTGAGGCTGCAGACAGCACAAGGAGGTCAAAGATTTCATTCACCATGAAGGAGCTGTCTTTGGAAAGACAATGAGATAATCCCTTCGATTTACATGTCATTCTCATTTTGGAAATGTATTATTTTGTATTGTATTATTAACAGAATAGATTTCTGTTAATAGAAGTATATTGAGTTGGGGTGCTAACATACATCCAGGTGCGTAGCTAGGAATTTAGGGCCCCATGAAATAAAGTAGGGCCCTAAAAAAAAGCGGTTAGGGCTCTTGGATATGGCATGCAGGGCAACAACATTTTCCCATTATATATAAATTAAAAGTATATGACAATATACACATATTTATACATATATACATATCTCCTTATGAATATCCACAGATACTCTGAACAGCTAATAAAAGCTCATAGATTGCAATCCCCCTTGTCTGGGGCGTGCTAGATTCAAAGCAGGGATCGAAAAAAGAACAATATCAGGAGATGGCTGGCATTTCCTTACTGTGACTTTATGTTTTTACAACTTCCCTTTGCCTCAATGCCCATCAACGACTTGATTGACGAAGGAGCGCATTTGTAGAATGCAGACTACATTGTTAAAGTGAGACAAAACAGAGATATGTCAATCCATCTCATTGATGCGACTGCTTATCTTGGAATGCAAGAGCAATCTTTTAGAGGGCATGATGAGAGGCAGGAGTCGGCTAACAAGGGAAACTACAGTGAATTTGTGGACTTGATAGCACACTATGATTCAGAATGATTTGATGTCATCAATTGCAACAACAATTAAAAGTGAGATCAAAGCAGTGGTGGATGCAGCTCCCTTTTAGCAAGGGCAGATTGACGAAACAACTGATGTGAGCCGTCACTCTCAGTTGTCTGTTATTGTCCGTTATTTAGATGGAAATAGCACAATTCAGGAACACTTTTTGGACTTTGTTGATATGTCCAGTGGACGGAATGCCCAGTCCATTTTTTACTTACTGCAGTCAGAGATGTCTGGTTTGAACATTGTTGAGAAGCTCATTGCACAAACTTATGATGGCGCTGCCATTATGGCATCAGATCTTAACGGCTTACAAGCTAAAGTGCGAGAGGTTGCCTCCAGTGCAGTCTTTTTAGGCACATCGCCTCAATCTTGTCCTCACCCAAGGATTGAAAAGCATCCCAAAGGCCAAGATTTTCTTTGCTGTTCTTGGTGGGTTCAGCTCTTATTTTTTTTTATCAACTAAAAGAGTTATGATGCTGGAAGAATCTGGGTGTTCCAATGGGTGATGAGTCTATAAGCAGAGCAGCTGGGCTGAAGACAAAGTTAGAAGACTTTGTATTTATATTTTTGCTTTTTACATGCAAGTCAATTTTCTCCCAGACATAACAGTCTTCATTGATGCTTTGTTATTCACAATTCGAGATTTTCATGTTTTTTTGTCAAATGGAAAATTCCTAGTGTAATGTACTGGATGCTGCGTCACCCCTTGTTGGACTGACAAGCTTCTAATGACACATTATGCATGCACAAGGTTCATTCCCATCCAGGGCACACAGTCATTAGATGTGTCATGCCCTCTCGTTCACCTGGCCCCTTTTTATATGTATCCTTTGTGTTGTAATCTGATATATGATTATATGACATTTGTTCCTTATGGAAGATGGGGATAAACTTCGGGTTCCTTACCTTACCTTAGTTGTGTACTGTAATTCCTCAAATAGTGTCAGGCCTCAACTGCAGAGGCCAGGCCTTTGTTGGAAGCAGGCTTATATTAGAGAATTATTATACTGATTCCCTCTGTAAGTATATTTGCTCATATTTTAGTACGAAGCCTCACTGCTTTCTGAGCTGCCCATGTTTGCTTTTTCTTTTTTCTGCATTAGTCTTTTAATACAAACTCAACAATTCCTCAATCCATTTAAAATTAAAAACCCATGGTAATCCCTTTATTTCCTGACTTTTCTGGTAAAATAACTTGACACAGTGGTTTGGTTTCCTCCCGTCTTCCCCAATTGTTTTTAGTCACCAGCCGCCTCTACTGTATAAATATAGTTTTTTTTTAATCTAAAATTTGACCAACAGAATTATCTGTATTTTTTTTTGTAATTTAATTAAAATGTGAATACAGCAGCTACACTCTGTGTATGAGAGGAGGACGCCACTGTAACCTCACTGGCTGATGGGCCCACCGGGGCATGTTGCCCGGGACCCTTGGAGCTCGTGTAAATAAGCGGAACAGCCTCTTGGTTTTACCCATCAGTGCACTGACGGATTAAGTGCCTGATGGGCATCATTTCAGCCATTAGACTGTGGACTCAGCAACTCCTCCTGCCCTGTCCTTAACTCAGAGGAGAGGGTTATTTCCTCTTAGATCGCCAACTCTTAGGGGAAAAAAGCGCACAGTTTAAGGGATTTCTCTTTGAACGCCCCATAAGCGTAGCAAATAACCCCTTTAAAGCCCATGAATTGTAAAGCATGTTCCTATATCATTGTTTTTCCCTTCATAGAGCTCAACGTGGTTTTTCGAAATGCTCAGCGATTGCCACCCACCATCTGAGATAGGCTAATTAAATTGCTACTTTTTACAAGTCGTACTCAATAAATCTGAATAAATTAACAAGGCATTACTAAGGCTGCTACATTAAATTTGCATAGTGCATTTAATGAATATGCAACCACAAGTGAAAAGGTCTACCACTGTGAACCCCGTTGAATTAGCATAACTACTTCCAGCATGTTTCTTAAGTAATGCTCTCATTTGCACATCACTGAGTTGGCTAATTCTGGCTTCAGCGAGGATAGCCTTGTAATTAAGAATCCCACTTTAATTTTTAATGAAGTTTATGTTACATCAATCCTGACAGTAATGAGCGGGACATGAAAACAAAAAGGCGGCTAATAATTAAATTCACAATCCAGTTTGAGGGATAATAATTCCTGAGGAGAAATTACATGACTAATAATTAATTAAATATTCATACTATTGTACCAAGGGCTTATTTTAACTGGCTGTCCTGCTGCTTATGCAGGCCAGATGCCCAATAGGCCTCCAGTTAGTGTGTGATGAACTTGATTGGGGACACACTGCTCAAGAAGCTCATAAATCACACCGCCCATTAAAACTAAATATACGCTAAATTGTTTCTTATGTATTTTCCTGACACTGACCTGTCGTCAGGTTTCAAAGCAGCACACCAGGGCACTTGATTGATTACAGATAAGTGGCTAGTAAAATATTTCATTTTCTGTTTTTACTACATTGTTTACTAGGACCTTTGACTTCAAAATGCTAAATGTCAATACAGAACAAATAAAACCAAGGAAATTATTTTTGTCAGCTGTTCAGACATTGTATCTATGTTGCTGAATGCTTTTGGGCAGCAATATGTTGATCAGTTTTTAGTATTTTGTTATTGAAGATTTAAAAGCGTGTTCCACAAAAGTTAGGATTATATTAGAGCTAGTAAAATAGCTTGCTTACCTATTTTGTTCTGCTCAAGGATATTGTTTCCAGTTTATTAGGTCTTTGATTAGTGGAGATCATTTTCCTGTATTTGATGCGCTTTTGACCCATAGAAACCCTCACGATATTGACCTACATTTATAAAATATGCGTTGCTGTGGGACCCCATAGCAAACATTGTGCTTGTCTGCCTTTTTAAATGGGATGTGCAGTTTTCCCTATCTTCACTTTCAATTCACCGGGTGAACTTTATTTTCTCTGAGGGGAAATTGTGTTTGCAGGAAAATGGTCTACAACATCAATCAACACAACATAGGCCCAATAAACACCGTAAAAGTAGCGTAACAAGCATGAGACACACACCGCAAATCAACACAATATAAAACTACATCCAAGAAACCAACATCAGTCCTCCACATTTCACGTCCTTGTTTAAAGACTATCGTTCTTGCCATTTCCCCAGTTGCCAATTACAGTGGGCTTTTTTTCTTTACCCAAGAGTGATACATCTGGCAAGGATACTGCAGCTTTTAGGCATACAACTATGTTGCCATAATATTAGCATTCTCAAGAGTAAATTCCTTTTATCAAAGGAGGACGAGCCAACGCATCTGAGGTCATGACATGTGGACGGATTATTCAATTAATTCACAAAATTTTACGCATTCAAGTGAATTTCTATGAAGTCGCTCAGTGTAAAGGGGGGGTATAGTTTCCCCTGACCCATAACTTTATTCACAATCTGCTGTCTGACAGGCTTTTAGGATATTACCACAGCGACATCTTTATAACAGGAGACACAACCTCTACCCAGTATCTTCTAAATAACCTGCTACGTGTTTCCCACAGAGGTCCACCTGAAATTAACTACAACAATATCCTCTGAAGTTTTGCATTTGGTAAAGTCTATGCGCAACATTTGTATTTTCAAGAACTAAAATACCATTTCAGATATAATTTCAGGATATCACAGTAATTCTGATCTGGTTCTTCTCTATGGCTCCATCTGCTTTACAACATGCTGACAGTAATTAATATAAATAGTGATTTAAAAAATCACTCACTCAGCTGGGAAATTAATTGGACTCACCATTTGCAACTTATCAGACCTCATCACCTCCGTTCTGGCCCGTAGGGCACACATCATCTCACTTGACCCAGAGCACCCACACCACCAGCACTCTCCTCCTCTCCTCAGAACCCTCAGATGCAGAAAGACCCGTTTCAGCACAAGCTTCGTCCCTTTTGCCGTCCACTCGATAATACCAAATCAGCCCTCTCTTTTTAACGAGTATTTCATTTTATTTTAGTAAATTGTATTGTATTATTTTATCTGGTTATGTCTTGTGTAATGTGTTTAAATGTGCACCTCTATGTTGTGAACATTTATTTCCTCTTTGAGGACAATGACTTTAAATTATCGATCTATCTATTTGTAATTAAATAAATATGCTGACACTATTTAGATTGTCCACATTCGACATTTAACATCTTATTGTAAGGTGTTCATAACTTGTTAGTAACCTCTGCATAGTTCAGATCTTGTGAGAATCAAGTAATTGTTTAATCTTAAAATATAAGTTATATGGTGGCTATACGGACAAACATTATATTTGTGTAAAGATCTTGTGCGCAACATATGTGAAACAACAATTCAGCTTAATGTTCTGCCTGGACAAGTGCAGCGGAAGAGGATGAATGCAGGACAGTTGTGTGTGTGTGTGAGAGAGAGAGAGAGAGAGAGAGAGAGAGAGAAGAGAGAGAGAGAGAGAGAGAGAGAGAGAGAGAGAGAGAGAGAAGTGTGTGCACTGTGCTTCAGTCAGAGGGGATCACCTCTGCCATCTTTACAAGTTAATTTCAGAGCTAATGGCTGTGGAACCCCTGCTAATTCAGCCAGCACTGAATCTGCAGCCAGGTTGAGGAGCCAGGGGGGTGGGTGGGGGGTCTGTCTTTCCTCATTACAGACTTGTGAAACATTCTTATTGCCGCTATATTTAATTGAGCTGCAGAAATGCAATATCAGTAGGCTTTTGAATAAGGAGTGTTCCCATTGGTCTCACTGAGGAGCTATTGATGTTTCATACATCCCAGTCAGAAGAAATTAAATTGAGTTACAATGCCAAATTAGCTTGCATGTAAATGGCATTCAGGTCCGCAACGGAATCATTAGACATGTCCCATGTGACGGCAGGCCTCAGTTTTCACTCAATTGCCGCATTTATGAAGAAAATGAGATAAGAAGCCTTGCTTTAGCGCCTCATGGTGAATAATAGACGATCTCTGACGGCAGAGGGGGACATTTAGCATACCCCTGCAAGCTCATAGCTTCTAGCGTTACACCTTCGTTCCTGTTGTCTGCTGTGAGTGGGAAAGAGTAGCCGACATTCCAAACATTTTTAATTCTATCATATTAATCCTTTCACATTATTCTAATTATTGGTAAAACCAAACAAAAAACGGTGGTACTGCTTGATGGTTTAATCTTTCTCAGACCATATAGCCATAATGAGAGAGTACAAGAGGACAATGTGTTAATGATTTGTTTAAAACCCATTTAGGCACTTATGTTAAATCATCAGCAGACTAATGACAGGCCGGCCCTCGTAGAATTAACCAGCAGTTGAATTGAGTTAATTGCTCTCATCTACAAACCTATCCAAGTGTGGGATGGTTTGTGAGTATTGAGATCAGGTGTATGGGTCTCTCACATTAGAATCATACCACTCATAGTTATGGATATGATCATGCAATTGAATATGCTATCGGCACTCAACTCATTTCGCCCTCACTGCCAGGACTTTCGTTTTCAGCCTAAAAACATTGTATGCTCCATCTTTGTAAAACTATGTTGGTTATACTGTGTTCCCTCTATTTAGTACTATATGTTGGTGATACCTTGTTCCCACTATTTAACACTATATGTTGGTGTTATTACGTTCCCTCTATTTAATACTATATGTTGGTTACACCATGTTCCCTCTATTAAGTCGCAGTACTATATGTTTATGTTCCCTAAATGTAATACTATATGTTAGTGATCTTTATTCAAAGCACAAGAATTGTTATTTATGCATCTATTGCTAATCTATCGCTGCTATCTCCATGGTTACGCGGCCTACAATCTCCATGGTTACACAGTCCCTGTTTCAACAGGGACTGGTCAAAGACTTTCATGTCACTGGGCTTTCATTATTTTTGAAGTGTGCACATGAACACACTTGAGATCCACTCAGTAAGCATTATAATCAGAGCCTGGAATGTAAATCTGGATACCCCCCCCCCCCCCCCCCCCCCCCCCCCCCCCACACACACACACACACACACGCTCACACACACAAATAGATGTGAAGTGAAGTTAGAAACACATACATCTTACCTCGGACACACTTGGAATACGTTGAATCAACAAGCTCCCAGCTGATGTGGTTGTGGTCTGGACAGAATTTCTATAAGGTACAGGTAGTAATTGTTCATTAAGAATGAAGCTCTATATTGAACAGTTTACCAAGCTACATTCGCTACCAAATGAATAGAGCTGGGATGTCACAGTTACCCCGAGACCATCTAGATTTAGGAAGTATTTTGCACCTGTAATTAACAATGAGGGGGGATCCAAGGAAGCTTGCTGTGTACGGTTCTACTTATTCAGCTGGTCTGATATTTGAGGAGAGCACAGTCAGTGTAATTCAATTAGATTGCCATTTTGGAAAAACGAGAGAAATGGAAAGGGTACAAGGCTGTGCACCTTATCGCACCAAGCGTACAATAACTTCTATTTCCATGGGGCAGTTAAACTCTACCCTAGCATATAAGCATGGTTAAATTAGACAGCTGAGGCCATCAGTTTGTACAAAAAAAGTTTTTTATCGTTGATTGTACGCCATAAAATAGCAAGGGTGCAGTGATTTGTACCAGACTATTCCCAAACCACTTCGGTATCCACATCTGCTTTCCACAGCTTTCCCTAGTGGCCATAGTAAGTGAAGTTTCGCAGTTGTGAACGTGCAACATAAATTGTTGTGGTCTTTTGTGATTGGTCGAGAACAGACAAGACTGTTAGCCTGACATTGCCAGACCAATTCGCAAATGCGTGTATAGTCTGGAAGCTCTCAGTTCATTTTGATTTCCATGGGGCATTATCAACGGGCACAGACTAAAATGTCTCCGGACGCAATTGGATAGACCTTCAACCAATCAGAAAAATTGAACATTTTACACATCTGTGACAGCCAGTGGCGTTTCTGGCCATTCTGGCACCCTAGACGAGATCTCCAAATCCCCACCACCAAAAAATAACGTCATCTTGAGGGGAAACAACACTTTTTAAATTGACTATTAGAAACACGACACAAAATACATAAAAGTGCAACAGCAGGTGTGTAAAAATGGTAAATGATAAAGGAGTAACTAGTGCACTGACCGTCCCCACCTGGCCCCTCCCCCACTGTCTCTCTTCTTAATCTCAAAGTCGGGAAGTCAGGAATTGCCAACTACTAACATTTGGAGATTTATTTTTAAATACAAATATATATGTATTATATATATATATGTACCCCCCCCCCCCCCCTCCCCCCCACCCAGCGGCAGGATAGGCATCAGAAATTACAGAGGGGGCACAACTATTTTTCACTTGCCGACAACACAGGAGGTATAATAATCGATAGCACAACTACACACAATGTATTTGCAGCCATCCAAGGCTGTCTTGCTGCAAGAATACAGGCCACTGCACCGCTTTAAAAACTTGGACAATTCACAACCTCAACCTGCGGTAGTGTCTTGCCACAACCGTAAAACGCTGCGTATGACAACACAGATATTGGTCACGGTCTGCCCACCCTCATCGATGTTATGCAAAGCAAGCAACTATTCTACCATATAAAACAACATTAACATCACATCCCCTTCTTGTCAGCAATGCCAATGATGAAATAATGTATACGCTTATTACTGACATTTCCCACACATTTGCAAAAAGTAATACAAGCCCAACCAGGCTACCCTGATTCAAAAGAGTTGCAGTTCAGCTGCTCAGTGAAACGTTTTTTATTTTGTAGTACATAACTTTGAAAGTCAACCTAAATGGTCAAATTTACCCCACCCTTCTATTAGGAAGGCCAATCACAACAACAAAAAATTCAGCTGGTAAAATATCCAACTTTGATGCGTCATGCGTGCAATAGAGTTGCGTGAAGGAAGCGCTCAGACACAACAAATCGGGTGAGCATGACGGATGGAGCAGGTTGTGTGCGAGGAAATATGGATACAAAGCTATATATATATATATATATATAAATATATATATATATATATATATATATATATATATATATATATATATATATATATATATATATATAAAATCCTAAGATGGCGTTGTAAATTAAGTTTAGGTTAGTTACGTTGGCTTAGTTTAGGTATTTTTAGATATTGGTTAAATTACGGTATTCTTGCCGTATTTCCGGCCAGTTAACACGCGCCATAAAGCCAGGGAGTTATCTTGTGGGGGTGTCGTGTAGTTAAAGGGGTGTGTCGTGTAGTTAAAGGGGTGTGTCATTTAGTTAAAGGGGTGTGTCATGTATTAAAGGGGTGTGTCATGTAGTTAAAGGGGTGTATCATGTAGTTAAAGGGGTGTGTCATGTAGTTAAAGGGGTGTGTCATGTAGTGGGTGTGTCGTGTAGTTTGCAAATCCACAGACAGGCTCTTCGCTGTTCACTGCAGCGATTTTACAAACAAAAACTGTACAACAACTTTAATCGTACTTGGTGTTACATGAAGATATAGAAGATAAAGAAGATATTATAAAGAATATTTAAGCGCTCTGTTCATTGAAGCTATTTGATGCTATTTGCTTAATCTTGGATTTCTACAACCGATGATGATCATTTCATACAGTCAGGCCCTCTTGCCACCCCGGGTCTATATATTTATACATACAAATATATGTTTGTGTCTTTTATGTGTTATTACATTTTCTAAGTTGAATCTGAAGAATAGAAGAGAATTTCCTTTGTTTAATATGATATTATTATTTTTGGGGTTTCCTCTTTCCAGGGAGTACAGTATGGCCCAACACCCCTAATTACCTTGCAGGTGTTTCCAATTATCCACATCCTGGACACATTGGTAGATATGATATACTCCTGTCCTAATGTATTTACCATGCTTAACAGCATGTGCATGATGCTCCCATTTACCACACATGTATAACTGCATTACACTTACTGTCCGGCGTTCCGCACAAGTCTTAGTAAGAGATGAATGCATTTGTGCCACCAAATGGTCCATGCTGTTTACCTCCCAGTGGGCTGTCTGCTCTCCCAGTCACCCAAAGCACACACACACACGCACCCACCCACACACACACACACACACACACACACACACACACACACACACACACACACACACACACACACACACAGACACACACACACAAACACACACACACACACACACACACACTCACTCTCGGTCACCCAAAGCATACACACACACACAAACACACACGTGCATCATCATTCTCTGTTTTATCCTTGCTTAAATGTCCTACTAAAACTTTATTTATTTGTGTGACGTGATATATAAAACATTTATACAGGCTTTGAATAATATACTTTGTCAGCTAATAGATCATCTAAAGGCTCCTTACTATTATTGTTTACACATTTTGTTGTACACACTGTATTGAATAATGTCCACTTGTATTAAGAGACATTTAGGAGGGAAAAGCTATCTGGGGAGGGAGTGCATCAGCTATTTCTTTTACTTTATTTTAAAAGCAGCCTATTTAGCTTTTTCTATATAGCTTATTTCACTCACTGCTCATTGCACTCTGGTTCCTCTTGAAAACAGGACACGTAAACACTTGGGCTAAAGGTCAAAGGTTAAGCACATACTCTTGACCTGCATACTCTCTGCCAACCCCGAGCAACCACAACATTGTGTGTGTGTGTGTGTGTGTGTGTGTGACTCAAGTTCCTGCTGTCAGGACCTTTCGATCGCTCCACTCACTCACAGGGACATTAAATAACACTCATGGAGACCATTAGTTCAGAGTGCTGGAGTCACGCACACACATGCGCATACACTACCTCTCTGTTGTTCGCTTTACGCTCCGCGAGTCCAAGTCTCAATCCAAAGCTTCACTCCAGACCACAATGATACTTAACCCGGAGGTCTCTGCCAGAGGCTCAACGGATCATATAGGCAATAGAAGAGGGACTAGTGTTTTAAGCGCGACACTGGGAGGGGGCAGTAATGCCAATATCTCTATCCTTTTCTAGTAACTCGGAAGAAGAAGAGAAAAACCTATGAAAAACGACTTACAACAACAACAGTCCTCAAATATTGCCTCAAATATGTAAACGAATCAAAAGTTGTTATTTTAGCCGATCTTCAATGGAATTGGACAAATTTCAAAGCGTCCTGAGTCCACCTTGAAAAACTAACAAAAATAATACATCTGTGGTTATTGAATCAGATACAATAAATATAATATACGATAAGATTTTAATACCAGAGAGAAAATGTGTGGAAAGATTAACCATTCCTCTTTATTTTGCAATTCTCAGCTCTTGGCTGTAAGGAATAGTAACACACACTTATATAGCAGATATCATCATTATCCCCATAAGATCATCTAGGGCCTAGGCAAAAATCTGCTTCGGTGTTGCTTACTTTGTTTAATAGCACATTGACATATTTTACAGCAAAGGGAAAAAAAGTACATTCAATAGCCACTTATTTTTGTCAGACAGGCTTTTTTTCATCTAAATATGATACGACCTTTGATACAGAATATTAGTTATGTTATACCAAACAACCAATTTTATACAAAAAAAAATACTCCTTGGTAGTTCATCACAAACTTTATTGGGTATTTAATCACAGAGGAGGAGAGAATATGAGGAGAGGAGAGAATATAGGAGAGAGATAGGTAGATGAGATTATGTGAGTGGATAATTGTCTTATATGAGATGAGTGTGTATATGAGTGTATATGTGTATGTCAGTGACATTCCTGGTTGTGTGTTATTTTGTTCCTGTCCTCCTGTCTGTTTCTTCTCCCCACATACGGAACTCCGACATTTGTCTGGTTGTGTGTGTGTGTGTGTGTGTGTGTGTGTGTGTGTGTGAGTGTGTGTGTGTGTGTGTGTCTTTTCTTGTGTGTGTGTGTGTGTGTGTGTCTCTGTGTGTGTGCTAACTCTCAGTAGATCGTAGTCTGCCATCCATCTCCCACGCATCGTCTCCACTGTTTTCTGTCTATTGTTATCAACTGTCTGTTTTTATGTTTTCCTACCTTCTTTTTTTTCCTCTGTGCATGTTTTTGTTTTTATTTTTTATATATATATTTTATATTTTCTTTTATATATTATATATATATATTGTTTTTTTTTATGAAATTGATTCAACGCACAAAGAGACAATATTACTTATAGTTTTTGGGAAAAATCATTAATATGTATAGAAATATTGTTATTGTAAATATGTTAATATATGCCTTGTAAAATTAACTATTTGTTTTAGTGGTTACTGTAGATAATAGTTTTTTGTGATAATATTATGACTAATATATAAGCCTAATAGAACAGAGTCCAGAACCTACCCAAGGCGAGTAGGTTTAGGGTGAACTGGAATCGAAATTAGTGAGATTCCAGATTATTGGCAAACACATTCATTTGACAAACCCAGGGTCAAGTTGACTAAAAGACATCGCCATTCTTTTTACTTTGTTTGTCTATTGTTTACCAACTGTCTGTTTTAAATGTTTTTCCTAATGTTTTTTCTTCAATTTCATTGATTATCCAGGCACGCTTGACTAACATTTATCATTAAATTAATATATATATATATATATATATATTTAATAAATATATATTATATATATATATATTCGTTTTTTTCATGAAAGATGAGCTGATAAGCTCTGTAGCCAAACAACGCACAAAGAGACAATTTACCTTTACTTATAGTTTTTGGTTTCCACAAGTAATTACACTATTTCTATTTCATTCATTTGTCCTTTGATGTTTCTATTATTATCTAAATGTGTTTTATTATTTTAGTAATAAAAAATAATAAAAAATCCATCATAAACTGACAACAATTTGACACGATTATTTACGTATGACTAATATAAAACTTTAGAAATCAAAACAATGGACTGTGACCTATAAAGTATCTTAGGGGTGAACTGGTTTCATTTCGAAATGGGGGTCTCTCATTATCGCCCGTGGGAACATTGAGATTCCCAGTCATCCCGGCAGAAACCCATCACTCATTTGGCAAAGCGGAGAGTGAGCGGTCAAGTTGACTCTAAAGACGCGCCTACTGGGGATAGCTTTAGATAGCCTATGTTACATTCGTACGTTTTACATACAGGGGATGGCCGTGTAATATACCTGCTGCCTCTGATCATGCATCATTCAATCATTGAAATATACCCGCACGCGCAAAATGAAGAAGACCACCTAATTTATGTAATCACTTAATTAACCATTATTCCAACATATGTTCAAAATGCCCGTGGGGTCTTCTTTCGCGGTAGTTATTTTGATGTCATAGCCAAGCAGCTAATTAATTTTGCATGCATGTTAATTTGCCCATCTATTTATTCCCCATGCACGCGCACTCCGCCGTTCACGATATTAATTATATATTATGTTATATTATATTATATTATATTATATTATATTATATTATATTATACTGTATTATATTATATTGTATTATGTTATATATTTATCATGATATATTAGTCGTGTAACGTCAAACACAACCTTCCATTTTTGAGGAGAAGTTTACAAATATCCCATTTAATAAATTATTATTCATTTTTACAGCTGCGATTCGGGAACGTTTTAAAAATCGTTGTGATGGGCTTGCTGGTCCTATTCTTATTTGATTTACGCTTCAAATTGGCTAGGCCTACTTGAAATTTCATCAACAAAGAGCAATACACTTGTTTGAGAATTGTATCTTTGTTTTTTATTTGTTTTGAACTCGAGGAGAAAGGGGGCCTTTATCTAAAACGTCTCAATCTTACCCCTTGTTCTGCAGATCAACATCTTGTCGGATGACTCAACGCTTTCCTTTTAATTAATAGAAAACGTTGAGTGATGATAGAAGGAAATGGATGAAGTGGATAATGTTAGATCTTGCTGAAAGACGGCCCCCCTCCTTACATACTACTTAACACTAAAGGGGCTTTGAGTGTCATAATGAGAACCCCCTCCTTTTCCCGTCGTGCTAATTGATTGACATCCTGAATATTAATAAACGGTCGCGCGCCACTATAACTAATAATACTAATACGACTCAGCAAAACGTCATTGAAATAATTCATTTCAAGTGAATTGGTAATAATAATTAAAAACTATAAAATAATAATAATAATAATAATTATTATTATTATTATTACTTGTTATAGATGTATTTCTAACAAAATGTTTATAAAATTATAATAGTTGTCTTTCTTATTATTGTTAAAAGTCTAGTGCTCTCTTTCTTAATTTCTTTATCTTTTTCTTATTACTCTTTTTCTTATTATTTTGTATGATTATTATTGTATCATTATTTGTTTATTAGTTTTATTATTAGTATGAGCAGAAGATTAGGAACAATGTGAGAATTTACATTTGTTTGTAAGTATTCCTATAAGTAAATGCAGGTATACAATGTGGTTACAGTTATAAATATCTGGGTGTTGTAAAATGTATTATATTCTAGTTTACTTAGCCTAAAAGTAGCCTATGCAAATGCTTGCATCATCGACGGTAAATACATAGCGCCCTCGGCATTGTGTTTTGCTAATTCATAGGTTTGGAAAAAATCTGCCAGAAAATAAATGGGACTCACGTCTAGCCGTAAATAATGGAACCGTCTGATGACGCTTGAATCATTGGCATTCACCCTTTAGAACAGGTGGTGTTTTTTCCTCACATACATCCCGTTTACAATCATCATTCATACTGTAGGCTTACTTATGTATTATAGCCTAGACTCCTCTTTTGTAGTGGGCCGTGTTAATGCATAACGCTGCTCCATTTGCATTTCACCAACTCATCTTTTGACAAGCGATCGGCTACTCGGCCATCATTTGTTGCCTTTAGGATCGGCAAGCAATTATTTTTAGGCAACGCAACATTTGTTTTTCTTTGTTTGGTGGAGCTGAGTCGAGGTCAGACGTGTGAAAGTGGCTCCTTGCGTCCTCTCTTCATCCACTGACCCGAGTCTTTGTGCGCGTCGCCCTGGGAATAGCACGCCTCGATACTCTACTGAAGACCTGGCGAAGGGGTCTTTTGTTTTGCACTCTTTAGAGACACGCACAGAACGTCCCCTGTTCAGTCCACTGCAAGAAAAGGCTATTCCAGAGGCAGAGCTGGTCACAAGTGCAATATGGAAGGCCTTTGTCCACTTTGTACAGATGACCGAACAGTGGCTACATGATACTATAATTAATCATACACAATCCCACAATCAATCTACTGCACGGCTCCTTTCACCGAGGGGGAGCCGCGACTTCATCTATTGTGAATATAAGCAGGGCGTATTGTTTCTGTTGTAGGATTTATATCAAATCAGCTGTAACTGAAACTCGAGAAAGTCAGAATTACATTAGATAACTTAAGATAGTTTGGAGTCTGGTTTGTAAGCCCTGACAGGTAGCTCAGCTGTTCTTAAACATTGAAGCCAATAAGTTAACACTGAGTTCCTGATAATATGCAATACTACTACTACTACTACTACTACTACTACTACTACTACTACTACTACTACTACTACTACTACTACTACTACTTCTAATAATAATAATAATAAAAATAATAATTCAAGATGTGTAATATGTAAATATATGTAATATACGTTATGGGCTACTTTGCCTATCATTGGCATATTTTGAGTAGGTCCAATAATTGTAACAATATTCATATTAATAATAACATGAACAACATGGTTGTTATTAATATTCTTAATGTTGTTATAGTCTATTGGTTTACGTAATGAAGTGTGTAAATTGCCTCTCACAACTTTGGGAGAGATTACCCTCCAGACCCTGATCTCTCCTTCCTCTGGAAACGCACATAGGACATATTAGCATATATAACGAGAGAGAGAGAGAGAGAGAGAGAGAGAGAGAGAGAGAGAGAGAGAGAGAGAGAGAGAGAGAGAGAGAGAGTGTGTGTGTGTGTGTGTGTGTCGAAACGTCTCTCACGAAGGCGCGCTGGCTGAATGATGGCCATTGATAGGATTAAGCCAGAGTATGTTCGGGCTTCACACGCACATAATTGACTTATTGGTCTTTTATGCAGTTTCCATGGCATTGTCGCAGTTGTATTTAGCATTAAAAATGTAGCCTTCCCTCTTTTTCAAGCGTTTAACGAACCAAAATAAGAACGAATTTGTTCATAAAGTTCGCACGCTGTGGAAAGCAGTCAGTTGGAAAGACGGTGTTCATGATTACACAACACAATATAAGCAAAGCATGCTCACTAATACCAGTGTAGAAAAAAGAAAAGAAAAAACGTTATGAGTCGCCAAATGCAATTGCAGCATGCGTAGGATTGATACATGTGGAGCTGTGGTGAAAAGGTAAATCTGAAAGTTGAAAACACAAAGACTCACCGCTAATTGCACCCCGGGGTGCAAAAAAAATTAAATAATATGGGCCATGGTAAATAGAGGACAACAATATACAAACAAATACGAGGTTCGGCGAGGATTACCCCGTGGAACATCATATCGCTCAGCGGCTCTATTTGTTAACGCAAATTGTGGTCGGCACCCCGTGCACTGTCCACAAAAGGGAGCGCGAATACCTTCACACGGCGTCACAGAGTTCCACCACGCTGGAAATCCGGTGTGCGCCCTTTAACCGCTTCTTCAAATGGAAATTGCTTCTATTGGTTCGAGGAGTCCATGTAAATAGGTGTAAATGAAACCGCATTATGCCCCTTTTCCCCTGCGAGTACCCACACGAACCCTCCTCCGCCTCCTCCTCCTCCTCCTCCTCCTCCTCCTCCTCCTCCTCCTCCTCCTCCTCCTCCTCCTCCTCCTCATGCTCTCTGGCGATTGTCGTGTGATTGGAAAGAAGTGGCACATTAATGAACCGCCTCTACAGGGGTCCTTTTCTGCTCCTGTCACTGCGCTCGGCAACCAGACACGGGAGCAACTACTGAGTTCATCTTGTCTGAAAACCACCTCGGGATCGTCCACTACGGAGGAGGAGGAGGGGGGCGTATTTCTCCAGTATACTTAACGATCAGTGGCAGTCACAATTCTGCGTCTGAGCAAGAAGGAAACGAGTGAGTTATAGGCATTCAACTTTTCCCAACTATTCCTCTCGTTATGGCGATTGCCTATGCGCCAAAAGACGACGCTTTCCAAAAGAGGCGTTTTCAGGCATGAGACGCGTTTCGAAGGAATTGGACCATAGGCAAAACTCTGGCTATTAAAAGAACAATAGGCTTTTTAAGGCACTGAGCAGCAACATTAATCTGTTTTTCGGACCCTATAATAATAATATTAATAATTATATAGATATAAAGAATAATGCCGCGACCGGGAAGAAACACCTATAGTGACCAGAAACCACCTTACTCCTACATCTCCCTCACCGCCATGGCTATCCAGGGCTGTCCCGAGAAGATGCTCCCTCTCAGCGAGATCTACAAGTTCATCATGGACAGGTTCCCCTACTACAGGGAGAACACGCAGCGGTGGCAAAACTCTTTGAGACACAATCTTTCCTTCAACGACTGTTTCATCAAAATACCTCGGCGACCGGACCAGCCGGGCAAAGGAAGTTTTTGGGCGCTTCATCCGAGCTGCGGAGATATGTTTGAGAATGGGAGTTTCCTGAGGCGACGCAAGCGCTTTAAACTGATGCTGGCGGCTGACCACCTGGCGCCCAGCAAGCCGTCGGACGCGGCGCACTACCTGCAGCAACAGGCCAAACTCCGCCTGAGCGCGCTAGCGGCAACGGGAACGCACCTCCCGCCGATGTCTGGGTACAACATCGGGGTGTCCCAGCCGTCCACCTTCAAACACCCGTTTGCTATTGAGAACATCATCGCCAGAGAGTACAAGATGCCAGGGGGACTGGCCTTCTCAACGATGCAGTCCATGTCGGCCGGCTACCCGCTCCACAACCAGCTGACCACCGCCTGGCCCCACATGTACAGCTCTAGTGTGATGGACACCATAGCGCCAATTACAATGGCCGGTGATTACTCTCCATACGGAATGCCACTCAAGTCTCTTTGCCACGTAGGCCAAACTTTACCCGCCATCCCAGTGCCGATAAAGCCCACGCCGGCCTCACTGCCAGGACTCTCTGCAATGCCAGCTCACATCCCAGCGTTTCTTGCGCACTCGCCCCAGTCGCTGAGCCCTACGTCTCCACAGACAGCGACCAGCCAGAGCCCCGCGGCGCCGGGCGAGACCCTCACGAACCCACCCGCGGGGTTGCAGTCCGCAGTGGCCGTTCACTGACGAACTGAAACTTTCTAGAAACTCGCGGTAAAAGACATCAACTCCAAAGCAGAATGGTATTTACACGTTTTTGAACAGGCCTACCGAGAACCCACGGTTTCCCATTTAAGGCAAGGTGTGTTTGTGCTGAGTGTTACAACAAATGTTTACCTATGTTTGCCTGAGTATATTGACTGTTGACAGGTGTCAACCTCTATCATCATGGCCCAATGCAGATAGGTGACATTACGGACAGGCTAAGGCCCATATGAAGTGTAAATTGGCCCCATGATCAACACAAGTCTAAATATCACGCTATTTTGTATCCTGAAATTTGCTAACTACAATAGCCCATATCGGTTGCATCTTGTGTCGTTTCTGGCTGACTGTGAGGCCTAATATAAAAGTGACTCCTGCGTAAAATACCATTTATGTTAAGTGTATGACTACAAGCGCAATTCAGCACGGGATCATGTCTGTGAATACATCAACTGTTAGATTAAATTATAAGAGCATAATGTGTAAAAACAAAAATACAACTTAACAGTAGTCATAAAGAAAATCCAAAATCTGTCTTATCAAAATGCATTTGCTTTTGGCATACCAAATAATCAAGATGTTGCATTATTTGAGTCGTTTTTACCGATCGAAGTGAACCATCACAAAAGGGACGTCTCATAAAAAGGAAACTTGAAAATGTATTTATATCAGCGACTCTGCATTAAAAAAAAGACACATATTTTAATTAATGTAAGGATAATATCGAAATGTATCAAATGCACTTTTTTTTTAGCTAGATGTCCTTGAATATTGAGTAACAGGTGTGGCTCTGTAGAGCGTTTTATTTAAAAAACGGAGGAGACCATTATTAAAACGCTGTATATTTGAGACCATGTCTAGGCCTATAGGAACCAGCATGCTACTGATTTCCAAATCATGTGATGTATTTTGCTGCAAGCATGCGTGCTTTTTAACTGTACACTGTGACTGCAATAAATTGTCTGTCATTCAACAATTTTACCATTGCTTTTTACACCTTACTGATTTGTCACATCATCACCGTGTTCGTCAACGATGCTGGACGAGAGTAAGGCCGAGACAAACACGGGCGTCAGGCAGCGTCTCCACAATACTTATCATCATTGTGTCGTTACTCAAATAGGTTCACATTACATCCAGCAAACATTACTTGTACATGCATAATGTGTAATTATTTCTCCATTCAGCAGGCGATTTTGTTGGATCTTGCGGTTGAGTGTATCAATAGCTTCCAGGCCTCCAAGTGTTTTTAAAAACAAGTCTGAATGTTACAAAAAAAAAGCAATGTAAAACGGCAAAGGCTCTTTTATTATTTTTTTGCAACGATGGAAAGGTTGCATGGAAAGTTTAAGAAAGCTATTCTATTATTAGACAACAATTGTTTAAAAAAAGACACGTTATTATGAATACATTATGTTTAAAATACAATTATAACCCTACAGTTAATTAAATGTATTTCTCAAATTGAATGGCAGAGATGCAACAATTATCCATTTTTCCTGAGAGCAGAGATTCAAAGAGATTCAGAGTGTTGTTTGAACTCACGCTCCAGTAACTTGACTAATGCCTGTATTTTCTCACTTACTCACAATATTGTATGGTTGTTTTATCTGTGTGAAACGCCGTGCTTAAGTATAAACAAACATATTAGGATTCCATCTCTGGCTGCTATTGACCAGACCAAATAAACGACCCAAGCCACTTCATTCACACGCATTCACTTGAATAGCGATGGCTAAAGAATGGTTTGGACTGGGCCACCGGTGTAGTTATAGTCCTCTTTTTTTCCAAAGAGACAAAAAGACTGATTTCCACAAACACATTGCTGACTGGGGGACATGGAAACGAAATCTGAAACCTCTTTGGAATTTTAATGTGCACCCCCCCCCCCCCCCCCCCCCCACACACACACACACACACACAGACACACACACCCCATGCACCATGGTTAAACAGGGCGTTTATGGCAATGCATACAAGTTAGGGAAGACGGCCGTTTTATTTGACCGGAATGCAGTGCTTAGTCGTTTATGGCGAATGTCACTTGTTTTGGTGTCGGCTATGGGTTAAGGATTAAGTTAGTTATTTGTGTTTATTAAATGTAGGCTATTGTAGGATAATAGGTGGCCTAAGTTTCTCTTTCACAAAGCGGTTTACAAGTTTAACTCAACAGGCCACACACATAATAGTATCTTAATGACACATACTAATGCGTTTATTTTTGCTTAGACATACGGAAGGTCAACTCCGAGAGAACGGAATACCTGATTATTAAGAAGAAATTATAACGTTGTCCTAAAACCATCCTTTTTGTGTTTACACTAAAGCGGACATATAAGCTGTACTAGTCCATCCCACGTGACCATGCCAGTCACCGACAGCGGTGCCATCGATTCTTATTTCTTTTATTTCTTTTATTTTCAGCAGCAGTCATTTGTGTTCCCGATGGGGAATGTGTTATTTTCGAAAACCGTGTTTCATCGCGTCGACAAGCTCTCTCTCTCTCTCTCTCTCTCTCTCTCTCTCTCTCTCTCTCTCTCTCTCTCTCTCTCTCTCTCTCTCTCTCTCTCTCTCTCTCTCTCTCTCTCTCTCTCTCTCTCCGCGCGTATACAAGCCATTTGCATTGTGAACTGCGTCGTGTACTCAAATGGATTAAAACGGGCGTCCTTGTTGCTTCGGCTACTTAAATGATCCATTGACTCCAAAATGAAGGTGAAATGCGGCAGGTCTTGAAATATAGTCAATCCCGTGGAAACGCACGACGTTGTGCTTTAATTAAAAGGATTCGTTAAAGAGGGCCATCCTAGGTAATTAGTATGGGTAATTTATGCGTCGCTTAATGCACGAGGGTATTGGCCTGAATAATGAAGTGGAGTTAACCTTAAGTAGAAGAGCAACACAGAGGTTATTTATCATCTGTTTAGAGTTGGGCGTATGTCATATGCGACTGGAAATCATTGGAAAAATGCAAAAAAAACAAGTGTTCAACAGTCATATTTATACTATAGTCTACGACAGGAGAACTTAAAGGTCCGACACATTCCTTTCTTTCTACATAGCCTAGATAGATAGAGAGATAGAGAGATGGAGAGATATGTATATAGATAGATAGATAGATTGATAGATACACTATAAATAGATAGAGATAGAGAGATAATGCCAACTATAAGTATTGATTCCTATATAGAAGTGTTGTATAAATTGGAATCCCCACTCAACAAGTTCATAGCAAAGGGCCACGAAATCTGTGTCATCCATAATCTGAAGTGTGTTCATAATTGTGTGTAGGTATTTCTATTGCACAAATATATGTATGTGTGTGTGTGTGTGTGTGTGCGGTTGTCTGTGCACGTGAAGTTTGACATGCCAACACTTGTCTTGTCATCCTGAGTTTTTCAGACATGCATAAATGTGTTGCACCAGACCAGACCACTCGCACAACTTCAATCATTTGTAAGGGTTCAAAAGAGCACTAAATATTTGTGCAAAATGTTTTTCCAGGCACGGTCAATAATCTTTAATTGTTGTTGTCATTAGCATTGGAAGTCAGCCTTTACTATCTTATACACATATTAACCACATATCAGAGAACACCAGAACATTAGTCTGACATACACAAGCTGTTTCTTTCTAGTGCTCTTCCTAGCAAGATAACCATCCCTGTCCAATAATACATGCACCTTGGTCTTGGTGGCTTGGTAACCATCCGGGGCATGCCCAAAGTGCCTTCATTTCCTAGAAGGCTTGCATTATTACTAGACATAAATATTGCTATTGCTATTTCAATAAATAAACTGCACCTTTATAACACCACTGTCAAAAGTTCCCTCCTTGTATATCAAATCATTTTCTCAACTTTGTGGTAGCACTGTGTTACAGCTCCTAATGAATTACCTCTTGATTTACACCTTATTATGGCTCACCATGAGTAGATGATGGAGTATTGGACATTATTTACAGCTATCATTTAAATATTGTATCCTGCAGTTGCAGAAGCCAACGTGTCAATCCCCTACATCAACCAATTACTTGCAGTGTTTATTGAGGGGGTTTTGTTTTCCCACATAATATATTTACTTTGGATGTAGACAGGCTCTCTCCTATACAAACAAAGACCGTAATTCACTCTAAAAGGGAACAGGTATTCACTGCTATATTTCATAAATAGCTTTTGTCTCTCAAGAGGAGATTTGCTGAGCTGGACCTTTTTTCTGCCCCTGCCAACACTGAATGACACCTGGAATATGAAACAGGTTAAACTGTTGAAACAGTACAAATCTAGTTTTATTTACCTTTACTCAATACTGCTTTTCACTTTCAGACATTATGTGAAGGTAGGTCGTTCTTAGAACTTCCCAAATTCCACAGAATACATCTTTCTCGATCATCCCCATCGCTGGAAACCGCTGTATAGGGTTTTGGGTTATCTGGTCATTAGTGATGTGCTGGAGGGGATTTATGAGGGTCTTTTCCTAAACCTGATGGGTGCTTGATAAACCTGTAGTGACCTCTGGCTACAGCCTGGTCACCCACTGAAAATGACAGAATAGCCCATTTTCTAAAGAAGTTGAAAAAAACGGACTATATGACATTTAGACTTCAGGAAATAGAGTGCTATGATTGTTCAGAAAAGGAAGTTCTCGCATTCCTACAATTTCTCCTTCCACGACTCCGACAATATCCACACCCGTTTCGAAGGTTTACACTTTATTGAATGGATTATCAGTGGTTATCAGCCCAATAGCTAAGGCTTGCTATCTAACAGTTGGCTCAGAAGACCGTTTCCATCTATTTGTAAACTGTAGATATTAATCTCCATCACAGTCGGATGGAGAGAGCCTTTTAAGAAACAAGTACATTTTTGTCTTTGTGCATTTTGCCCTCGAATCGTTCACGTTTCCTTTTTTTTTCGTGAACATTTTCACGTCGAATACATGGCAAAATCTCTTAAAACTGTTAGCAACAACATCAGCTCCTATCAATACACTGCTTGTCCTAAATGGGAACATCGGTCCTTTATCGGGATCTCCTACTGCAGGGGTTTTGCTGTTCCATCATGTTGCCTCTGAGGGGGTGGGAGGATGAGAAAGGATGATGGTTGCTTTCTACAGACAGGCCTGGAGAGTCCAGCATAGCCAAACACCTATGAAATCCCAATGTTTAACATCAAGTGCATGTTGTTAGCGGTGTGACTGTGAAACTCATGTGGCCTGGGGAAGCCAGGAGGTACTTTCAATATTAGCACTGAAAGAGGCGAGCTTCGAGTCATGCTTGGTCCCATGTTCAGAATCATGTTTAGTTTTGGGTGGATCCATTGTTACACTAGCATCACACAGCCAGACCGTATTCGCTGCACTCATTAGGTCTGGAGAGTCTTCCATCGGCAGAGTTTGTTGAGGGGCATCATCAGTCATGCTTACTTTACAGCCGTTTGGATTAGCTTCAGTCAGTCACATCCCAAATGCCGTATTTCCAAAGTAAACACCATTACCGACTGTAAAAGTTCTGCCGTTAAAAGAAAACAAATTCCAAAGCAGCATAAATATAATTACATTAATTAAGCAACTCAATGTTTGAGTTTTGTTCGGAGCCGAGCTGCCCATGTTGGGCTGGTTCCAGACAAATATAGAAAACGCAGGTAAACGCGCATGATTACGGCTGCCTTTGAGTTGTTACATACTGCCCAGAGAACAGGTAGACACAAATTATATCAACAACTTTATCATAGAGAACATATACAGACTGTTATACAAATGTTCTGGATTGCAACCTATTCATTTAGGGTTTCTAACCTAAGTTACGCTTCTTTATGTGGCCTTTTTTAAACAGGATGTGGTCAACTTTGGCAGTATGCCTTTTCTATGAGTTTATTTAATCTGATGTCATGGATAAGACATTGCATTTGTTTGTGTTCATGTATGAAAATCTGATAATGTCATTATTGAGCTGTGTGAGTTTGTCAAATGGGAAAACATAGAAACAGAAGATTCATTTCATTTAAATCAATGCCACTGAAGTGCCTTTCCTTTCTATAGTGGCATGGAAGTCTCATATGTAAACACTGCTGAGTTTGTTGAGAGCTGTGAATTACCAGCAGGCAGTGTCTGGCCAACATAAGGGATTAGCCAGTTAACACTTTCCCATTGCCAAGACAATTGTGCGCCATCAATGCGTATAGGTCTTTCAGTGCGTTGCCAAGTTACGGGGACTGCTCCCATAAAAATGAAAGTTTTTGTCCAATGTTTTCCTGCAGTGTGGCGACAATCAATTAAACAAATTAAATTATTAGGATTTAAAAAAATAATGTCTTGCTTGCTTGTCGTTTGAAAACATGGTTTGGACTCATTCAGTTGAAAGTGTAGCAGAATCCTGGAAAGCTATGCTTACAGTTTATTTTCCTTCTAGTTTGTTGGTAAACTTCTACAAGATAACTTATGAAGTCCTATAAATAAGGGTAGAATTGGTGTGACTGTAGCAGTTGTTGCAACAAGTTCTCTGGCTAGCAGTCATCCATTGACGATTTCATCAATAGACTCCAGGCTCTCTGGGATAAAAGCTCCCTGTTGCCTTAAGAGGAGGAGCAGGAGGAGGAGAAGATGGAAGAGGAGGAGGTGGAGGCCAGGATTTGTGCCAGCTCCAACAGAGAGAGGAGAGGGTAGAGAAAGACAATTGTGACAATCTCATTATGTGTTGGCGGGATTCACACATTAGTATATGGATCTTTTTAATGGATAAAGCCAAATATCCGTTCACTAAAGGCAAACTAATTGAGTGGCTGGGCTTTGTGAGGATTATGGTGGTATCAATAGTAAGCACTCCCTCAAAGTGATGCTGCTGAGGCAAAGTGTAACACACTACACAGAGCACAATCCTATTCATCTGATGGCTGTTTTTTGAGTTGGGGATATTCATTCTCTTTTCTGGATCACATCAAAGTTGGACACACATCAAAATGTAAACTGGGACTGAGAAAGTAGACTCGGAAAGTGATTAAATACTATTAAGTAAGATAAACTTAATCATGGCTTTACAGGGGGTTTGAGGGATTATTTAAGGTAAATAATACTCCAATATACAATGACAAAATGACATTACTCCACCATAGAAATGGGGAGCATTTTATAATAGATTGTAATTTGAGCACCCTTGGCCCATTAATAACCCATGTTTCTTTCACCACAATGAAAAAGAGAGCATCCTCGATCAAATATTCACACAGCAGTGTTTTTTGCATTGACTCTGAGCTCTTGTAGTATTAAAAAATGAAACAAACTCCCAAACAACTGAGGGAGCAAATGTAACTGTGTCTCCACCACAGCAGTACTGCCGGCTGAAAGACAGGCAGAACTTGAACTACAGTATCTATCATTTCTGTGGCTCCAGAGATAACAGTTGCAACACAAGGAAAGTACTACGTTATCCAACTTTGCCAGTTCACTCTTCCAACCCCAGTCAACCTATGGGTGTGGACCCTAGTTTAATTACTATTGAAACATGTGTGGATCATCTGTCTGCATTCATGTTTTTTCTTGTCTGGTGGGACTTTTGCAAAATCCTCAGGAGACTAGCTTCTCAATGCGTGCATTGCTTATGTAATTAGGTGGCCTTTCTAAAATAAGAAGATTATATTATGTAAACACAAAAACAAGATGAGAAGGTGTTACTTGGCATTAACTGAGCTAGTTACTCTCAATGGGATAACTAACAGTTGTTGAAACATTAATTTAATGTGTTAAATAGATTTTTGTCCACTACTACTACAACTACAACTACACTTTGTTTCACCCTCTAGCTATTGTGTGGCAGCTGTATTTATTACCAGCCTTGGAATCTTATCTTTGCTACACAACCATAAACTAACACTTGCTACTGCACTTCAAAGGAACTTACAGAACCAGAGGTGCCAAAATCATCTACAGATGGATGAGATGTCATAGATTAGCGCTCAGAACAAGTGGGGACTCAGGAGTATGCCTTGCAGCATTCCAGCTGGGCTAGGACATTTACCCCAGGCATGTTTAGGAAGTCTTAAGAGGAAAAACACCTTCCCATCTGTTGGGTCAGTTGAGCACCCGAGGAAACAGTTACTACTATACAAAACATTATAGCTGTCCTAGGTGTTTATTATATCTTCTAATCTGTTTTCGCCATAATATAATAAGTCATAGTCCACTAGTCAAATATAGGTATTGTGTTTGGTAGTGTTGAATAACAGCTATGTTGCATTTGTAGGAAAATCATTAAGTAATAGCTCTAATATTGTGACAAATGTCACATTTTCCATATAAAAGTTGAACTTTATTACATGCTATTGAAAATAAATCATATTTTAAGTGGTTTTAAATGCCTTCTATTGGTTTTGTAGTTAGGTACCACTCTTGATCTTGGCCAATTGATGAAGATTTTAAAAAGTCATCACACCTTCATTGTTTATTTCATTTTAGCTTTGTTATATAATTGCTAAGGCAATTTTCATAGTAGACAACTCCCTGGCATGAAGATTAGATTTCTGTAGTTTTTTATACAGTGGTTCCAATGATAGGGATGGAAAACACCACTATAAAATACATTTATGTCCCTTGTTAGCATTGTTATTGAGCGGAAAATTTATAGTATTCTTTAACAGGTAGAAATCCCTAAACGTTTTGCATTGCAGCCTGGTTTATATTATAGTTGCTACTCAATTCTTCACACTGCACCTTTAAAAAAAACATTTTGATTTTGAAAGTTGAATTGGGAAACCTCCATTTACAACAATAAACCCCAAGTAAAATGTTTTCAGTAGGTTAAAGGTGCTGCATTTAACAACTATTATTTGAGTGTAATTAGTTAGAAATGGCATAGCCATGAAATATGAGAATATCTGTTTCGAGTTGATTGCGCCTGCCTCTGTATGAGACATTATATAGAATTTAGAACGTTTCCTCATTTGCTAAATCTAAATCTAACTAGAGATGGTCGTTCACTGCAGGGCTAATGCATGGCAAGAAATAACTTTTTGGATTTTGATCTTCTGTAGCCAAAACAATATTTTTCACCTATAAAAGCCCTCAAATATACAGTAATTGTGATTCAATAAAGGTTAATGTGGTATTGGATATTTAGTATTGAAGGAAAGCTGTTATGCAAGAAAAGCAATGCATCTGAGAATGAAATAATATTTGGCTTGAATAGGAGATCATTTCAGATATTACCTTAATAACACATATTTGTGTAATTTCTGACACCCCATACCACCACATAGTTCTCTTGTGAAGAGTACATTGATTCTTGCCATACAGCAAGTTTATTTTATGTCCTAAAGTGTGTTCACAGACTATGTTGTTGGTAAAGCAGCAATTCACACTCCTGGAGGACACAGTTATTTGACGAAAGGGTGCAACAAATAGGTTGTGATGTCATACTATAGTTTCACTCCAGCAAATGCGCACGGACACAATTAAGGAAGAATACAACATTTAAGGAAACAGACCATCGCAAATGGTTCCTTCCTCGGGAGACAGTGTGCAAAATGAGCAGTTGCCGGCGTCAGCCATCTTCCACGCAGGTAACCCGCTTTTGTTTAGCTGCAATTAATCATGTTTTCAGCCATTCAGTTAGTGTTTGTTAATTAGAGACTTCGGGGAGAGGCCTGACACTGAGGTGTCCTGGATTCGTTGCAAAACACCCGCTAATTAAGACTCCCTTTCACCACACAGCCAGTCGTTTGGAGGTGCCAGCTAATGAGCAATCACCGGGCACTGTGCTCCCACAACAAGCCATTCAGGGATGATGACACCCAATGTGTGTACCATTACAACCAGAAAACACAAGGGTTATTTACATTGATGAATGACTACTGGGGGGCCTGATGAAACCAAATGTAAGAAAATAAACCTCACAGTCATCAATAATCCATAAAAAGAAACAATGGCCCATCCAACTTCATGGGGGTAGGGTGGGGTGGGGTGGGGGGCTGGGGTTTGGATAAACATAAGGTACGTAAGGTTACCTGTCAAAAGGTAGAATGAAAAAATGAAAATCAAAGCAGTCGGACCAAATAATTAAACACACACATTGCAGGTTTCTGACAGCAGAATACAAGCCCAAAACGATCATATGTCTTAGGAGACATTGATTTAATGATTTAACATATACATGTGGTGGTTTGGCTGGAATGATTACTGTCATGTCAGACAAGAGGCAGTTGGCAGTGTTGTGATGCAAGTTGCATCTCACCACTTTGGCTACCAACAACATGTCAAAGTTAACCTTTGCAATTTCAAGTGATGCAGATAGGAGAGCAGTGAAAACCCCTTTAATATTTCAGTTTAGTACTTAGGAAGAATAGCGATAATGCTATGTAAACAACAGCTGCTAAACAGCTTTGGATGTTTCAAACATTTTCGGGCCATTTTGAACTTTGAAACATCCTTTGATGAAGTGAAAGTCACTTCAAATATGAACAAATTCCTTATTTTCCTTAATTCTATTCTATCCATGTATTATTGATCCATCTATTATAATTTATTACAAATTGTATATATTGTATTTTCATGCATTTTCCTATGTACCACATAGAAACACGTACAGCATATTACATAGCAAGTCTTCACTGCACTAAATCAAGCGTTTGTGATTTAGTTTATGACTGTGGCTGCTGGTCCACAACCCCTCCCCCAGCTGTACAGGTGCACTATTGGAGGGAGGGGCTGTCTGCTTTTAAACTATTTAGTGTGGAAGAGGAGAAGCAGAATGAGGAGGGCAGTGGGCGTGTGAAAAGAAAACGACACTAATTCATTGGCAATAAAAGTGCCCCCCCCCCCCCTCCTTCTTCCTTTCCTCAATTCGCAAACACAGCAGAGCTCCTGTGCTGCTCCACCCCTGCTCCCCATAGCTAATTGTCATACAAGCCGGGGAGGAAGCTACCGCTGTGCTAGCAGCCAGCCCCTCCAACAAGTGCAAATAAGCATCCAAATAACAAACAAAAGAAGGCAAGGTCTACACGTCAAAGTCAACTTCACACTGGCTCGAGGGGCTGGGCCTGCAGATTACAAAGTCACAGTGACATGCCAATGATGGATGGTGATTGTGTGGTGGGGGTCCGTAAGATGAACAGCTAGTTTCTTTGTTTAGCTTTTCCTTGATTCCTGACACAAATACACTGAGCATTTGCTGGCCTGCACAAGCACACGTGCGCACATGCATGCACACACACATACACATGCGCGCACACACACTCATGACAGACAGTGTTTGTGTGTGTGTTGAGTGTTATTTGGGTCACACGTGAAATCAAACAGCTTCACCTCCAGCTGAAAGAGATGATTTATTCAAACCACATGGCAACAGATTGTGGCACTTCTTTGCAGAGCTGGGTTGGCTACTGGGACACAGACAGAGAGCTTGTCAGGGCTTGTGATCCATTTAGCCAACGGAGTAGAGAGAAGACGTCTGTCTTAATAGTTTAAACAAATAAATGAAAAAATAACCAGTTCGTATAGCACACCATATCATGTCACATTCACACACTCACGCCGTTCTTCCATAAATCAGAGCTCCAGGGTGTGAGAACACTTCCTGTTGAAGGAATGGCTGCTTCTCCAGAAAACTACAGGAAGTCTAGAGGCCCTTTTTGGTGGGAGTGACGTGAGTTGGTGTTGATTGATCCGGCTGCAGGCAGTTTGTTTGAGTAGCAAACAGAGTTGAAAATAAGAACATAAGGTGATAGGTAAGGTGATAAAACTAAAGAGCAAGAGAAAATGTTTGCTGGAGGTGAAGTGAATTGCTTTGAACCAGTTTCGACGCCAGGGTGTCTCATCAGTCAGTCACGGGTGACAGAGGCAATCACGCCTGTGATGAAATCACATTTTTGTTGACTTTGAGAAATAGTGACACTTCACACCTTCTTTGATGCTTGTTTCTCAGACAGCCTTATTAACCCCCTGGGAGAAAGTCGGGGAGGTCACAAGGTCAAAGTTCATCCATAGGTGAGAGGCCACAGCACTGAGCTGGGGGGGGGGGTGGGGGACCGTCCATTAAGTCTCAATCAGGACATCAGCCCTCAGGAGTGCAGTGTTACGGCTTGTTCCTCTGTTTCAGAGTCGCTAATTTCAGATCCAGGAGTTTGACAATTACAGCCAAACTTCTTGGGGTAGACTGCACAGCGCCTGGGCCGGAAACTGTAAATAAGTTTGAATGGAATGAAAATGAAACATCCCGTTCACCCAGATTTGAGCTCGTCTGTGTGGCTAACCGTGTGGCTAACCGAGGGGGTGATACAGAGCTTTAAAGATTCTCCCCCCAACGGAAGAGAGAACCTTCACATGCACACACACACACATTACTTGATCGATACATGCACAGGCCTGCACATCATGCACTTACGACAGGTGCAAAAGATAAACCTTACCATCACACACACACACACACACTCACACTCACACTCACACACACACACACACACTCACACACACAGTGTGAGGCTTAGATTGTATGCACTAAATGATTGTCCCGGGGGCCTTGACGCGCTCCACTGCGCTTCCCACACCTTGCTCTGAGAGACTGCTGTGAGGGGAAGGCGTAGGTCTGGATTTACGTGGTGGGCTGGAAACTGTTTGGCCCAGTGACCACAAGTCACCGGCCTGGTATAGGCATGGGCTTTCAAAGGGTGGGCCCCTTTCATTGGTTTACGAGCCCACCGTGAACCAGTTAGACATGGCCACTGTCCCTGCACCTGGAACCATTATTAAGCAACAAGGATCATCTCCCCTCCGGAGAGCCAACGGACATTGAAATGTACAAGGAGAAGATTAGATCTGATTCAATCTCCGTTTTCCTCACCCTGAAAGAGAGAAGGGGGGGGGGGGGGGGGGGGGGGGGGGGGGGGTGTCCCTCTGGTTATTTCAGTTCCTGAAGAGTGAAAGGGTAAGGGTTGAGTTGGATTGAGAAAATGAAGCACATTGTTTCATGCCTGCTATTAATTCAGAATATATTCCTCTAAACTACTTGTGAGACACTTTTAATTGTCAACATTGTTTAAATACAACTTGTGTTATTTAATGATAGGGTTCCATTCAGCAAATAAGTGAAGCAAGGACCACTTCAACACAAAAGCATTCCTACTCTGAGAGGGGATGTCTGACCAAAGATATTGTAGAAAGGAGATCATTACATTTGCATTAGATCATTT
The DNA here is from genome assembly GCA_026745465.1 of Lota lota. NCBI lineage: Eukaryota > Metazoa > Chordata > Actinopteri > Gadiformes > Lotidae > Lota > Lota lota. Next base: position 14,712,366 of record JACYXH010000659.1, on the reverse strand, counting down.
GTAAAATGAGATACTCAAAAACTATAGAAAGTAAAATAAATCCCAATGCAGTGTCAAATTCTAGCAAAAGCAAGTGTTCAACATTAAATCCACCTAATGAAAGAAATACACGTAAATGGAAATTGAAGAGAGAGAGTTAGTGATGATTGTCTGTGAAGTCATTTATTGCAAAAGTGGGACCATGGCTTTGTTTTGACAAAATAAACACAAGGCTGCCAGGCTTCATTCAGCCATGCAAGGAGGTTTTATTTGATGGATGCCCTGTGCTTGAATACGAGTGTCTGAGTGAATGCTTCTCTTGGTTTGTGCCCTGTGTGGTTTTTCCTCAATGTCCTTGGAGCGCAGATCGTTTGGCTGACGTCTCCCCCCACCGAGCCCTGCCACAGCACTGCTTTCCTAAAGGAAGGGACCACACACACACTTGGGTGGAGAGGTGTGTGTGGGGGTGGCAGTGAGAGGTCGGAGGGGGGTCTGTGCTCCCCCATATCCTGGACAATTCTTCTTGGCTTTTGTGTGTGTGTTTTGAAAGCAGTTGGAGGAGGGGGGGGGGGGGGGAAGGGGGGAACCACGTTTGTGGTCACAAATCTTTTCTTCGGTGGCCAGCTCTGTCAGACGGCCCTCCTTAAAGACTTCAAAACAATTTAAACGGTGGATTGAGAGTTATCAAGTGTTGCCCGACAATGGAAATGTCCCCTTTTGTGTTGACTCGACTCATAACAGGTGGAAAGGTCTGTGTAACCATTACCATGGCGACCCATGTGAAGGTGTGTGTTACCATTCCCATGGAGACCTATGTAAAGGTGTGTGTTACCATTCCCATGGAGACCCACGTGAAGGTGTGTGTTACTGTTTTCAGAGAGACCCATGTTAAGGTGTGCATGACCGTTCTCATGGAGACCCATGTAAAGTTGTGCGTTACCATTCCCATGGAGACCCATGTAAAGGGATATCTGAAGGTTGCTCCCTGGACATTTGGCTGTAGCAATTAATAGCAATAGTAACATAATGGTGATAGTAATAGTAACAGTAAGAGTAATAGTAATAGTAGGCTAATAGTAATGTAACAGTACTATGGTAATAGTCATTTTACAGTAATTCTAATTTACATAGTTATAGTTATATAAATAGTGATATAGTAATAGTAATGTTAATAGTAATAGTTGAAGTAACTTAATATTGAAAGTATATTAGAATAATTAATTGAAAGTAATTGCATTGGTGATAGTAATGTAGTTGGCTGTCCTGGCTCCACAACGGTGGAACCAGATTACCACTGACATCAGTACAGCCTAAACCCTACACCCTATTGTAGCGCTTATTTTGTTATTTGTATGTACTTTTTTTGGCTGAATCTTCATTGTTGAATGCACTTATTGTCTCTTTGGGCAAAAGCGTTAGCTTAAATCATTTAATGTAATTCATGTTATAGGGATAGAAATGATATGAAATCAATAATAATATAATTCATTTAGGAATAAATTAAATGGCATATTGCTAATGGCTTTTTTTTCTTTGCCAGGTATTATATTAAATTACATTGTTATTTTACGACTGCTTCTTTTGATTTATAATATTATTAATAACAATATAAATAATAACCACAAATTTCAATTATTTGTGCTATTAATCCAACACTGAGAGATGAAGGCCCAGTGTGTTACATGGTGTTGGACGGTCGTGCATTGTGGAACTCCTCTCCCTCTAGTGGCGATGCTGGACAACAAGCTTTTCTAGACCGGGTCGAAAAGTACGATGAAATGTCCCCTGGGAGCCACAACACAATACAACCCCAAACATTAGCCGGCCCTCGTCATGATTTGGAGCCGGTTTCTGTTTCAGATAGGCCACTTCTCACCCAAGCGCTAACTGTAAGTAGTTGTTAGCTACTTTTAATATAATAGAGCTACTTGCCTAATTGGGCTCGCAAAGCAGGTTCATTAGTTCTTAGCTAATGGGCACAAATATTAAAAAACAAACTTCTTTACATTGTATTTCTGAGTGGTTAGCGCAGTATAAATCAACTAAAGTCCATTATTCAGCACATGTGGATTCTAGTGACAAAAGATAATTTGCTTAGTTGTTAAACTGTGCTGATATAGTCAGCTTTTTTGCAGTGCTAATTTGAACTAATTAAGCTTTGAAATATTCAAGAGAGATTGGAGCAATACAAAAATGTATCTTGTAAGTTCACATTAGACTTAACTAGGTTGAAAGTAGAATAGAAGATAGGATCAACCTATATTCACTTAGTACAACATCTATAAACAAAGAATATATTGAGACATCTATTTAAGTCTAGAATAGACCCCCCCCCCCTCCATTACCCCCCCACCATTTTGTTAATACAAAAAGAGTGAATATGTATAGTGTAGAGGACAACTATATTTATTTTGTATAAAAGCAATGAACTTTGGATCAGCAAACTGCACTAAGCCTTAATTGACTGTTAAACATAATGTTGACAGCATATGTTAGTATAACAGTGTCATTCAAGAAATGTGCAAAACTGCATTTTGTTCATCCTTTTGTTACTGCGGCTCTATTACTTATGTATTCTATTAAGACTGAAATGTTCATCTCTTCTTCATACAATGTCTGTCCTCTGAACTGTGAAAGGAAGAGAAAACGACATTCTGTTGTGCATCAATGACAGGGCGACAGACAGACTGAATAAATGGGGTCAGCTCATGGCATGTAATAATTCTTCTAAGTTAAACAGGCTGAGGAACTCTGACCTTCACAATCTAACTGAGCAGGAAAAGCCAATGATGTGTACAGGCCCGCTCGGCCTCCACTGATTATGATAAAATATATCTCAGCATTGGAAAAGATAACGCTACGTCTTCAGTGACATATATGGGACCGGTATTTCAATAACACCCCCAATTTCAGAGGCACTAAAATGTTTTAGTGTGGGCTGTAAACCAGGCGTGTGAGAGGGGGGGGGTCTGTCTCCCTGCATGCCTGAACAGGGAAAGTAAGATGGACCCACGCTTGTCACGTACACGTAAAGACAATTGAAACCATCCTCCATTCATCTCCAAGATACGTCGTTTCCTCCAAAGAAATAAGTGGCAGGGTGCTGGTGCATCAGAACTTATCAAGCCATGGCAAGTGACACTTCTGCTCAAGCTCGCTACAGCCATTTGGTTTACAGCAACGATTTATTGAATTATTATTTATCAAGCAAAAGGAGGTGGGGGGGGGGGGGGGGGGGGGGGGGGGGGGGGGGGGGGGGGGGGGGGGGGGGGGGGGGGGGGGGGGGGGGGGGGGGGGGGGGGGGGGGGATTAAGATGTGTCCTAATCATTATGTCTTCTATATCTTTTCAGTATGATTTGTTTATGGTTTTCAAAAAAATACGAGGCAGTGTCTCGTATTTGTGTCTGCGTGCCAGAAGGCCTGCTGTCTGTTTTCCTCATGCCATGAAATATTCATTATGAGCTTTGAGCATTTGTAGCGTTGGACTGGAGTGAGTGGGGAAATCTCCAGAGGTCGTGCTTTAAGTTTTAGGTTTCAGCGTACTTTTTCAAAATACTTAGCGGCTTGAGCCATTCAAATTGAACAGGTTTTACATTTATCATTGATAATGTTGTGTTCTCTCTGTCAATACACATGGTTTTTACATTAACAGAATCACTTGGCCAGTAAAGACGCACACAATGGATTTAGGGACGGATGGCACCCTTTCCTCATCACGTTACATTTATTTATATAAGATTACCATGCTACACCACCTCTTTATCTCTCTCTCTCTCTCTCTCTCTCTCTCTCTCTCTCTCTCTCTCTCTCTCTCTCTCTCTCTCTCTCTCTCTCTCTCTCTCTCTCTCTCTCTCTCTCTCTCTCTCTCTCTCTCTCTCTCTCTCTCTCGTAATTCTGCTGCTGTCCCAATTGCTCTGCTCAGGATAAAAAAACAAATATAGGCTATAAAATGTGACATATAGACAAATATACATATACGAAAATATAGCTAAATTAGATCTAAAGTGTACTGCTCAGACGCGGCTGTCGTGGAGCTGGTAAAGACAGAAGTTATGAAGTACCCCCCCTCCCCCCGGGCCAGGAGGCTAGGCCTTTCTCTTGCCATATGCTGGAGACACCAAGTCAAACATAGGCTTTGTTCTCCTGGCACCACAGCTTCTTTACAAATGCTACAAACTTGGCAAGACTCATTTCAATGCTTTGCTGACCTATTTTCACCCTATCCCAGAGAGCATTTGGGCTCTTGGTTGTAGTAAGCATCTAGAATAACTCCTTAGAAGAGAACTGTACTAATACAATGAACTACTATGGTGCCTTGTTCTGTTGAAAAGATGAACGATTTGCAATACAGTTGTCATTGGGTTTTGCTTCCAGAGTACACAAACCCTTTAGTAAAACCAGAAGGTATTTGTATTTTGCACATTATGTTCAGGATTTTTTTTATTATCATTCTGATGATATATGATTTTATTGCCGGGAAGTCAAGTGTCGGTCAGACAGTGGGCTCCTCAGCACATGACCACCACCAGTCGTCCATGGAGGCCCTGGAATGAAAGACAAAACAAATATGCGTGCACGATGAATCCAAGAGGGGGGCCCCTGTCTGAGAGGCACCCGGGCGCTATCGTATTAATAATGCCTTATTCTCTCGCCGGGCGATCCCCTTTTATTACCCAGGGTCATTTACAATCCCATAACGTATTCACACATTGAGAGAATAATCCTGTGATAAATTCTTTGCAATGCCCTTCACAGTTGTCATAGCAAGACCATAAACAGCATTTATAACAATCTAGCTGGGTGGGGGGTGGGGGGAGGGGGGTGGGAGGAGAGTGGGGCGGGGGGAGGCAGACAGAGGGGTGGGTGCAATGCTCTGCTTAGCATGCAGAAAAGATTAAGATTGGATAGGTCTGCTTAGGCCCTTACTCCATCCGTGACAGACCAACGGTAAACCAAGCGACGGCGTTTGCCTCAGATCCACCCTCCGCAGTAACTACGGTAACCATGGGCATCCTGGAGGACAGGTCCTTGTCTTCTCTACCTATTTACAAACGCATACACCTTTCCATACGTCTCTATTATACTATCACTACATATGTCTCAATTATACTATCACTAGATACTGTCTCTATTATACTATCATAACATACTGTCTCTATTATACTATCATAACATACTGTCTCTATTATACAATCACTAGATACTGTCTCTATTATACTATCAGTACATACTGTCTATTATACTATCACTAAATACGTCTCAATTATACTATCACTAGATACTGTCTCTATTATACAATCCCTAGATACTGTCTCTATTATACTATCAGTACATACTGTCTATTATACTATCACTAAATACGTCTCAATTATACTATCACTAGATACTGTCTCTATTATACTATCATAACATACTGTCTCTATTATACAATCACTAGATACTGTCTCTATTATACTATCATAACATACTGTCTATTATACAAGCACTAGATACTGTCTCTATTATACTATCACTATATACTGTCTCTATTATACTATCACTACACACTGTCTCTATTATACTTTCATTACATACTGTCTCTATTATTCTATCATAACATACTGTCTCTATTATATTCACATAACATACTGTCTTTATTATACTATCATTACATACTGTCTGTGTTATACTATCACTGTTTGCTTGGAGCTGGTCAGTGTTGTTTTGCTAAGTGTAAGTACAATTTACCAAAAAAATGCTTTATTTTTAAAGCATTTATTGATTCCACATCCCCCCCCCCCCCCCCCCCCCCCACCCCCCCCCCCCCCCCCCCCCCCCCCCCCCCCCCCCCCCCCCCCCCCCCCCCCCCCCCCCCCCCCCCCCCCCCTCCCCCCCCCCCCCCCCCCCCCACCCTCCTTGCTGTCAGGATGCCACAGTGATAGTGTTTAGCATGCGCTGTCTGCGTTAAACACTGCCAGAGGACTCTTTGCAGGTGTGTGATTAATCATAATTAGGTTTCATGTGACAATACCGCAGAGACAGATGATGGCATGTCTCTCTTCTCAGACACCCCCCCCCCCCCCCCACCCCCCCCCCCCCCCCCCCCCCCCCCCCCCCCCCACCCCCCCCCCCCCACCCACCCCCCCCCCCCCCCCCACCCCCCCCCCCCCCCCCCCCCCCCCCCCCCCCCCCCTCTCCCCCCCCCCCCCCCCCCCCCCCCCACCCCCCCCCCCCCCCCCCCCCCCCCCCCACCCTCCTTGCTGTCGAGATGCCACAGTGATAGTGTTTAGCATGCGCCCCACCCCCCCACACCCCCCCCCCCCCCCCCCCCCCCCCCCCCCCCCCCACCCCCCCCCCCCCCCCCCCCCCCCCCCCCCCCCCCCCCCCCCCACCCCCACCCCCACCCCACCCCCCCCCCCCGCCCCCCCCCCCCCCCCCCCCCCCCCCCCCCCCCACCCCCCCCCCCCCCCCCCCCCCCCCCCCCCCCCCCCCCCCCCCCCCCCCCCCCCCCCCCCCCCCCGCCCCCCCCCCCCCCCCCCCCCCCCCCCCCCCCCCCCCCCCCCCCCCCCCCCCCCCCCCCCCCCCCCCCCCCCCCCCCCCCCCCCCCCCCCCCCCCCCCCCCCCCCCCCCCCCCCCCCCCCCCACACATATTCCTCCGGACACCCCCTCCTATCCCTCTCTCCCATCATGGTCCCTCTCTCTCTTTGTTCTCCATTTAGAGTTACACCAGGGAACGGAGTGAGACAGGAGGAAAAGAAAACGATTCCTGGTGGGATTAAACTGAACACAGGTTAAAAATGCAATAAGATAAAACATGATTACATATTGAGTACAACATATTAAATCTGCAACATTTTAATTTGGTGTTCACTGCTGATCATGACAAGCATTTAATTAAAATAATGGATTTAAAATATGTATTTCTTTTTACAAATATCCATGGTATAGTGTCTATAATGAAATAGGACTTATAAAATAATAATAATAATAATAATAATTGTTATTATTATAGAAATATATTATAATAAAAAATACATATGCCTAAATTATGCAATTCAATACAATTATGTTAGCGCTTGTTGGCAACAAATTTAATTTGGACAAAGACAATAAAACACCGGTGGCCTCGTTTTCTGCCATAGTTATTTTTTTGCAACATAATTATTTTCTAAGATGCAGTCTTTGTGTCTCTTGAATGAGGAGCTGGTCCTGGAGGATTCTGCTGGCCCACTGTGAAGAGACCAACTAGCCCAGGGGGGTGACAGGTGGCCTGGTGCCCACTCTCCCCGCAGGACCTACCCACTTCAATGGCCTGTAGTCACCTCGGGCTAAGTACCATCTCATTTATTCAACATGCCATATTTATCTTCCTGTGGCTGATTAATAGAGTACACAGTCTTAGCAAATCTGGTGCGGAGGCCTATATGGAAGGAGGGGGGGGGGGGGGGGGGGGGGGCTGCTGTGGGGGGATAAAAACAAAGACAACAACTTTCTCGTCTCTTGCGGTTCCAACTGTCACAATCCTCCGTCACTAATTACACCCCCTGTTGAGACACATGCTTAGGCCCATTTATGCACACACACACACACACACACAACCCTGTATACACACACACCTCATTATGTACACACACACTCACGCATGCACACACACAAACACACATACACACACACAAACAAACACACACACACACGCAGAGCTAGCCTTATTCACTTGGGTAACAACATATTTTGGTTTTCTTAGAAAAACATTGAATCTACTACAGATGGCGTGGTCTGGTAAATGCATCTGAATGTACTATAGATGATGTGGTCTGTTAAATGCATCTGAATCTACTATATATAGTGTATATATATATATAGTAGTCAGGTAATTGCAAAAAATATATTTACATTGATCTTCAAGTTATCTAACTATCTAACTAAAAAAAAACACATACAAATACAAAATGTAAATACTGTGAGTATATTCAGATCACATCCTACAGACAGACCAAAACCAACATCAAGTAGACAATGAAGACATTTGTGCCACACTACTGGTTAGCTAGATGGTGTTTGTAGTGTTGTGAGGGCTGCCCTCATCAGCAGCCCTGTTTAATGTCAGCTGGCTGCTTCGCAAAGAAAACAAAGGACAAAAAGACAATTAAGTCAAGTGATAAAAGCCCAAGTACCATAACATGCTACATTAAATACCTACAGGGGGAGACATAAATAACACTAAGCCCCTACTCAAGCAGTTTGTTTCATTGGGCTTGTTGTTTATTGAGGGAAAACTTGAGGAGTTGCATCCACTCTCTGTTAAGCAACGCTCAAACAGCACTTTACCTTTTAATGGGGCGCAACTGCCGAGCAGTGATGATGTTTACAGAAAAAAGCACAAGCCTGTGTTGTTTCAAAAGCCATCGTCATTGTGCGTGTGCTCGTATACCGTCTGGACATGTGACAGCCCCTACTAAAATCTTGTTGTGATTTCAAACACCTCAGTGATGAGTGTGAGAGGTGAGGGTCTAGGGTGGGGGGTGAGGAGGTGAATGTGTGTGGGGCATGGTTGGGGGGGTGGACCTGGGGGGGGGGGGGGGGGGGGGGGGGGGGGTCGTATTCCAGTGACAGGAAAGTTGTTGGTGTTTGTTTGGGGTCCCTGTGGAGATGCAGTGGATCTATTGTTTTACTTGTCATAATGTTTCTTAACACGGCCCCATGGGAGCCATACACTGGAAGGACAAACAGAGTGCACGGCAGCTCTTTAAATCCTATTCATCTTCATTGTCAAAAGTCCCCAGTGTGCAAACACACACACACGCACACATGCACACACACACACACACACACACACACACACACACACACACACACACACACACACACACACACACACACACACAAACACAGGTTATTATAGTTTAGCATTTGTCTATAATATTAGTTTATATTTGTTGATTTTGTAAACACACACGCCTGGTTTTTCTTTGTACGTCAGTGAACAAAAATGTTTTTTCACGCCTAGTTTTTGTTATTTTGTTAGTTTTTGTTAATGATAATAACCTGTGCAGTGGTGCACACACACAAACACTCACACACACATACACGCATGAAACACACACACACACACACACACAGACACACAGACAACGTTTACAAGAACTGCATCCATTCACATTTCCATGGATTCTATCAACAGAAAGATATTAAGAAAAATTACATTAAAGTAGCAATCTGTACGTTTTGAGAGTTTTCAGTTTTTCAGAAAGTCGGCCATTGGTTCTAAATTGCACCGCACCCCCCCCCCCCCCCCCCCACACACACACACACACACACACACACATACACACACAAAGCGTCTCTCACCCTGCTCTACCACAAGTCCACCAGTAGACGCCGCAGCCAAGATGGCTGACTACCAGCGAACCGCTTAACAACCTATTAAGACAAAATATGTTGTATTATAATTGTAAAAGTATTAATGGCATAAATGCCAGACCATTTTAGTTGTAATTGCATGGATCCATTAGCAGCAAAAACATTTCCCTTGAATGAGATGCGAAAACTGCATGAGTAAACTCTCTCATGGGCTCCATCTATTAGCTGCAGGATATGCTCTTTCGCCGACTGGGCAAATATACATACGTAAACACATGGGGTTTCCACCAAGGTTATTATAGTTTTGCATTTTTCATTCATTTTTATTTGTACTCTTTTTGACTTTTTGGTTTCATTTTCATTTTCGTTTCTTTTTTTATAGGCTACTATTAGCCTATATACTAAATTATAAACTCATTTAATATACAGTAATTCATATAATATCATCCATGAAACAAACAATGGCCGGTCTCTGTGGAGATGGAGAGCTCTGTTATGTCTGATTACGCACGGTATTCACATCCGGTCATGACAAAACCTGCATCGATAAAGAGAATCTAGAAGCATTTGACTGATTAAAAAAAAAATTTAAACATGTGAATGATGCATTTCAGCGCAAAGAACGAATGCGGAACCATGCAATTTAGCATAACAGCAAAAAAGCACTACAGAGTACCGACCAGAATTTTCACCAGCTCGAACATATGATGAGTACCCGTCTATGATGATATGACATCTGCTGTTGATACAGTTTACCTTTTACTTTTCTTTGACCATCCTTAATGGTTTCAAAATGCTGCCAAAATGTAGAAGTTTTTTTTCCTGACATTTCGTATCCTTCTAGACTGACAGTCTAGAATGTGCTCTACTTCGAAAATAAAATGATTGGATAGTGCCACTGCCATTACAAAATGGGTTATCGAAGGACATTTATTGAAAGCAAAACATAACACAGCAAATTGCACGCAGAAGACTGAGTCAAACCCCCACAAATTTGTTTTTTATAACTTGTAAAGCTTTTCCTTCTAGAAGCCAGGCAATGCTGAGGTATCCCTCATCACCCCCAACCTCCCAATGGAATATCCAGCTGTTACATATCCACAATTTTCCCGATTTGACTATTAAAGACGTCGACTAATCATCTTTCTAACCAAGATTAGAATCTTTGAAGATTCAAGGTCACCCCTTCACTTAGGACAGATGAGCAACCATCCACAAAAGTCAAGACGAAAACTAAATCAATGTTTACACCTAGTGAAAGCAGACAAAATCACTAAAACAGCTAGTCTGCATCGGTTTTGTTTACGTACTGTCCTATCATTTTGAAGCCAGACAGCTAGATCAATGGTTACATTTATACATTTATGTTGGCTACACACACTTTGCTGTCATCTCATTGGCAGAAAGAGCTTTTGTCCCGCCCGTTACTTATGATTGCAGTACAAAAGTGTCCCATTTTCAGATCCTTATAATAGCTAGGCTCCCTGTCATTCAGGGAACCCACCTTTTTCCTCTGAGGACCTCTCACAGCACTTTATGTAGGATTACGTAAATTGTGTAATGAGATTGTGATCAAATTATAATCAAAATGCATAAAAAATAGAAACAGACCAAAGCTTTAAGTTTCAATTTGAATCTTCATGTGAATTGTAATACTTTCAAATTGTAATAGATCAGTCTTTATATTGAAATAAAGAATTAATCAATTGCTAAGTAATTGCTCAAGTTCAGAATCTCATTGGAAAAAGCTGTAGAGAAAATAAATTACATTTCTCCACACGTGCACATGCTTATTATCCCAACCTGAGCAGGTAGCTCAGTCTGCCAATCCACCGGCCCCTGTAGGCAGTCAATTAATCCAAAGGGGCGCCGACAAAAAAACTTTAATCGTATTGTATAGATTAGACTATACTCTTTAATCCACATACTCTATACTGGTAATCTTACTTTTTGTGCCTTATTATTGTTTAGTTTATTTGTTAATTATAGGTTTAAGAACATTGACTGGTGATTCTTTTTCTTTACAACATAAACTGTGGCATCTGGTGCTTTATTCTCTTCATCCAGTCAATCTGTTATGCATGCGCATCGTTATCATTTATTTGTGTATAGTTTTTCATCATTATATTTTATTATTTGTGTATATTTTTCAAGCGCTCCAGTGGTGAAATGACCTCTTCACCGTCATTAGGGCAGCAGAATCTCTCTCTCTCTCTCTCTATGCCTTGTGCCACTAAATGACAAATAATAATATTCACATGGAACCCCTCCCCCCAAACCCCCCAGCCATCTCCGATGTCTCTCCCCTCACACCTTACCCCACTGCTTAGTAATAATCTAATAAATCAAGGGTTACAAGGAAGATATTGATTACAGGTTTAGAATCATTATCTATCTAGTGATCCCAGTTATTAAGGTTTATTATAGTGTACTATTATATTTTTTTGAGTAAGGAGTGAGAAGGATGATATCTCAATGTTTATCTTCATTGAAGTTAAACCATTCTCCGCCCCCAAAAAGAGACATTTTTTATCTGTTATAACAAAGTTAGAGCCCAACTTCAGAACTGCATTCTCTCTCTCTCTCTCTCTCTCTCTCTCTCTCTCTCTCTCTCTCTCTCTCTCTCTCTCTCTCTCTCTCTCTCTATCTCTCTCTCTCTCTGTGCCTCTTTCTCTCTGTCTCTCTATCTCTCTGTGCCTCTCACTCTGTGCCTCTTTCTCTCTGTCTCTCTCTCTGTATCTCTTTCTCTTTCTCTCTCTCTTTCTCTCTCTCAGTGCTCCAGTGTCAGCATGGTGCCAATTAGCATGTAGCACGCTAACATATGCACTCACATAGTTTCTGATTAAAGTGCATATTGATGGTATAAATTATATCCCAGTACAATAGATAGGCAGGCATCTATATGTAAATGTTTAATTAACCCGTAGCTAAATGGCTGCACTGGTCCAGAGTGGAGGTATTAATCTGATGATGGCAGCGATAACAGAGGTCCACACAGCCAAATGAGATGCTCTCGCTCCCTTTCAGATCCATCAGCAGCAGCTCATGGTGTTGGCCTCATTTACTAAAGTGCTGTTTGCTCATAAAACCTTGCCACCTTCTCTTTTAAGTGGATTTGGACCAAATGTCCCTTTTCCTTTTGTCTGTCTTATCCTATCCTATCCATCTATCTGTCTGTAAGTCTGACTGTCTGTCTGTCTGTATGTCTGTCTGTAAGTCTGTCTGTCTGTCTATCTCTCTGTCTGACTGGCATCTCTATTTGTATGTGAATGTAGTTCTTTGTTTCAAGTGGTACAAACCACATCAATCACTCCTGTTGTATTTGTTATATTGTTGCATAGAAAAGGGACAAACATTTAGTTTACACTATACTTCCCTCTCGCAGTAGAGTAGCAGTATAAATATGTAATATTTAATAGACTGTTATATAAAGACAGTGTTACTCTTTTCCAACTGTCAAAACACTGTTGTTTACCACCTTGCAGTGCCCAAAGACACAGTGAACATTAAAGATAAGCCCTCATGCCATTACAAGCTGCACGCCACGCTAGTTTCTAGAAAACAATGGAAAGATTGCAGCTTAGATAAACAACATGTTTCTCCACTGAGTCAAGATGAATGTCTTCAACGTTTATGTGTTTGAAGTTGTTTGTAGGGAAACAATCCGCAGTTGAAGTAAATAAAGGTGTGTATGAGTGTGGTAAAAAACAATAACAGGAATTTGTTTTTGCTTTTACTTAATGTGTAGAAATGTGTGTATCTTTATGTGAACAGGCCTAGTTTAGTCAGCCTATGTATATATGCTTAATATATAGGCTGACCAAAGAAAACAACAGACAATATCAATATTAATGTAATTGCCTTTTTATTATTATTATTATTATTTTATTAAAACATCTGAACATTCAATATAACAAGGAAGAAATATCACTGAGCGATTTCGGTTCAAGCACTAATTGACCTGACGGGCAGGTTGATTGTTTTGAACAAAACAATCAACAACTGATCATGACACAGACCAGCCGTCTGATAGAGCAGAACAAACATGAGCATTCGTAGGTGCCTGCTCATTATGCTCACCACCCACATCTTGCCACACCCCCTTCACGCCACAAACCGATTCCCATATTCCTAAATGTTTATTTTATTTTATATTGTATTCTGAGATTCAATTGATTGTGAGAATAGGTCCATTATCAGTGTATAGGATACTTTATTACACATTTACACTAACTGTATAAAGATTAACGCAATGCTTTGCTTGAAGTCATTCTGACACGTCTTGGTACACGTTCTTCGGCTTGACAGACAATCACCACAGGATTCAGATCTTCCTCTGTAGTGTGTGATCAACCGCCTTGACTCGGGAACAACTTCTGTCTGTATACCAGAGGTCCCTAGCCCCCGAGGAGAGCCTTCTCCCTTCCTGCCTGCTGTATACCAGAGGACCCCAACCCCCAAGATAGCTGTCAATCAAATCGTTATAATTTGATACAAGAACAGACAGACTGAGCAAGACGAGAGGCTGAGGGAAGATAACATCCGCGGAGATATGGAGGAAGTTGCCCCACCAACACACACACACACACACACACACACACACACACGTCTTTTGGCGCCATGTCGTCTCCAGGTAGAGCTCGAGCCCTATCGAGATGACAGGGGACGCCCTCGTCCCCTCTGCGCCCGCGCGCGCCGCGCCACCCCCGCGCGCCGCGCCACCCCCTCGTGCTATGAAAAGTGACAGCCCATCTAATTGGGATTAATCAACTTCCCGGCGCCACGTGAGTGGCTGCGCTGAGATCTGAAGATGAATGCTTTGACCCGAGAGAGATATAGGTAGATACTGCCGCGGGGCACGCGCTTCCTTCCACATTCATCTTCCTCAGCATAACATATTCCAAACCAACCAGAAGCCTCTTTTGGGATTCTCAGGTCAATGAGGAAAAAGGGAACGAGAGTGTGAGAAAAAAAGCAACTCAACTAATCAAAAAAAAAAGGAAAAGAAAAAGACAGAAGAAAAGAGCAACACTTGACATTTTTTTGCCTCACAGAACATGAAAAATGAGAAAGAAACGAAAGCGGCAAACGCTCTCGGAAGAGCGCGCTACATTATTCTGTTTTATTGTTTCTCTTACAGCTATTGCTTTGAATTACAGAGGCAGGGTTTCGCTCAGACTCAGGCGGAGGAATCAAACATTCATGTGAGAGACTTTCAGGAGAGGGTGAGGAGCATGTTTTGTGCTGGAACCAACATTTGCGAAAGTTCCAGCTCCTTAAGCAATTATTAGCGGTGATAGTTTGACATGTTCAAGAGTTGTCAACAAATGGCTTTAAACAAAGTACAAAGCAGAAATAAACACTGCTCGGGGCGAAATTAACTTGGGGGACGCGCCGAGTCTATAAATTATACATGTGCTTCTCTATTATGGTGGAGTGTGGTGTAGAGGCCCCTGCTCCGATAGCCCATTTACTCTCTCCCAGCATATGGAAAGCAGATGAAGAGCTTGCAGTTCTACTCGTCTGCGCACGCCGCTTGCATCATCTCCAATGACACATAATGAAGAGCTGCTCTCTCCCCAGGGGGATATTGTCATCTTGTTTTTCACCCGTGCTATTTTTATTCCGGCGCGATTAAAATCTCCCTCATCCCAAAATGAATTCGTCCTCAGCGCTCTGCTTTTTTACCCTGCCTAATTAGTAAAGCGCTTAGGACATAAAAGCTAAAGTTTAATCTCTTTAATCTTCTATTCCCTTGTAGTGCTTGGAAAAAGGAAAATGGCTTGTTTTTTTGTTCAGTGGTGTATTTATTGTTTCTCACAGAGCTTTGCTCTTTTTTTTTTTACAATGCAAATTGACATTTGAGAGCACCATCGGCGTGCGACGCCGCAGACAGGTTCTCTCCCCCCCCCCCCCCGACTAGATTGGAAACGTGCTCCCCCTCCGTACCGCGGGCAGGGGGTCTGGAGAGCACGTGTTGTTCTGTGATCAGCGGGGCTTTAATCCCATCAGGTCCGCCGGGTCGCACGTTAACGGCACGGCGGTGGTCAGGTTAATGTATGCAATGGAGCGAGGCGCGGCGGAACAATTCAACAGTGCTATATGTGTGCACCAACATCATCCTGGTGGAACAGATATAGTAATAGCCGGAATAAAGTTGTCCGGCATGCGGAGCGTTGCTTTCCGCTGGGATAATTCAAAATCAGAATAAGATTTAGGCCTATTTCACCGCGCCTCGCCTTTCTGCAACGACGTTATTCTCCATCTCCATCGCCTCCGACTCTGCTGGTGCCATCATCCGCCCCTCTCTATCGCTATGATCCATGACCATTACACTATGATCAAAATGCACAGTGTTGATAGATTCAAATGTATATTAGATCCAGGAAACAGACGACAGGTGTAATGGAGTGTCCCGGGTCTGGGTGTGTCTGTATAGGCGCAGCGGCGGAGTTGCCGGCAGACGGATGTTGAGCGGCCCACCAGGCTATAGATCCCCATCAGTCCTGATGCGGTGAGATCATGCTAGAAGCTCCTCGCCTGTTCCCAACACGACTCGAGGCACTTTCATTTCTTTCTTTCTTTGACTTATTTATATTACCTTGTTTGATCTGTGCCAGTACATATACCGTTTGCCTGTTGTTATACGCCTACGCTCAGGCCTATTCACATATATCTGACAGGTGGTTGTATTCACAAGTTTTGTTTTCCATGATTCATGCCTGGTTCCGTAACACCATGATTATTCTTTTTTATTTCTTATTTTTTTTATTTTTTACAAATGAAATATATTTAATGTAAATCAATGGCACAATGTAAAACAGAAGCACCTTCAATATGGGCACATGTGGATTAAATATGCTTAATACTTTTTTTCATGCAATCCCTTCAGTGGTATAGCTAATTGTAAACATAAAAATATATAAATGCTGAACATCTTTACAATCATTTATACCGGATATAATGGTTTTAACAATATGCCCCTCCACTTCCAGTAGAGATCAGTGACATAAAAAAATATACATCCAGTTTATATTGAGCATAAGGAGAATGCCAAACAAGGATATGTTTGCCATATATGAAGATTCGATTGGATTTAGGAGTTTTAATAGCCAAACATAACAAAATGTAATTTTCAGAACGCTACCATTTGTAGTGAATATATTGAATATTAGGTTTGATATTGGTTGCTGAACTTAGCAGGTTGTATACACCAGACTGGCATCGCGTCTTCAAGCGCCAAACGCAAAGGCCGGGCCTCCTGTTGGGGGAAAGACTCGGGCTTTAACATTAGCAGTCAAACAGGAAAATGCCAAAAAGCTTTTGTGTAGCAGACAAACAACTATGTGTGGATGTCCGGATATGTGTAGGTGTCCGGTTAATCAAACATGTGTAGGATAAGCATCGTACGGCCAGTGTGTCGGGTCATTGATCAGACGGGTACAGGCAAGGTAGCAAAATAATAACTCGACAGGTCTATAACTATACGGTTTGTTTAACACGAAATGAGTGCATACAAACTTGTCAAAGATGTCATTGCATTGACATCTGTGGTATTCTACCCCATAAAAGGGCGCGGCCATGACGTTTTGCCAAGTACCCGTGTGTGCTGGTCTGGTGTGTTCAAGGCTTTTCATATTGTTCTCATTAGGTGGCTCTATACCATTTATCATTTTAAGTAATTCATGTACTAACTCGGCAGCCACAGGGAAACGCCATTTCCGCGGTCTTTATGTAGGCCTATTTCCCAGGATTAATAATTAAGATGAAAAGTGCGCTGCTTTTCGAGTGGAGAGCAAAGTAGCCTTCACAGCTAATACGAATATGACATCCATATCCAGATCATCAGCAGCCATGAGCTCAGAGAAAATGTGCCATAGCATATTTTAAATGGAGCATTTTAGCGTGGTGGCTATTAAGTTATCTCCGTTATTTATTTCCCTCACTTGTTATTAGCATTGGACGCAATATTATTCTAATTATATCAGTTCAATCAGCAGTATTGCCTGTCTGGCTCATCAACATTAGCCCGAGGTTTGTCTTTCACACTGTCATACTAATTCAATGACACATCACAACATTTAAATTGAGCCCAATATACAGAGGTCAGGCATTTATTTCCTTTTTTCCATCCTTGCCTCGCTATTAGGGTTGAGCTGTAAGTGTGTCTGTCCCCTATATGGATAACTAATGCAGAGGTGGCTATCTTGGCTCAGATGGAGTGTGTGTTAATATGCTCATTTTATTATACTAATATGTGTTTTGTCCCACAAAGGCAATGGTGGACCAGGTTTGAAATCCTCTCTGTCAAACAAAATGCATTGTGGGATTGTGTACGACTCCCTGCTTGTTTGTGTGTAAGCAGTTTATGCAAACGTATGAATACTATTTGAACACATGTAAGTATGTATGTACGTGTGTGTGTGTGTGTGTGTGTGTGTGTGTTTGTGGGTGACAGAGGGAGAGTGAAAGTGCAGAGAGTTGAGTGTTGATAATAGTATTAGATTTAATAGTATTTAATTTATCACTTAAACTATTGGGCGACCTCTGGGCGTCCCAGTCACTTCATCACCTTGGCAACTGCTCTGTTTGATTGTTGGAGCCAAGAGTAAATGAAAACCAACTGGCCTGATAATGAATAGAGGCCATTACTCTTCATAGCGCTGCTGCTTACTAAGCTTTAGAATGGAGTTACGGTGGGGGTGGACCTCTTCAAGACAAATACACAAGCATGCTCCTCTCCCACGCATGCATACACACCCCAGCAGTCTCAATACATACAGCCTCCAGTTCTGTACATTAAATACATGATTATTTATTGGGCTGTGAAATAAATAAATATGCATTGTTGTCATGGGATGAATACATCTGATGTCTCAGGAACTCATTGTATTTAATACCTTATTTTACCAGGTTTTGGTGCCTTTCATGCCACCCCATATGGTCAGAAACACCTTTCAGTATGTTGTTTTTATAGACTAGTTTAGTAGTATTGATACAGAGAGGGTTGCAACAGCATAAATGCTTGTCTTTCTGCACAGTGGAAATAAAAGTACAAACTTGGACTGATTATAATTATTTTTAGTGTAGCCCTCGAAGATGAACTTCTGGTTCTGTTCCGCTTTTATTGGATCTTCAAATAACCCTTAAACGCCTTTAATTCGTAGTTGAAGCCAGAATAAATGGTTCTCATTTATATATTTTTCTTCTTCTGTTTACTTCTACAATTGAATATGATATAGGGGCCAATATCCTCATGACCAAATATATGTTTATCCATTGATGACAGTGAAACTGGTCCAATATTTATATTTCAGTTTTCCATTTTTATATACAGATCACCCTGTCTAAGCACACACATCCAAGCTGTTAGCACATATGCATGAGGTGAAGGGGACGTGTTTGTGTGTATAAAACAGCCTTCCGCCATGCAGCGAGGGTCTCCAGCCTTAACACTTCATTACAGCCTATCATCAATCCTTTCTGTTTCTGAAGCATTCCATTCATCAGGAAAATTAAAAAAAAAGTCTCATGTCTCCAGTGATTTGTGCTCTTCCATCAAAAACACACACCATCAAGCCGGCTCAATTTGCATTTTATCAGAATCTAATAATAATTCATTGAGAGAGGAGAGCAGAGGACTAGAGAGGTTAGGATTAGGAAAGAGAAAATAGATCATTTGTCTGTGAGGAGAAGGGTAATAGACAAAGACTGATACGATGGATACGTTTTCTGTTAAGGTGTAGATCCTCACATTAAATTTAAAAAAGTGCATTACCACAGTCCGTTTTAGAGGGTCATTTTTCTTTTTCGTGTCATAAATTACTGTCAAATATAACAGGTACAACAAAACAATTCCCGGAGAGCAGGGGAGAGGAGAAGATAGGACAAGAGGAGAAAATGAGAGCAGAGCAAACGCTCAGCTAAGTTAACTTTTACATTTGTAAAGAAGAACAACAATTTGCTTAACCCAGCGCAATATCTGGACTTGTCTTCATAGTTAGAGAGTGGTCGTTGTGGTCCTAATTCACCTTCTCCCTTCTCTGGCCATGTTGGTAACGCTGTTAGCCGAATAAATGTCAGACATCATAATCCTTTGTCTATTAAATATATTATATTATCGATTATGCCTATATTCTTATTGTTGCACTGTATATTGAAGTTTGTGTGGTTGTACCTAAATAGTAATCTCTTTCTCTCTCTCTCTCTCTCGTCCAGTTGTTAAGTGTCTCCTACTATGGAGTTGAATTTGACTCTGAAGTCATGTCTGTGTAGTCAGAACTTTTGTAACTGATAAACGTATTTGTAGTTTTGCTTAGGATTTGTGAACTTGCAGGTTGGTATTTCTAGTCACAGACAGGTTAGTGGCGGCAAGCGAAATATGAGGTTGCGGCAAGCGCGGTGGTTTATTAAAGAAGGGTTTTAATAATTATATTATTTAGCAGCTATTTCAATGTTTATGCGAAGGAAAACGATACCAAAAAGCTCTTGCTGTTAATCAACATCTATATAACAGGTTGCAATTATTTTGCCTTTTTTGGTGATACGTCACCCACAATAGCGCCTGTGTGATTTCTCTTCGAGTGAACGGCACTAGTCATGCTGTGCAATGTCATCAAAACTTTTGCTATAACAAAACTTATTTATTTTTGTTATAGTTGGAAGTATGGCTACTCTCATACTATGGTAGCCTGTGTCTTCGGAAACGTTAAGGCTACATCGAAGCTCTGCCGTAACCGAGTCATTCTAGGACCGGCTTTTTGTAATAGAAATGAAAAAGAAATACAATCAGTTGACAAAAACACGAATCTGCAGCAGTGGTCTCTTCTGCAGCAGTTTCACTCCGATTCACGCAGAGAAAGATACACATATTTTATTTTCCTCAGAATATTACTTCGGAAAACCTAACAAATATTCAAATCTTGAAATAATGTATGCAGGCCAGCCATAATTTAAAGAAAACTCACAAGAAAGAGAATAAGAATGAGCTTACTAGATTCGCATAATATGTGGCACGAATAGTTGAAAGTTCAGCATGTCAAGACAACAGTGTGTGTGGGTGTGTGCGTCTTTGCTCACCCTTCAGTTAACAACAAACCAACAAACACACACCCAAGACATAATTGAACCAAGGAACATTTATGGCACTATGGAGCTGTTAGATGTAGTGTGCAAATGTGTGTGTGTGTGTGTGTGTGTGTGTGTGTGTGTGTGTGTGTGTGTGTTGCACCTTTACATCTCCTTTTGAGGAACTGCAGCACCATGTGGTTTGACACACTTTTGATCCATGGGTAAAGCTCTTCATACCCCTCGCGTTTGGAGGCCGCAAGCAATTTCTTCTTCACTCCTAAAAATGTCAAACACATGAATATAAAGATGCTGCAAAGAAAATGGGAATAATGCAATAGCACAATTGTACTGCCAAATAAAACTACAGACTGCACACTAATATTAAACCTATATATGCACTACTGAAGTGAATACAATCTCTCACCTCAGTGGTGACTATGTACCCTAGTAGGCCACCCAACTGGTTGTCCCCGATGATCAACATACTTCAATAATGTAATCCGAGTACTCGCCTTTACTGGTGTGCCATTGATCAAATTCATGCATTTTGCCTAACTCTTGTGTGTAGCCTTTTTTCCTTTCTTGCCCATCTTTTGCCTTTATCCCATCTTTCATTATTTTTCTTATGGAAACATGTCTGTCTGTGGTGACCACCTTCACTTGTACTCCATGGTGGTGGAGCTCTTTGCTTGGGTCACCTAGGAGGATGAAGCAAGATTCATCCTAGATTAGTGATCATCATCACCACACACACCACAGAGAGAGAGAGAGAGAGAGAGAGAGAGAGAGAGAGAGAGAGAGAGAGATCTCTTGCATGGCAACATGGAGCACCAGGTCATGTGTCATTTTCTACAAACCTTTACAATAAACCGGCTTTCAAACACCACCTCCCTGCGTCCTTGTCAAAAGTCACCAAGGTGGAGTGTGACAGCCACCTAGGTGGCATTTAGCAACCGACATTGTTGCACTGGGGCCCAATGTGGGGCCTCTCCAACAAAGAAAGGACACGGAAGGGCTGTCTGAGGATCCACAGGCCACCAGCAGCGGTGACGGACAGCCACCACCCAGCAACACCCCTTTCCCCAACAGCACGGTGGAGCCCAGCGGAGGACGGGGAGGCAGCACAGCGACCACCACAGGCAACTGTCTGTGGCTAGCCGCCCCAGCATCCAACCCGTAGCAGCCCAGACCCAGCCAGCACCACAGCCCCGCTGTAACGCCAGGCAGTGAGGGAGGAGGCTGTTGTTATTGAACCCGGCCTCATAACGTAAACACTCAACACATCACGAGTGAATCTAAAAGAATAAACAATAGTATTACTTGAGATTGTCAGCAATCTACCTAGATCGATCGATATACGACAGCCAGCAACATTGTCACAATGAACATATTGTTACCCTTGTAACCATACAGCTCCAAGTTAGCTGACTTGATAATGGCGTTAGCCATTTCGGTAAACAAACACACTGTCACTGACTTACAACAGCAATAAAGTCATCATCAGACAGCAGTGACGTTGTTCCTGACCAGACTTTGATGGATGGGGCAGCCGTTTCTTTGACAGCGTGTGTTTCATTCTTTCAAAATTATCGTCCCTGGTCAAATGTTTGGAGCAAATTGACATTCTCTTGATCACTCTAATTGGGGTGTTGGTTCCATGTTCAAAGCAATAAGCCATAGCATGAAATGTCCAGGTTGAGGAAAATACCTGTGGAACATGACAGAAGTGTTTCTTTCATTTGCCCACATTTACAACGGACTTGCGACCAATGTCTCTTATTTTACATTATAAAACGATCTTCAACAGGTTAAATGCTTTTTATTTGTTATCCAAAACACAGTAGAGAGATAGCATCACTGAACTTGAAAACACTAGATTACCCTCTGTGTAGACTACCCAGCCAAAATCCATGCAAAACAGCTGATAATATAATTTTGTCACATCACAGGTAGCCTAATGATCCCAGCGCTGAAAGTAGTGCAAAATTATCTGTGTGTTTGTAGACTAACTAAATTCTTGTATTGTTGTAACTGGCACTCATTTTGAATAAGCAACTATTCCGAATACATTGGAAGTCTTTGGAGAGTAATTAAAAGTGTATTCTACTCACATGAACAGGAGCTAGGCTACTGTATCTATGCAAGTCAATAGAAGCAGCTAAAGGAAAGCAAATGCTAACCCAGCAAACTCCCCTTTTGCACATGCAATGATGAATTTTGAATTTAACGGCCCGTCTGAATCTGGGTAAGACAAGCAATCGCCAATTAACAGATTTCTCGGCGTATCTCTTTAAACTTTAATGGCTGCACCTTGTTTCATTATCCATGAGAGACCTGTCTAAGAAGTACTGACTGGAAATGGTATACCTGCTCCTCTCACACACCCTCTCCAACCCTCACCTCCTCAACCCTCTTCCACTCTTTCAGAAGCCCCCCAGACAAGACTGCCCATTAAAATCCATTCTTTGTCTAACTGTTCACAATTCACAAAAAGGGAAGAAGGACAACTGGAAGAATAAAGCAAAGGAGTTTGGGGTAATGACATGTAACATCTACCCCTGGCTGGCTCCATTGTTTAGTGCTGCAATTAGCTGAAACATGCAAAGAGATCAAGACTGTAAGAGGGATGTTTGAGGCCAGACAAAAGGAGGAATACCCAGTTGAAAAGCATACACACAACAATGTAGCTTGTTACTCCTTGTCAGCAGGGTCTTGGTTTAAACATAAACCAAAACATGGTTGCACAACGGCATGACTACTATAAAGCCTTAAAGACCACATAAGTCAGCAGATCATGTACCATCTTTGGAGCAATTAATTTGATGACAATGACATTTTTTTGTGGGTGGGGCTTATAACTTCAGACTTTGCGGACATGGCATGCAATGCAAAATAGTCTGTTCTATAGAGAGCTAGGGTTATTGTAAATTGAGCAAACTTCTACAAATGGCTTTATCTTGATGGCAAACTGCACTTGCATGACAGGCTACTGTCATGTAAACTGTAAACTACAACTCATAATGCCTCCAGCTGTCATGTTTTCACACGGCAGCCTAGCCAGCACATGCTGACCTACGATCAGGACCAGACCTCGGAATAATCCTCCAGCAATGATGAACATCCACACCAATAGAACAATAATCAGAGGCAACCTTGTGTCAGGTGACAATACAGAAGGCTCTACTCGCTGCATTCTCATGTGTATTACCCCTCTCATTTTATATTTTTACAATGTAATACTGAGATAATCAACTCTCCAACACTCGGAAAGAAGTCAAACCACACCAAGAAGCAATAGGCAGGAGAGGGGTTTAGCATGAGTCTGTGGTGTATTTCGAAGTGCAGAAAACTTGTTAAAGCGTTCAAAGTTATGCTTTCTTCAACTTCCTTTGACTAAGTTAAGTATTCTATGCTAGGCAATGAAGATGGACAAGGTTAGTTACCCAGTTGAAATCAGATATAAGTAAATATTTCGTTTGGGCTTTGGACTGCTCTAGGCACAGGCTAATTTAGCGATTAATTATATATTCATCCATAAAAGTATACAATAGTACAATAATTAATAGGAAACAGCTGAAAATATTGAATGTAAAAAAGGCAAATCCTTGGAGAATTTGAAATATAAGTAAATAATATGTATTCAAAATACTCATTTTACAAACCAGGCTTCGTTCATACTACTTACCTAAACATTTTTGGACTCTCCAAATTATTCCCCCTGTAAGCTAGCAGATGATATTCCATCTAGAATGTAAATAGGTTTTTCCAAATAAGTACATATTATGTAGCTTATACATATATTTTATGAATATAGCAGCAACATTTGCATATGTTGACACCCCACCATCACAGAAGCATCACCCATTATCAAACTCTATTCACTGCCCCAAAAGGCAATAAAATATTCCACAAAGGATATATATGTTTAGCTGTTTGCCTCTCTAGATTTGTCTTTGTATGTTAATGGCAGGAAAATAAGACTTTTCAGAGGTTCCTCAATTACAAGCGCAGTCGTTGACAAGGCCAAAGATTAAACCAGGCCTAGCGTTGCTCCTCCACTGCATCAGACATCTACAAGGCGGAAGACCATGGAAAATGTATGCTAATTGTTGCAAAACTTCCCACTAAAGACGACAAGAGGCACGTAATAAGGAGCTGCCATAATGACAGCCAGAGCCTTGTGAGAGGCACAAATCAAAGAGTGAGGATTGCTCTTGTCCCAAACGGGCCAGCGGAAGGTCGGAGGCCCTTTAAAAATATTTATAATGAAGGCCTGGCATCAGGAGCTTGTCAGTGGAGGTTAGCTGACACTTACATCATCTCTATAACTCACCCCCTCAAGCTAACTCTAAATGCAGCTGACTCCTCAATCTCCCTCCCCCCCTCTCTCTCTCTCTCTCTCTCCCTCTCTCTCCCCCTCTCTCTCTCTCTCTCTCTCTCTCTCTCTCTCTCTCTCTCTCTCTCTCTCTCTCTCTCTCTCTCTCTCTCTCTCTCTCTCTCTCTCTCTCTCTCTCCCCCTCCCTCTCTCTCCCCCCTCTCTCTCTCTCTCTCTCTCTCTCATTGGGCCCAGACCTGAGATAAAAGCCAGGATGCTAGTTAAGTTAGCATATTCCCAAGAATTAGAGCACGAGTGCACATACCACACGGAAGCACACACACACACACACACCCCACACACACACAGGAGAAAAAAATTGCATAATTAAATAAGTGCAACTCAGTAGGTGGGCACAAATACATTTTTCACAATACCAGCATTTGGCCTCGTTTGTATGGCTCTGGAGAACTTGTTGGGGTTAGCAGAAAGCAATATCACTGTTGTTTTATGCTCTTTGAATGGGATTCGGCACCAGTTTTGCTTTCCTTGGTGATTCCCAAACAAGTGTTTTCAAGTGTTTGAGTTGAGAGCTTCTTTGTGTGTGTGTGTGTAATAATGATCCAACAAGCTTTGACTTTCAGGGACCTCTTTGATGGGAAATATTTGTTGTGTTGTCTGTCTGTGTCAGTTTTTGTTGCCGCAATACATGTCTCTTCCTTTGTACATGGGGAACCTATTTCTTGTATGGCCAGAGGAAATATCTTGTAATGTTATTTTTTTCCTTGGGCAAAACTGTGATCAAAGGCCTATTGTATGATTTCCTCAAGGGTAGAGACATGTGTTAGATCTCTATGCGCAATTAGAAGCCTATCTTGTAGAAGGTTGGGACTTGAAGATGGTCCAATAGCAAAAGTTATTCTGTAATAACAGTGTGTAATAAACATTTGTTCTTCAGTCTGCCGTGATAGAAAAAAAAATATTCCTGATGTATTATGCTAAGTTTGCCAAAGGTCCATTCCAGTGTTTTGACAATGGAATATTGAGGGAATCTGCTCTCTGTCTTATGGCAGGGCAGAGAAGGACTAGGGTTGGCAAAGAGATGAGGGAGAGAGCAGCAGACTGGTTAACCAAGAGACAAGGGAGAGAGAGGTCACAGGCAAGCCCAGCAGGGCCATGCAAATGTCAAACAACAAGCTTGATGGTGTGATTAGGACACTTGACTGCAAGCCAGATAACAATATTTCCTATTTCTCTCTTCAACATCATCATATTCATATTCCTCTTTAACCCTTTGGAAAGCGAGAAAGATCAGTTATGTGGGTGTATATTATATTATGCCTGGTTCCAATGTCAAACGGAATGGTTGGGGGATATTGTTAGTGTAGGTCATTTCAAAGCCTTTCCCAAGTGCTAGAAACTCAAAAGGCTGAAGCAAAAAAGGAAACGCCTCTGAACAAAGACTAGCTCCTATCCATGCTGCCCAAGGGTTAATTAAGATGTACCAACACCACGATGGGATCAGAGAGAAAAGGAAATCTCCCAAGGTGAAATGCCATCCCAGAAGTGTGTCATCAGCAAATGCACTTTTTTGAAGGAAGTTAAAAAAATAAGTGCAAAATAAGAACAAGAGTTCCAGCTCCATCTAAGACTTTGGGACGTTAAAGCCTCCATGTCCCTGATACCTTTTAGGTTTTGATAGGATTCAACTAAACTCTTATCTCTTGTTCTGTTTAATGGGCCCACTCTTGGGGGTTCATCCCAGAGTCCTTCAGATGAGATGTCACTCTATCAGACAAAGGACTTCATGTCGACAGTTAGGGAGATAATGAACAGGTGATGGCCGGTGATTGCCAAACGTGTGGGTAATTACCTTGTCCATCCGTAGCACGGGGGTGACATTTGGTTCATGTTCGAGTGGCTGTCTTGGTGCTGAGCATCTGAAGGTTAGGGAGCATTGGTGTGGGTGCGTGTGTGTTTGCGGTTTAAGTGGCTGGGTGGGTTTTATGGGGTGGTGAATGGATGAGCTAGTTGGCTGGGATGGTTGGATGAGCTGGTTGGATGGAAACATCAGATTATTAGAATGTAATTAACTTTAAGGTGGGTGTAGTGGTGGGGTCATGGGGGGTGGACTGGATGAATCTGGACATCAATACAAAAATGTAATTAGGTTTGTGGGTACTATTGTGGATATCAAACCTATGACATTTTCATACACTTATATGGTCTCCTTGAGCAACTGCAATTAAAGCCTCTTGTTGAACTTTACAACAAACCTTCATGAATACCTCGGTCTCTGAGGAAGGTTAGCCAAACTTCATCTTACTGTTTGGCTCTGTATTTCTTTGGTGAACTATAGTATGTGAATGTGTGTGTGTGTGTGTGTCTGCGTGCGCATACGCCTGTGTCTGCGCACATGACTATGTTTGTGTGTTCCCATGCTATAATCACTTGACCAATTCAGCAGACAACCGCTGAATTGTTTGTCTTGACCTGTTCTCTGGAAAAATTACGGGGACAAATAAGTGCTGAGAGTGTGGCACGCTGGCTCTGTTGTAACAACCCCAAGTAGCTGGCATCGCCTCTGACAGATGATTAGACCCACATCGCTGGCAATCATGATAAGCGCGTTGGCTCCAAGCCACGCATCCTGCCTACTTCCTATAGCACTCCAGTGCACTAGGCCAGACACACTGGGCGGCTTGTGTGTGAGATGTTTCCTTTTCCTCTGAATAGTGACTCATCTCACCAAGGCAGTTTTGTATTTCTACTCACCTCTGTGCTCTCCCATATGTTGCTTTAAGCGAATCCATGCTGACGTTTTGAGACTTAGACAACACCAATAATTAATTAACAAATGCAGCAAAATGCATGTTGGTTTTTGTATTGTTCTGTCATTTCAAGTAATCTCAAGACATATTTTATCACAACTTATTTTTTTTCAGACATAAAACAATGGCTTTTTATTTGACTAATATAAAAGTCAAATTGGATAAAGAGGATCCCCAATCCTCTTTATGAAGATTGAAATAGTATTATATTATATTAAGTAACATTTAAATTGATAATATTTTATAATATTAAGTTTTATTGTGATCCAGGAAGGAGATAAGGAGCTATCTCCTTATTTGTAGTAACAAATCCGATGGAGGTGCTGACAGAGAATCCAAACCGGGAGAAAAATGACACAGGCAAACGAGAAGGGGCAGGCAGGTCATCCAATCCAGAGAACAGGCAAGCAGGTGAAAACAGGCAGGTCAAGACATCTGGCAAAGAACAAAGAGAGGTGACTTGTATTTATACTTAATGACTAATGAGGGATGAGCTGCAGGTGAGGAGATGGGCAGAGAAACGCAGGTGAAGGGAATGAGGTGATTGCATAGCAATGGTCACCAGTGTCAATAATGCCACCCCTATTGTTTATGCACATTTGTGCAAATTCCTCACATTTCACATCGGAGGCTTGTGAGAGAAAGTCAGTGGAAGGGGCAAGATTTAGCAGCTGGTTAATAGTTGAAAACAATATTGTTTTGCCAGCATTGCCATCATTCTCACTAATCATCTTAGAGAAATGTGTTTTCGTTGCTGTGTTTTATGGTCATCTGTTGCCTCCTTGTAAATGCAACAGTGAACCTGTAATTTACTTTTCTCCACTTCCTTTCCGCCAACCTGTACTTTCTCTAAAGCTCTTTGTTGTTTAACCATGGAGATGTTTTCTCACGTGACATAATTTTTTACCTTTGTTTTTACCTTTAGAGCATTAGACCATATATTGTTGAAGGCATCCATCGTTTCATGATTTCAAGTGCATGGGGTGCCAGTCTGAGTGTGAGCCTTATCACAGTCAGCCATCTATACGCCATCCATACATTGTGGTGGGGAAGTGTATTTAATGGCCATAGGACAAGGGTTTGAGTCATCACTGGAGGAATGAGGAGTGCCTTAGGTCCTCAGTGTCTCCAACACTGTTGGCTAGCAGTCTGGAGTCTAATGCAGAGAGTTTTCATCATCCTACTTTTGACGTCTTTTATTATGGGATCACAAACTAGAAGTAGGCTTCATGGTTGGGCTGGGTTGGCCTGTGTGGGCTTCACATTGGCCTTGGTCAAGCAAGCATTTGCAGTAGTATTTGTTCTGGTCTTTGGTCTGTCTTTGCTTTTTGTACTCCAAAACTGATCCGACTCGCGTACTCATTGGCAGTTCATATTTGTTCTCCAGCATAACTATCAGAAATGACTTCTGTGGTTTATTAGCTATTAGCACTAGCATCAGGCGCTATTGTTGAGATTGTGTGTGGTCTTCTCTTTGATCTTGCAAAACTTATGCCAGCGTGTGCTGCTCTCTTGCTCGGGTTGTTTAGCTTGTGGAGTACCAAGTCATGGCAAAGTTACAGAGTCATCCAAAGCCAGTGTTACTTCCCCATGTTTAGCTGGCTGTTGCTGTGCTGGCTGTGGATGTGTAGGGCTCAGTCTTACAGACCCACCGGTGTTCATCCAGGGTACATTCCTGGTTAAAAGTAGAGGTATCTTCTGCAATAGTTCATGCACTGAGTAGAGTCCAGTGTGTGAGGAGGCATGCCCCTTATTTAAAGTTTAGTAAGCCTATGTAGGCCCCCTTCGAGTTTCTCCACTGAGAAGTCCACCTCATTGAGCCGCTTTGTGAAAACTGACGAGATAGAAGCAGTGAATCTTTCCATTTCAGAAGAGAACCAGACAGGCGGTTTCTTGCCATCTCAGTACTAGTCCGTGTCCTCGAAAATAAAATAAAAAAGGTTGGTACACGAAAGCAATATTGACAGTTACTCAGCGGATAGCAGAAAACAAAAAGGAATTTGTTTTCAAAAGTACAAAATGGGAGAAGATTTTAAGAGAAAGCAAAGCAGAGCTCAAACTTTTTACAGAGCTAAATATGAAGCGAAAGTAAGTGAAACGGCCCGTACCCCAGATTCAAGCTCGTCTGCTATCAGATTTTAGATTATTAATCTAAAGTCTGATTTGTCTTATCTATCTAATCTGACTGTCTGTCTGTCTGTCCGCCTCTCTGGCCATCTAATCTGTCTATATAAAAAAAAAAAAAAGATGAATGAGAGGGGGGTACTTCAATCCAAGAAAGAAAGATGGAACCAGGAAAAAACGAGGGGGCTGGACAATAAAGGAGAAAGAGATCCAGGCGTTAAGGAGATAAGCAATAAAGAAAGGAAAGAAGACAGGGATGGTAGTTGGAGGGAAGAAGAGAGAGATGAAAAAAGGGAAAGAGAGAAGGAGGGCGTGAGAATGCAGAAGGGGGCAAAAATATGGCCTCCCCTCCAGTCTTTATGATCGGCAGATTAATCTGTCAACCCTCCTGTCCCATAAATCCTACATCACGCTTTGCAAAATGCTCTTTTTCGTTGGTTTGCTCCGTATTTAATATTTTATTGGTGATAAACATAAAACAGCACAATGGGGTAATGTCCTCATCAATATTATGACTAAATGATAATACAATTGGCGGGTCTGTAATACTGCATGGTTTCCTTTAAGACTCTGCACGAGGAACAGCGTGACCTCTAGAGATTACACTCCTAACAAATACGATAAACTGGCACTCCTCAGAGGTTTTTGTTGTCTGAAGACATCGAACAACGAAGACGGCCGTAAAACTGTAAAATCGATACCTTAATTGAATCCAATCTAATTTCTCCTCTCTAATCCTCTCTCCCCTGATGGAGGTGCTTATGTAGTATGGAGGTGCTGGTACCTTGACTAAAGAGGTCGGTGTTAACCCAGCGTGCCAGTTCGTAAATACAGGAGGCAGTTTATTCCATTGAATTTGTTTGCCTAACTCTTGTTTGTGTTGGACTGTGACATATTGTATGCACTTACACGCATGCACACACACACACACACACACATACACACACACACACACACACACACACCCACAAGCATATACAACATGTCAAACACAGTATGTCACTTACAATTGGCGTGATGCCATCATGGTGATTTACATTATGTGGAAAAAAATTAATACGGACAAATGTACAGTAAAATATCCTCACATGAAATAAAGGTGATTTATCAGATCTTTAATTCCACTGATTTAACTGCTACTATAGTGCTTTTACCACCATGCAGCCACACGCTGTATACGCAGTTAACCCCCGGAAAGCATGTCTCCTCCCTATGGCTTCTACTCAACACAGGGGTTATGGCTTCATTACGCTGTGCTTTGTGCTCCCCAGATAGGGGGACGCTAATTGGTTCATTCATTCTGCGAGTGGAGATGTCTGGTCTCAGCCCAGCCATGTGAAATCATTAGAGACATAAGAGGTGAGGGATTCCTATGCCCCTGTTGTGGTGTGTGTGTGTGTGTGTGTGTGTGTGTGTGTGTGTGTGTGTGTGTGTGTGTGTGTGTGTGTGTGTGTGTGTGTGTGTGTGTGTGCGTGTGTGTGTGTGTATGTGTGTGTGTGTGTGTGTGTGTGTGTGCATATTCACCTCCATGAATCCATATGCTCCACAATATCTTTTGCAATATGCTTTTCTGATTCTTTCTTGCTGAGTTTTGCCAATCACGACATTTCCATAAATCTACAGGTCACCTGTCCTCAGGTGGAGATAGTTCTCTCTTCTCTCTTTAGTTTACTTTTATCTTCTGGTTTTAGTGTAGTTTTTTCTCCTGGTTTTGGTGCAGTTTTATCTCCTTGTTTTAGTTTAGTTTTATCTCCTGGTTTTAGTTGAGTCATATCTCCGGTTTTTAGTCAAGTGGTAGTGAAATGCTTTTCTTCTTTTCTTCTTTCAACACTTGCTAAGTCTTTCTCTCTCTTCCCCCCCCCCCCCCCCCTTCTCTCTCTCTCTTCCCCCCCCCCCCCCCCCCCCCCCCCTTCCCACCCCCTATCTCGGGAGACCTACAAACTAAACAACAGCAACACATTGAAACAGTTTTGCTCCTGTGGTATGCAAATATGCAAATATGTTGCCAGAGGTTAAATTAATGAAAAAAAAGTTAATGGCAAACAAACAATGCAAAACACACGGACAATTAAAACAATCTAAATAAGATTATACGCGGAAGAAATGGGACTGGGATATAACTGATTTGACGTTCATCAGAATCCACTATTGAATATTAATCAAGCCTACCTAGAGTTTACAAATATATTGTTATAAGTGGGGAATGTTTCATAATTATTTTGTTATTGAGTGCTCTTTCATTCAGATTAAATCTCTAGATAAAAATCAAATTCATAAAAAACTACAATTTAAATAAATGATTTCCTTATTACTGATCTAATAACGTGTTGTACTAAAATGTGTGTTAGCCTTATTTTTTAGATAAGTATACCAAACTAGGAAAGATAATACTACAAGCAAAGACCAGCTGAAGGACTCAAACCTTCTGTTGTTCTACCGCCCTCTAGAGGCAGACTTATGTAACAGTACACAAGGACGTGACGCCGACTTCAAAACTTTGACTTTACTTGCCGGAAAAAACATTCTGATGAGGATTGTCGTAACAAACCATTGTTGCAAATGTCGCAATATATGACAATTAGTGTCTAGATTGCATGATATAAAAAAATGATTATATATTTTCACTGAAACATGACAAAACCAGTAATGTTTCTTAGGAAGAAAGAAATATAGGCCTAACAATTCTCATTGGCCGGCACTTGAACATTTCCCTCCACACATCCGTGAAATCTACAAAGTGCCTTTTGGGTAAGTGAGTGTAGATAATATAGGCCTACTTAGCTACAATATAGTATAGTGTAATAACGTATAATATACTTATCTACACTATAGTATATATAGTTTAATATACATCTTCAGTCGTCCCCTCCAACCAGACTCAGCAAGGCCTTCTGGTAGTCTCCCTTGGTGTGATCCTGGAAGGGGAGGAACAACACACATGGGTCATGTGACTGGAAGAACACCTCCATGGGTCGTGTGACTAGAGGAACACTCCATTTGTGTCTAGACTTGTCAGAACCGATGCCTTGAGTTTTTCTTCACTGCTGATGGACTTTATTTGGATATATGGTATTAGTACATTATGATCTAATAACTTTTGTAGTATTTAATTCCATCATGTATGTTTTATCATGCATGCATAGATCAACCACACACACACACACACACACACACACACACACACACACACACACACACGAGTACTTACAGAGATAGTGTGGTAGAGAGATTTTCCATTCTGCATTTTAAACTCTGAGCGGATCTTCATGAGGTCGACTTCACAGCGAGACACAATGATTCTAGTCACCACCTTCTCCTTGGCACCCTTACTCTGCACCAGACAGGACAAGAACCCACCAGGCAAGCCACAAAAGATATTCTGTCAACTAACTCATCAATTGTCAATATTGTTTGTTGAAAGGTAAGCCTCCCATGGTGCCTTCCATCAACAAACACACATTTTCTGTTCTTTCAACATATGGTATAGTGTTCTGTTTATGGTTTTCGTTAAAACAAATGAAATCATAAATTGAATACATCTCTTTCAGTCAGCTGTTAATCGTTAGTGTTTACCTACAAACACTACGCACAATCTGGTTTTACTTTTGTACTTCTGAAAGGGGGAGCATTGGACAAGCAAGAAGTACACCTCACCCACATATCACACACACACACACACACACACGCAATAAATACTACACATGTGGAGCAGATGTGGATGTTGGCGAAAGCACTGCAGAGGCAGTTGATCTTCCACAGAGCTGAGGTGAGTATGACCTTGTATGTTCTCACAGTGTGCAATCAAACCTTACCTTCATGGCTTCACTGAGTCTGCTGGCAAAGTACAGCTGCCTGTTTTCAAAACACTCCACTGAAGAGAGAACCAAAAACACATGCAATGCTTAATGGAAGATAAGATACAGTAAGATAGTTCTCTAGTATATTTGGAAAGAAAAGTATACACAATGCAAGATAGGTGCAAAAAGATATGTAAACATTATCAACAGAAAGTGTGAATTAAACTTTGGGGCTTTTTATATAGACATGTGTGAATTATAGTGTAATGTATCTATATTAGTTTGTTCATGGTGGTCATGTGGGCTCTGTAACGTGAATGGTCATGTTATTACCCAGCGTGAGGAAGGACTTCTCCAGATCTCCCTTCACTTCCTTCCTGATGCTCTCCTTTATGTCGTATGGGCTGTAGCTCTTATATCTGTCAAACACTGACGCAGGGAATAGAAACACATGCACATTAGTCCTAGTTTCAGTAAGCGTTTGTCATATCGACAATTAGTCGACAAGTAACCCAAAGTCAGGACCACTGAGACCAAATATTAATATAGCCCAGGTCCATATAATGCCAGGTCAATTGAAGGCCTCTCTAGGTTATCCATAAACTGTAGCTTCAATTGGATTTTATTTTGAAAGGCAGTACAATAAAACATGTTATTTTATACTTCAATGTAATTCAAAATAAAATGGCATTAAACCCCCACAGGTAAGATGAACATGGAAGGATTGGAAGGCCTAGTGTTGCGGGGAGGACGTACCTTTCTGCAGGTGAGGGACGCTCCGCTCAGACATGATGGCGATCCAGGTGACAACATCTGTCCCCTTTCTCTTCACACCTGCCTCATACAAAGCCTATAGGTGGAGGACAATAACATGGATCTTATTTTTCACATCCATTTATTTCAATTTTCTGCCCTTTATTTATTAACGTCATCCATAAGGAATATTACGACTTCATTGACAACAAAGCAAATTAGCATTTTGGTGAGAAACAGCTGCATATTTAACTCTCTAACTCTTTAAACAGTTAAAATCATGGGCTGCAAAATGTCTTTTCATTTCCTTTTTTCAGTATTTTTTTTCAAATGATTAATTATGAGAAATCATAGGACTGCGCCAGTCTGGGAGACCTACCCTTGCATCATGGTCAATTTTATCATAGTCAACAACATTGGAGGGCTCTTCTCTCTTGGTCTAAGAGAAGAAAATAAACAAAGAAATAAAATAACAATAATAATACATTGTCACATAATAGAGGAAGAATATACAGCATACTATATGTTGTTACACGATATTTAGGTGGTTGGTGGCTGTATATAGTCATCAGTGGTCCCAGTGGGTCTAGCAGTGTTAACTGATGGCTGCCTAAATAACAGCACATCAGGTCCCAGCGTGTCTATAGCGGGCTATCTGACGTGCTTCAGAGCAGAGTCCGTGGTCAACTATGGTGGGGAAATCAGGCTAAGATACTAGTCTCAAAGCAGTCAAGTCTCGGGTAAGTCAAGTCTCACAGCAGGCTGGATTCATGTTGATGATTTTATTCTGGTCCTGTAAAATGTCCATCTTTTTGCTGGTTTGGAAAGTGCCACCCTAGTTGTAGTACTGTAAAATCCTAAATCAACATAAAAAAAAACATAACACAGGATAATAAAAACGTTGTTTTGCGACGTCTCGCTTGAGAAACACTGTGGCAGTTTCAAATACAACAATGTCGCCCCATAATGACGAATCATTTCACGGTGAACTACTAAACAATGACCCAAAAAGCCATTACAACTAACATAATAACTTACATTCCAATGGCCTAAGCTTCCAAAATGGAGGCGTCATTGCGATTGCGACGTCGTAATGTATAAACCCTATAGTGGTAGCTAGGTGGTGGGTGGCTGTGTGTTAACAGGTGGGGGCTACCTGAACGAGGGCCATCAGGAGTTTGGCAAAGTCCCCCGAGGTGTCACCAGCAACATCCTTCTCAAGCTCCTTCTTGAACACTAGGTGTTAAATCGAGGAACACTTTTATATTTTCCTATTTTAACAAGGGACAAACTTTCTGTAGAGCTACTTTTATTTTTCAAACAAATAATATTGATAATTAAAAAACTTAGATAATAGTACTTGCTTTCTCTATAAGCCAGTTTGATCTCTGCCAGTTCTTGAGTGCTCCTGGAGCATACGATCTCAATGAGGGTCTCTTCATCTGTTCCCAGACCCTGGAGAGAAAGACGGATGTTGTTATTATACATACCTTTACACATATGATTTTTGATACTCCACCCGATACATACTTCACCAGCATCTTGCTACTTCTCCAACTACTCCTACTAATCCAAAAAGCATAAGTGTATGTGTGTCCTGTGCCTGTATTATGTAGCCTCTGACTGTGTTGCTATCAGGTCTCTCTTGTAAAAGAGGTATACAACCCCAATGAGACTCACCTGAATAAATAAAGGTTAAATACAAACTAAAAGTGGGACTCTAAAATGGGTTTGTGTGGTGCTCATGTTTGTCTGACAGGAGGGTTGCTCCCCCTGGACTTGAGGTGGGGGAGAGCAGGTCTTGAAATATTTGTGTTTAAAAAACGAAATAGGACTTTAAGATGTTAGCATGATAACATAGCACATAATATACAAACAGAAAAAAACAAACAAAACATTAAAGTTATACATCCATACATTGATATGAAGACACACACACAAAAGAATACATAAAAAAAAGGAAACACAAGAGAGGTTCTCTCACCTTCATGGAACCCTTGAGTTCTGAGGCGTCGTATTGGGCGGGGCTCTTCATCAGACCCAGCATCACGGACTCCACAGAGCCAGAGAGCGCCCCCTTCAGGGCAGTGGCCATATCCTGACCACAACACATGTAGACAGATGAGTTACCACCATAATACATGTAAACAGATGAATTAACCACTAAAACACAGGAAAACAGATAGGTTAACCGCCACAATAGAGCTGTATGTATTATTTATTTTCTATATAAAATACAAAGCAGCTTCCACAGGCATGACAGAATATTGCAGAATATAGAATACTTACATACATTTATTTATTACAGAATAATTTCTTTCATGTTTTATCTTTTTTATCTTTGTACTTTTCATACATATATTTATTTTATAAACTCTTAATTTGCAGCCAGCTCTTACATCTATACTCTAGCATATGTTGTTGTGTTGTGGGGGAAAAATATCTAAACAGACCTTTCTGGCAATCTTTTCATACTCGAATGCAATTTGTGACCTCTGCTCGTAACTTCTCCTAGTCAGGATGTCAATGATGGTTTGTTCATCCACACCTGAAAACACAACAGACAAGATAACTGTTTGAATTCTGCCTGTTACAGAAAATGCAAAACGAATAGTAGTGGTATTGTGTTGATTCCAATGGGGATATTTGATAATGTTGTGTAGATTGTGTTGCCAGGCATTACAAGAATGACTCGCCACCAAAAATCTGCTGAATTCACAGTGTAGAAATAGTGTTGATACAGTTTAGGAAGTTCAATCACAGATGGTGTATAACCTTTTGCATTTCATCAATTGATCATCGTCATTTCAAGTATGGTGTTCCTGTTATGAATATGTTCAAGTTTGATTTGTTTGTGATATTTCAGTCAGTGAACTTGGGCTGTGGTGGGTTTTCCTGGGAGTGTTATGTGGTTCTGAGCCCAGACAGGAAAGTGACTCAGTTTCACCACACAGCCTGAGACTGGTCAGCTGCCACTACTATATGAAGAATTCCACCCACAAAGTCAGACAGTAAGACAGTAAGTAAAGTCTACACACAGCAAAGCTCCACTGGTTCCAAAGCTCACAAGACCCCATGTCTTCCTGTAAATTAAATACTGAAATTCTTTGTTTTTTTATATTCAAAAGGTAAAAACAACATGCAAGCGACTCTCTCACCCTTTGTTTTGATGGCGTTGTCGATCCTGACGGCATCTCTGGATGGGTCAAAGTCTCCAACCGGACGCACAGTGGGGAATGTTGGCTCTTTCCCCTGAAGATAGGGGTGGGGTTTAGGATGAGGGTTGGGTTACGGTGAGGGTGGGGTTTAGGATGGGGGTGGGGTTAGGGTTGGTGGGTTAGGTTGGGGGTGGGGTTAGGGGGGGGCAATAGATTACTTGAATGCATGATGATATGCATTGAATTTAATCTATTGATTCAGATGACATAATGGTTGACATAATCACTGAAAGGGCATGCACGGCTAAAATGAACACTAAGTTCATGTTTAACTAGTGTTGAATGGAGCCTTGCATTCTTCAAAATTCTTGAAAGAATGTCTTGCAGCCTCACTTATCGTGTATCACTTAACTGTGTAGTGATAGCGATCGAGAGCCAGTATGTAATTGTGGTACTAAGTTAGATGAGTGCTGTTGCAGAAATGTGTGCAGCAGTCAGAGTAACACTGGACTCTGGGACACATTGTTCTGTTATACTGTGTGTTTGGAATGTGTGCTGCCTTCCTGGCCAGGTCACTCTTGCAAAAACATTTTTAATCTCAATGAGAACAACCTGGTTAAACAGAGGTTGAATACAAATAACAAAATACCTGTATGTGTTTGTTGAAGGTATAAATGTACAGGTATGTGTTTTATGTCAAAATTATCTGCTTTAGCCAAGTCATGAAATCTGTTTTGACTTTTAAGAACAGCTTTAGTACTCACCCCAGTATGAGTCAACGTCAGCTGCTTCAGAAATTCAGACACTAACGCCATTGTGAATGATCTGCCAACATTTCAAGAAAAGTATTTTTATGTTGAAACATCTCTGCTATGACACACACATACACTATGTATATATATGTGTGTGTGTATATATATACACACATACACTATATATACATACACATGTACACATATATACACTATATATGTGTATATATGTAAGGATGGGGGCGCGTCAGGATGTTATCCAGATTTCAGAGTTTAGAGTTACCAGTCATGAAGCTCTGAATCACTCCCATCCTGCCCGTGTCCGTGCTGTTACACGTGCACTCCCACTGTTACTTCAGTACTACACTCTCCTAACACTCAACTTAACACTGAATTGCTTTACATAAATCCATTTTCGACCCCAGTTCCACTGGGTACGGTTTATCTTCCCAGGAATGTTAATGAGTATATGATAGATAATTACAGAGCGAGACGGCAGAAACATGCAGTGATTTGTGGGTCCAGAGTAAACTTTGCTCTGCCACTCCCTGTACCAGTACTCCACCCTAGTTCACAGTCTGTCTGCTCTTCCCACGGTACTATGGAAACCCAGCTGCAGCCATGTTGTATCAAGGTCTTAGTCATTTTGTTGGAAAATATATTTGTGTAGTTTGCTATTTACGCATTTTCTTCCATTCAAACATACACACACACACACACACACACACACACACACACACACACACACACACACACACACACACACACACACACACACACACACACACACACACACACACACACACACACACACACACACACACACACACACACACACACATATTCTGGTCTTACCTTTTAAGCCAGATCCAAGTAATGCAGCGGAGAGAGACAGAGAGGTTCCACTGGGAAGCAGGTCTAGGGATTGGTGGTTAAATAGCAGAACTGTTGACTCGAACTGCTCCCGGTCTAACCCTGGCACTCCCCTCACATCACTTCCCTCCCCCCTGCCCTGGTGTGGGAGTGGTGACTTGCTCCATGGACAAGGGGACAACTGAGGGAATGAACTGTTGCATAACAACACGTTATGTGTTATATATGTATATATTGTGTGTTGTATATTATATATTTTGTTGAGCTGTGTACTTACTTACATAATCCCAATTTATATCCCAATCTCAACAATGTTCAAACCCAGAGAAATCCGTAGTTTTATCCATGGTAACGGTCTGTTACATTTGGTCATGTCAATGGCTCCATATGCCCTTTAACCCCTAACTTCCGGGGAAACACGAAAACAGTAATCGAGTAGAGCACTAAATTATTGATATATTACATATTGATCTAGCTTACTATGATGTGCTTCTGCGACAAGTGACTCATGCCAGCCACCAAGCTAATGCAATGCTTCTCACACAAAGACTTTACTTGGGCGGGTAATTTGTATTTTAATTATGGAAAGTCTTTCCCATTCGTTGACATTTATTTTATTGTTTAAAATTTGTCAAATCTTGTAGAGCTGTGCGCAGCTACCATCACAAGTATAATCAAATTATTTGGGAAACACTCATGTGTAAGGTAACGTTATAAAGTTACAACAACGTCCAACAAGCTCATAAAGTTATTTTTATTATGATTGTTTTGGCCACGTATAGCAGCGCTGGGCTAACCAACGTAACATTCTGTATAGCTATTTGGGTCGACTCTTATTGTTCGATCTTATTGTTAGCAAGTTGACATTATGTGACTTGCGGCAATTTCATTACACACCGTGAATACACATCACTAAACGTAACGTCAATCAACTTGAATACATGAACTCGTCCGTGAACATGATTTCTGCCTGAGTCAGGTCGGATCGATTTTCACCGGCGATGGTGGTTAAGACAACAGCTCCCATGTACGCTAATTCACAAGTCATCAAACTACGTATTTAGTTTTTTTCGATTGCTAGCAGCAAAAATAACATTATGCCTTTAAAGACTTATTTAGGTTTTAATATGAATGAGTTTTGGCCATGGACTACGCCATTCAATTCGGGCAGTCAACGTGCCAAATCTGAATCATTTCCGCTGCTGGTTGCAACAAAAAATAAAAAATCGAAGACTTCGGCGGATGCTACGTCATAATTTTCTTGTCTATGGTTCAGGCGAAGATTACTGCTCCAATCATTACCATGACTGATCATAAAAATAGATAGCGTCATCCGTCCAGCCATTAATCTATCATGCATCCATCCATCCCTCTATTATCCATCAATCTAATTATCCATACATCCGTCTGTCCATCCATCTATCATCCATCCTCTATCCATCATGATGTATTCCCCTGCAGCTACAGGCCTCTTTATAACTGTGATTACACTCATCCCATCATTAATTTCAGATCCACCCATAATAAAAGTTAGGCATCGTGG
Organism: Lota lota; assembly: GCA_026745465.1. NCBI lineage: Eukaryota > Metazoa > Chordata > Actinopteri > Gadiformes > Lotidae > Lota > Lota lota. The sequence continues at coordinate 14,671,831 of JACYXH010000659.1, read as the reverse complement.
GGTTGGCCAAGACTATGTACAAATACATTGACTCACATTGTTACTAGTCAAGGTGTGTCTATTTACTCACAGTCCAAAGGTGAGTGGGAGACTGGCGGTGCTAAAGGGTGTGTGTGTTCACCAGGAGTTCGCTCAACTCCCCAATTTAACTTTCAACTTCTAACGGAAGTAGAGGATGAGGATTATCCACTCAAGCTTCTGGCTGACTGTACTGTACTCAAATGCATGTTTCATGGTTTTATAGACCAAAAGCAGATCCGTTACTATAATATGATAACAGTATCATATTTTATTATATCATAAATAGATACAAGCTGCCTTGCTCAACAGAACAGTTTCCTTAGCCTGTCCCAAAAACTTGGTACTCTGATGTGGCCACACCACATGTAGACAGCACTCAGATACAGTATAGTCCAGTATGTCTTAGAAACAGTATATAGCAGTTTATCTTAAATACAGTGTGTACTATATGTGCCACAGTATATTTTAGGACTGCAATGCGTGCCATCATTTACATACATAGTAGTATCACAAGCAAACATTTTAAGTAAATTTGTTTAATGGACATTGGTATTGTCCATGGGGATGAGGTTCTGGCTGGTAAGCAAGCTGGTAGCCGTGGCCAGGAGTCCAGTCATGATCACAGCAACACACTCAGAGACAGCATTATGGTTAGATGGGGCAGGATGGTCAAGGAACATGTAGGAAACCTCTGATCTAGAACCTATCTGCAGCAGGGGTAGGCTAGAGTTGGCAAAAATGTTGATTTAGCTGTCATTAGCTGTAATGAGAGCTGAGGGACACTCCGATCACAGGTGGCAGGCTATTCCACAGATAGGGTGATTTTACAGGTAAGTAGTAGCACTTCAAAATCTGACCTGGCATTAATTGGAAGCCAGTGGAGGGAGGAAAGAATAGAAGGAATGTGGTCAAGACCAATTTACTGGTTCTTGTTAGTAGTCTAGCAGTGGCGTTCTGCACAAGCTGGAGGCTTTTTCGTCTTTGGTAAACCAGAGAACAGTGCATTACAGTAATCTAGTCTAGATTATATAAATGCGTGGATGAGTGTCTCTGCATCCACTGTGGATAACATTGGTCTAGAGCCCTCAAAACAGTGAGATGCCTTCAAATTGTGTTTGTTGTTGCTTCGGGCCGACTTATCAGCTCCGTTTTCCCTGTGTTAAGCTCCAAGTAGTTTCAGTTTAGACATCAATCTTTTCACGCAGTCAGGCAAGATTCAACCTTCTTGATCTGGGAGGAGTAGTTTGATCCAGTAGGAATGTATATTTGAGTGTCGTCAGCATAACAGTGAAAGCTAATTCCGTAGCTGTGAATAATATCTCCAAGAGGAAACATGTCGATTGCAAAGAGCAGTTGACCAAGGACCGACCATTGGGTTAAACCCAAGCTTAGGTTGCACCACAGCAGTTTTAGTGGAATACAAAGTCCTAAACCCAGACTGAAAGGGGTAAAATAATTTGTTTGTCATCAGGTGAATGATGGTTTGGTTAGCTACGATTCTTTCCAATACTTTAGAAAGGAATGGAAGGTTAGAGATGGGCAGATAGCTGCTGAGTACTACAGGGTCTAGGCAAGGCTTCTTTGTTTTGGCAGATGTTTTATCAAGGCAAACAGATGTTTTATCACATCAGTCTTAAAAGTAGAGGGAGCTGTTCCAGTAGACAGGGGCAAGTTCATGATGTTGAGCATAGTAGGTCCAACCATTGGGAAAAGTTATTTGTCGTTAGCGTATATGTCGTAGGCTGTACAGATGCTGTTTTACCAATAACGCCCTCTCTTGAGAGATGGGCACAGCATTTAAAACACTAATTCATTATATTAACAGTTATCAACATACATTTCCAAACTATTACTTATAGTACATGTACATTGACTGAAACACAAGCCTTTTCCACTTTACTGTTACACTGGCAACATGCCACTACTATCTTTTCCAATTCAGCTTTCCAAAGAACTCTCTCTATCTTTCTTTAGTCAGCTGTGGCAAGAGTTTTGAAGAGTTCATTCAAATCACACTCCCCTGCTAGCCCAGCCTCCCCCCCCCCCCCCCCCCCCCCCCCCTCCCCCACACTAATGTTTGAAAGACAGAAGTATAAAAGACGCAGAGATCAGTTGAAAGCTACTGGTGAATGTGAGGGGGCGGCCAACAGCTAATGTTGAGATGTGGTCAGCTGATTTTGAGAGGCTTACAGGAGCCACCACCAGCACACGTTTCTCTTGTTCTGTTTCTGGCTAAAACGTCTTTGCTATCCCAGTGGAAGAAAAGGAAGACAATAAAAAGTATTCAAGGTCCAAAGGGGTTGGTCAGTGTACCAACATGTCTGATAATTTCAGATAAGAAGGAGGGAGAGAGACGGAGATAGTTTTTTGTACTGTGTTGTAATCCAGAGTTATGTGAAACTTGGCCAGAACCTGTCCCATGGCAGTCGGGAGATTAGAAGTGGGGAAGAGAGGGTGCGGACGGAAGGGGGTGTTGGGTGCGGCACCATGGCAACATAATCAAACACTGAAACATATGGGACCATACCCTGAAAAGAAATACATGCGCTACAGGAAGAAAAAGTAAAAAAAAACAGAATGAAGAACTTGTATTATTTTTCTGTCATACTGGTTGGAAATAGGATGACCTGAAACTGAAATAGTGTTAGTGCTACACACACAGCTGTTGTATTGTATTATGTTCACAAACCAGTCAAAGGATTAGCTGAATGGGGGACAGAGCGATGTAACAGTATCATTCTATGGCTGCTTTGATAATAATTGGCATAGTGATCACTGCATGCCAGTGTGTCATGATGATCTTGATGACTGTTGGTGACTCAGGGTGGAGGGGAGTGGTTGCATATCAACTGAGGTTTAGTTTTACAAAAAAATTGTTGAATGGCTCTTACCGATTATAAGACTTTAAACATTAACTCACTCCCATCGAAACCTTCTACATTAGATAGGTATTATAGAGAGAGCTATTCCACTCCGGTTGACCATAATGTGACAGGAAAAAGACTGCACTACCATGCTTGAGCACCAGGGGGAGAGTTCTAGACAGTGTAGAAAACATAGGGTGTATAGAGCTAAATGCCATAAAGTAAGGTGACCAAACACTGTTTGCTAATCCTTCAGCCCGGGTCTGTGTGGGAGGAGGCTCTTCAGACTTATGTCATAAAACGGGACACATGGCAAGGGGACCCACTATTTCCTTTAATCTTTAATCACTTGCACATTAATTAAAAACTGTCCTCAGATTTAGCCTATTACAATAGGCGCAACATCACACTCAATATCACTACATGGATGACACATTGCATTAGGTTATATGGCAGATGTTCAACAAACTCTCCCCTTTGTTTTAAAAAATACTGAAGCACCTTGGATTCTTTCAGGATCCAAGGTTAATCAGTCTAAATCAGCACTGATGCTGATTAATACAAACAAAAGGAAGGTGTCCTTCCATACCCAGATTTATATTACAAATGAGGTCCTATACTTGGGTATTAAAGTTAGTAATTCCCTATCGTCCATGGTAAAACGAATTACTCTTTAATTTTGAAAAACAAATATAATATATTAAAAGATGAGGACACCTGCCAGCATTCATTTCATCAGCTCAACGATCCCACTTGCACCTCCAACAGGACATTGTCAAAAACGGAATTTCTTACTATGAAGCTATATTTGGAAATGGTAAACGACCCAATATGAGGGGTCAGCCCTTCAATTCAAAAAGTTAAATGCCCGAGCTGGCGACAGCTGCATGTGCAATCACATCGATTCTAAAGGAATTATGTCACCCTCTTGTGGTGGTTTGCATTCAAAGCCCGGTGAATATTATTCACCGGGTGATATACTGTTTCAGCGTGCATAATATTTCAGCAGTTCTATTCTACAACAACCCATATCCATCTATTTATTGTAATTATATCTGGTTGGCAAAATAAAAAACGTGAGTTTCTATTAGGGTTTATAGCAACCCATAGCAAAGTAAAATTCAAGATAATATCTCCATTGTATCGTCATATCCTAGTCAAAAATAAGCAGTAGTCAAGACCAAATAGAGATTTGTTTTTCTCATTCATCTCAATTGTCACTCCTGAGACATAACCATAGTTCAGTCTCTCAGTGATCACTGTGCGACATTTTCTTCTGTCTCATTTCTAGAGTCTCAGCTATAAGAAAAATGATAGTGCAAGCTCTCAAATTAGTCTCAATATGTTACCAACAATTGGATGAACCACTTCAATTATATCTCAGTTTATCACATCGAAATCTCAGTGCCACTTTCACATAGATCAGTCTCACAGTGCTCACTGTGGGAGTTCTCTACTTTTCTTACACGTGCCTCATTTCTAGAGTCTCAGCTATAAGAAAAATGAGAGCAGTGCAAGTTCTCAAATTAGACTCAATACGATACCAACAATTGGATGCACCACTTCAATTATTGCTCAGTTGATCAAATAACAATCAAATAAACAGTATCTTGAAGCAAAGAAAAACCTGCACTTTCAAATTCATTAATAAGTGCCCAGTTGGCACCGGATTCCTCAGAGGTAAAGAAGAAATCAATCTGCCTATACTTTATTTATGTTTCAATACAAAAAAAATTGTAAAATTGATTCCTATTTTGCCTTTTCCATAATGCCTTCATGTGAGACCATGATTGCTCTCGAATAGTCTTTTTTTTTTTGGTTAGGAAGGTTCCTTATTGGGTGAAATGATCCGGAAGTATCTAAGTGGCAGCCATGATAAGAGCTGTTCAAATTCTGTAAATCCTAAGGAAAGGTGCTTCAATGCTTCCTTTCTTATCTCCTTTAGCATAGGGTACCGTGGATCATCCTTTACGAAAGGAAAGGAGAAAAGCCCACAATACCTTGTGGCAGGTACATTTACAACGACGCACCATTTTTTATTTTGTGGTCCAAAGGCCACTTTAACCTTGCTGTGTAACCATTTTTTCTAGAGACCTTCAAACCCTTGGTTTTGTTGTTGACAGATTGGGCCCAATCATTTACTATGATGTGTTTTAAAGGTGAACATGTACGATTATTATTTAAAAACCTTCAATAGTGAACTAAAATGATCAGCAGTGTGGGAAGAAATAACAGTTTGAGAGACATCTATGTATTGCAAACCCATTTTTTCACGTAAATCTCCCGTATCTTTAACATTAGTTAAATAAGAAAATATAAAAGTTGGCTGGGCGTTAACGTTGACGTAAGGCATTATAATGTGTTTGCTATTCCCCTCCGGTAAAGAAGGTGGCAGTTGGTAGAACATTAGCTGTAACACCTAGTGACGAGAAGTCATCCAATCAAACGGCACCCGCCAATAAAACAAGAAGAATAAGCTGAAGAACAGCAGTGCGCAAAGATTCAAAAAATGAATGAACCTGACCATGACAAAGCGTTGCATCGCCCCGCACCCTCTCTTGTTGCTGCTTGTGGGAGTTTGTGGGAAGTGCTTAAAACCAGGAAATGAAATTCACCACGAGTCCGTATGGTCCGCCAGTACTCACTCAATGTCGTTGTCCCGCCCCTTCAACGCAAAGCAATCCCCCGCCCGCTCGCGAGCCATCCCACATTTGGTCTAATGACATTGGTCTATTGTCAAGCTCTATTGCCTGTAAGTCATAGCCCAGTGATTGACAGCTAGTTTGTTTACATCAGTTGTTAAACGCTGCTCTGGCGAAGCTCTACCCTAGCCACAGACAAACCAGCTCACTTTTTGAAAAGCTATGTCTGGCCCTAACTTCTGGTGTTATGCAGACGCCTCACAAAAGACTAGGGATGACCTTGAATCATCAACGATTCAAATCTTCGATAGAAAGACATTAAGTTGACGTCGTCTTTAATAGTCGAATCGTCGTGTAGGGAAATTTCAATAAATGTGTAATTGAATACATGAAAACGTAAAAAGAAAAAAAATCTAAAATCGAATACATTGCAAATACCAGTCGTTCACTTCTCCGGCTCTGCCCTGCTCATCCATAGCCTCTGCCCCGTGTGGTGATTCTGGAGCCAGCGGAGCTAATGGCTCAAACAGGAATCGTTGTTGACCTCCTACTTGCTCTACGCAAACATGTGTTTTAACCAATATGACCACAGTGTGTTGAGTGTGGCGAGGTTTTAGCAAAGGAGTCGATGAAGCCACCCAAATTTGAACGTTGGAGCCGCCAAACTGAACCATCCTGGCTAAAGATGGATTAGGTCAAGGTTTTAGGTAGAACGTTTCACTTTAAAAAGTTGCCCGACGGATCTTTGGAGAAAACAAAAAAATGTTTAGGGATGTAGCAATATGTAAAACTGCAATCTCATTGAAATTATAGGATGAAAAGTATACATTTTTACAATTATTGTGATCAGAAGAATTCCCTTTAATTTTCACAATGGGCGTAAATATTTTACTAATCAATAACACATACGCACAGTACACTCCAGATCTAATCCTTTTCTGGATTCAATTTTGATAACTGCCCTTTTTAACGGATTGTCAATAGCAAAGAAGCCATTTAAGTTAATGGCATCTTTGCTATTGACGTGACAAAAGAAATTAACAATCACATTATTAATGTAGAATCAACACAAAGGAAGTATATTTTAATTGAAATACTATTGTTCAATGATTTAACAATAGTCTTTCGATTTAAATATACTTCCTGTATGTTGATTCTATATTAATATCGTGATTTCACGTTTAAAATTGGACAAGAGTGCAGCTTTCCCCCTGCAATATGCAGTTGCGGGGCTGTGCCGAATTTTTTATAATTGTCCTGTCACGGCGAAGTCTCGCTCTAAAATCCCGAGAGAGACGCGACTAGTCCGTTCAACTTCACTATTGTTTGAACCTTGACGTATGTTGAGCAAGTAAATCTGCCTTATCAGGCCTTTGAACAGCAGCAATGTTATAGTAATCTTCTTTGGTGTGGTTGACGGCAGGGCTAACCCTTTACCTGCAACACCTAGTTGCGTCTCTCTCGGGATTTCAGAGCGAGACTTCGCTGTGATCGAGACTTGGTTATGCATATAACCAATAACAAACCCGCCGGATCAGGCCAGAGATAAGCGAACGCTGTATTCCCCTGTAGGGATCCGTTCGATGATGTTGTCAGACACTTGTAATTTAAGTCGGAATATGACAGTGGCAAAACAGCCACTATTAGAAGAACCTACATTACGGGATGTGTAATGTAGAAACATAACACCACATTTAAATCACAAGTAAGCTGTATTCCATTTTTTGTGTTTACTTTTTGGTTAATTCTTAAAGGACATTAATTTATGTATCCCTCTAGTTGTTCGTCTGACTCTAGTTGTTGGTAGCTTATTCTTACGCATAGTTTCTGTTTAATGTGTATATCTGGCGCCACTGGTTGGAGGATGTAATTACTTTGTCAAATACTTTAGCTCATGTACACATTAGCCTCAACTGATTGACTTTGCAGAAACAAAATAAAGACATGTTTTCATTGCAACATTTCTTATAAGCCGTCTTTTTTTATTATGGGATAGCCATATATTTCACACATCAAAAATAGATGTGTCAGGTGCACCTCTGAATAAAGGGCTTTATTAAACATACACGTTTCTAAGTACAATATAACAATATCCATAGTAGAATGAAAAGTTTTAAAAGACAACAATACATTTGTAATTCTTCTTTACATATACACAAATGATTCAAAATACTTTAATTTGCATTTCAGTATGCACAAGGAACGGGTAAGCTACTGTGTGAACAACATAAATAATTGTTTTATTTTATTAGAAATAAGACACAGATTGAATGTCACAATTAAAAGACCTTTGTGTCAATCAAGTGTTTATTACCTATAGGTTTGAGTTCAGAGTGAAAGGTCAAAGCCAAGACACATGACTTCTGTTACACAGAAAGCATTGTCTGTGTGTTGCCGCAGTGACCTCATCTGAGCTTCCATGTTTTCTGACCATTCAGAGACAGATAATAAACTATATCAAACAAAGTTGGTATTTTTCTTCATTTTTGTGTGCAGACCAACAGAAAATCTTATTCATTTTGGTAAAAATCCACAGGTGATCAGAATATTAAACATTAAATGCACATGCACATATATATATATATATATATATATATATATATATATATATATATATATATATTCCTAAAAGGCTAACAAATTTAGTCATTGGCCACAGTTGCTTCATTCCAAAATAAAACGTTATTGTATCACATGCACAAGGGCAGGGGTCCTTGTTATCTTTCAAGGTAATGGTTGACTTTGCCACCCAAATGCCTTGGCGATTGAATGTGGTCAGATCGTTATTTTGGCTGGTAGTAATTCTAGTGATTCAATTATATCAGATAACATCTCAACTACATTGCATGTTTCATGGGATTTGTTTTGGATAATACAACCACAACTGTATTCTACTAATGGCCATGATGATGAGTCAATAATACCATAAGAAAACAATCAAAAACATTAGTTTTCAATCCCAAAAAAAATGGCATTAATCTGTTCTTACTATAATTTATTGGACATCTGAAAATCAGCAGTTCTAGTTTGTACTTATCACTAAGCAACCCAAATAACAGAGAAAAGAATGGCCCCAAACATGGTACGCTGATACAGGTGCATGCTGGGTAATATGCTCTTCATACGATGATTTTTGTCATCCTTATAAGCAAGTAAAAATAGTCCGCAAAGCAAGAAACATGTGACAGAGTTGATTAATCAAAACTGTAAGCTAGCACCACACACTTCTTAAAAAACACATAAATACTATATTTATCTACATCTAAAAGAGAGCAGTTCATATCAAACATATAGTGTACAGTATGCTGCATATCAAATGAACAGATTCGGTTATTTGCAATGAGTAGGCATCTATAGCAGTATGTCATGTCATGCCACATTTTAAACTATAAATAAAAAAAGAATGATTACAAATACAACATTTACATTATTGCTTGACATTAAATTATGGCTAAAGTTACTTTCATTATTTGTCAGAAATAGTTTCACTACTCTGCTTAAGATTGTGGGGAGACTGGTGGTGTATGTGGGTGGACACTGACTTTGTGGGGACTGATGGCATTAGAAGAAATGGTTCTCTTTCTCTTGGCTGGCCCTAAAGATCTTAAACCTGGTTAGAATGCATATGTTATATGGTGCTGCTTACTGTAGGTATACAGTATGAGGGCATCTCAACCCCTATATATACAGTACGTCTTGTTGTCCCTGTTCCGTACGGGTCACAACATTGTATTTTTTGTACTACATCAGAACTCTTAAGTGAAGTAAACCAAAAAATTATAACTGTTAATATAATGAAATAGTGTTTGAAATTGAATTTAAAATGGCTGTTTTACAAAGAAAAAAAAAGGTTTCTCAACAGTTTGGTCTCAGTTTGTCTGCAAGTGAATACAATGAATAGTGCACACAAACACACACACATGTAATATGCCCGTCCTCTCATTAACTCTAACAGTGACCTTCATTTGCAATAATGAAAAGGGTCAGCTGATGGGTGTAACTAATGACCACAAAGTAGAATTGTTGTGACCAGGATGTGAATATGGAATCTTTCCCTGAGTAAGAATAATTAAGTTGGTTGATCAGTGTTAATTACTCCTGTTTTCTCTCTCGCATACACACACACACAAACACACACACACACACACACACACACACACACACACACACACACACACACACACACACACACACACACACACACACACACACACACACTTGGCACACATATACACAGATAGACAGTATACTAGATGGTGAAAAGGTATTGCATAGACAACGGAATGTAATGTGCATGTTCTGCTGAAATAAGAGACAGACTAATTGGAAAAAATACATAAGTCTGTCTCGTTAAAGAGACATTGAACATGCCTAAAACGTTGTCAACTGCATCACCAGCATTTCCAAGCATAAATTAAAGCAAATAATGTTAGGCAATATTACAATATTATGTAAATTAACCATCTAATTCTTGCACAATGTAACTGCAAACAGGAAAGAAAACCGTATTGATATTACACACACACACACACACACACACACACACACACACACACACACACACACACACACACACACACACACACACACACACAATGTCAATTTAAATGTAACAAATACACCTTTCCTTTTTGTGTTTAATCTTGTTGGCACATGTGAGATGTTCAAATTCTTATCAAATAAACCTCAAACTCATGTGTGTGTGTGTGGTTGAGTGTAACAAGACACAAACACACACACACACACACACACACACACACACACACACACACACACACACACACACACACACACACACACACACACTGTACCCGTAGCATTATATCTGTATAAATAGGCATAATGGGACTTAACACGGCAACCACTGACTAAAAGCACATAGGTATCTGACCCTGTTGTCAATTTGGATTCCATAAGTTGTCCACTAGACAATATATGTTGCGCTTCACTTTTATAACCACTAGAGCGTGCCATGGATTCATATAAAAAAGTGTTGTATTTATTGTGGCATGTCTGTCTCTGTTATTGCTTCAAGTGTGTGACTGGTCTATTGCAGAATAAATATATCCTTAACCGGCACAGATGCATAAGTGCAGACCCGTTTCAAGCGATGGCTGTCTTTAGTGCAAATTATTAATGGTGCTGCTGGGATGCTGCTTGATGGTAGTTAAGGAAATAAAGCCATATTGAAAAAGTATTTAACGCATATCGTTTACTGGAAATCTGAGAACAGACGATTTCGATATCTGGTTATGTTAATTAAAATATTTTATACTGCACCAACATACTGTGTGGTGGAGTGAAGGCTTTTGAGATTGATGGAAAGTGCTAAATTAGCCCCTTGATTAGGAAGCATCATCTATACAGGTTGTTAAAAAAGAATTGAACATGGCACAGCTCGTTTTGTGAAGAGAGGCATGAAATACCCTATGTGGAACATAGTAATGCTTACATATAGCTCGAACATCGGCCTTTCGATTTGATCTTGTCCTCTCAAGGATTTTGTCCAAGTAAGGATTATTATCATGCATGTTGATTGTCCGTCTGCAACTGAAGATGTTGAATTAGAAAAGTTATCTTCCAATATAACATCACTGAAACATCTTTAAATACATTGCATAATATAAATGCAAATTGTAAGAGGTGTGTAATTTTGATCACAAAAGGAATACAACTATAATTAATCTTTCAGATTCAAGTACTTTCTTTTTTATTGCTTTTTGTTTTCCAAAAAATGTGTATCTCACTTAAGAATATAACCCTTCATTTCATCATCTACTTTTATTGTGCATTTGGTTTAACATGCATTTAATTATTATACATGACCCTGTTCTATACTACAGTTCTGCTTTCCTCTGTTCTCAAACAGCTAGGTCTCTCTGAAGCTCTGCATAAGGTGCTGTTTCCTTAACCTTTGCTTCTGTTTTTGAGCATTTATTGTCTACAGAGGCCGTACCATGAAATAATAACGTAATAATACAAAAGAGAGAATGCCTTTTTAAAGGCCACAAAAAAAATCCTTGTTTAATATTTTGTTTAATTTGATCTCCTTAAATGCCTGAGACTTTTTGAGAAATTTGACCAATGACTGCATATAAAGGGTACAGAACATCATTTATAATAAAAAAAAAGTGTGTGTGTGTGTGAGAGTATTCTACTATGATTCCACATCCATTGTAAGATCTATGTATTTTTGTGTAGGCCTATATATATTTGTGCTTGTAATTGAATGTATGTATTTGTATCAGTCTCGCGCACTCCCTCTACCTGTGTGTGTGTGTGTGTGTGCATGCATGCCTGTGTGTGTGTTAGTAAGATAAATGCTGGCTGGGTATGGATGAGTAAAAGTGTTGTAAGGGAAAAATATGTAAGATAAGATGCTATGATGCTGCCAAAGTTGTATGTTCTTTTTTGTGTGTTAAGAACTGTGGGTGATCCTAAAATCTATTTTTAGAAATGTGGACACCTCACAGCCTTGTGATCTGGTCTGATCAACCGGTCTGATCAACTTCTCCCCAGAGCATGGTGGGAGGACAACGTGGAGGTGAAGCGGGATGAACAAATCACCAACTAGAGTTCGAAGCTTTTCCGTCCCCTCTACCCCCCTGCCGGCTGATGTCCCTACTGTAGGCCATGTCCAAATAACACTGCAGGGCTGTGTCTCAACGACACTGCCCCTAAGGGAGGGCCGATCGCACCCGGCCAAAGTCAGAGTCAGAGTGCGGCATGGGAAACATTTAGGTAGCAGGTTCTAGCTGTCTGCTGGCAGGACCTCAAAGTCTGAGCCAAATAACTCCTTGTAGAGCGGGGGGAAGTGGGCCCTGACGATGTCCGGGTAGATAGCCCTGAAGGCCGACAGCGTCTCTGTGTGCCGGCTGCACAGCGCCCGCAGCGTGGACACCTTGCAAATCAACTGGGGAGAGGAGAGGAGAGGAGGAGGAGGCGAGATGGTGAGGAGAGAGGGGGTGAGGACAGAGGAGGTGAGGAAGAAGTAAAGATTGGAGAAAGTGATGGTGGTGAGTTGGTAAAGCAGGGGGGTGATTGGACAAATTGGTGTGCAAGGAAAGAAATAAGTTACCATTTGAATATCTGTGTGTGTGTGTGTGTATACCTTTGTGAGGATTTCCTCTCCTCTCTGGTGTTTCTGCAGAATGTGCTGTAGAGCCAGCTGGGTCTTCTGCTGCAACTTCTCCACCTTCACCTTCTCCTGCAACCACGAGCGGTCTTCACACGTACAAACAAACACAAAAATCATCAAAGTGTCTCACAATAACACTCATGCCTTCCTAAATAAGTAGTCATGAAAAAGTAATGTAATCCTAAAACAAACTAAAGTTTTAGGAACTAAATCAAAAATATTTTTTGAGGTGCTACACCTCAGCATACTACCTCCAAATAAAAATTTTGTTTAGTTTGTGACATTACTAGAACAGTAGGATGGGGCGATATCCCATATAAAACAACACCTGATGTTTTTATTATATAGATTTTGTAAAAAAGGGTGCATTGATTCATTACGACAAAAATGGGATGTATTTCCACTTTCACGATAAACATATTTATCATTTTCCTTATTCAAATTGACTGGTGTCTGTCTATTACCTTTCCCGCACTCATCGTCCAATGGAAGAAACACTGTTTCATTATTAATTTGTTCGATTGGCTACTCTTAAAAAAAAAAAAGGCTTCAAATGCACTCTGCTTTTAGAAATTAAACACATAGAAACCCTGTCGAATCAGTCATTATTTTAAAGCATTAATGTAGAATTTCATTAAAAATAGAAGTCATAGAAGTGGACACGGAGCCCTATGCCTTCACAAGCAAAAATAGACTCGCATAAAACTAGTGAATCCATGCATGAATACATCGTACTCTGCGCACCATCCACGGCCAGTGGAGCTTCTCTGATCGATTAACATGGACGGGGCGTTCGCGTGCCCTTGCTCTCTACATGTCAGCGCCTACTATAGCAGGCCCGTTTTAGTGAAGGGTACCTGCAGACAGGAGGATGAATGCAGAGAAGAGGGCGAGCTCGTCTTCAGACAGGTGCAAAGAACACATGTTCTTGGCAAAGTCATATGCTGATGTGATCAAGTCATCACAACCTGGTTAAACAAGCACACACACAGAGCAGCAACTAAGTACAAAGCAAGTTTACAGGATCAGTAAAAGACAGAAATCCTTGCTCATCACACACACACACACACACACACACACACACACACACACACACACACACACACACAGCTCACCTAATGCTTTGAAGACCTCTGGGCCAGCGTATTTCCCATCAAAGTAGACTGTGTTGTTCTGTGTGTCGAATGCCCGGCACATTCTGATGAAAACCACCTCTAGAGAGCCTTGCATGTGGAGCATAGTTTGTCTCAGATCCCCAAACAACCACTAAACAACAACAACTAGCAGTAGTATTCAAAGATGTTGGCCTGTGTAAGTTGTTTGTTGGCAGCATTCATGGTGTCTAATTATTCAATATTAGGTAGGGAACAATATTTCCCCAGAAATGTGTTTAATTGTTAGTTATTGCATCAAAATATTATAAACGAATCTCCTCTCAAATGTTTTTAGGATGATGGTACAGGCTTACATTTCAACCAATAATATAGTAACCTGTTTACCCGCCCCCTCATACAAAGCCTGCTACTGGCTGTTCAAAAGTGACAAACATGTTAATCAAAATGTGAGGGATCAAATCGCCTTTAATTTTAAGATGTTTTATTCCGGTAGCAAGATACGCTCTGAATTCCATTTAATCTCTAAGGTATACACAGACAGAGGGTAAATAGTTAAAATATCAGCAGTGTAAACAAGGTGTTGTGAGCAGGTGTGTGATGTTTTGAGAACCGTTTAGTTTCAAAAGGCCCTTACCAGCTTTTAGCAGCACAATCTGGTCATTCTGGCAGAGCTCCATGAAGCCCTCGATTCGTTTGGCAAACTCCACCACGTACTGGATGGCCTCTGTGATCTTCACGGCACACAGCTGCCACATCACTTCCTTCGGCTTCAAGGGGAAAACACACCACCAAGCGCATTATACATCCATGTCACAGGCCATTGGCAATCAAATTCCAACTGTCCAATGCAAAACAGATGCATGATGAACAAATAAACTGGCACTTTCAAAATGTGTATCAGGGTGAATATCATGGTAAGTATCATGGTGAGCATCATGGTGAATATCATTGCCAGTATCATGGTGAGTATCATGGTATCATAGCGAGTATCATGGTTTGTGTCATTGTATCATAGTGAGCATCATGGTATCATAGTGAGTATAATGGTGATTATCATGGTTGCATCATGGTGAGTGGCATGGTTAGTATCATGGTATAGTGAGTAACATGGTTAGTACTATTTTGAGTATCATGGTAGTATGGTTAGTATAATGGTGAGGATCATGGTATCATTGTAAGTATCATGGTGAGGATCATGGCCTGTATCGTGGTGAATATCACGGTATCATGGTGAGTATCATGGGGAGTATCATGGTATCAAATTGAGCATCATAGTGAGCATCATGGTGAATATCATGGTGATTGTGTTG
The DNA here is from genome assembly GCA_026745465.1 of Lota lota. Lineage (NCBI taxonomy): Eukaryota > Metazoa > Chordata > Actinopteri > Gadiformes > Lotidae > Lota > Lota lota. The sequence goes on along the minus strand of JACYXH010000659.1, from coordinate 14,656,741 downwards.
GATCATACCTTGCTCTGGTAACACTCCACCTCGTCCAGCAGGAAGGTCTGCCAGGTGTTCTGCTGCAGCTCCTCCTGTAGGTATTGACATGTCTCCACGTGGGATTTGGAGATGTTCTGGGCAAGGTGTTCTGTAGCGCAACACCAGAAAATACAACATCTCATCACATAGAAGGACATATGACAACAGCACACATTATGGACTGACATAATATAACATAACAAGAGGAAATAGCAGACTACCCACACAAAGCAACACATTTTATCATGACAAGACCAGGCACTAAACAAGGCTTGTGAGCATTACATAACGTTACCTAAAATAAAGAAATGCAAATTGTAAGAATGAAAATCTTGTAAAAACCAGAAAAGGAGGTGGATGGTGGGGTAATAATTGTTGAGTGCCATCAATATAAATGCCATGATGAGTCTCGATTCTTAATTTAGGTACACCTAGTTTGGTATCCAGGTTCAAAACATTGGGAGATATTCGTGTCATATGTGGAATGTGGTTTGAGTAATACACTTCATGCATCTTAAGGGTAATTTCTTAATTATCAACTCAGCCAGTCTAAATACCTGCGTCAAACATGGCCCATTTTCTGCAACCAAACCCTGTCTACCCATCATCAACTGAGGCTTGAGAGGGTAGAGAACGTATGCATGTGTTCTGACAACTGTGTCCCTTTGCCAATCTACGTTAAACATTTTTTACGTGAGTTGTATCACGAATACAAAATGCTTTTTAAATGTTTACAAGATATGAGTAATTGTGATGACAATTATATTTCTTCTTTGCTTTTTACACATCTTGTAATTGCAGTTTTCTTTCAAATTTGTAGGCGATGCACTCTTGTAATTTAATTAATGCAATAAACTTCTGTTATAAAGTCACCTTCATTGTATCAATAATGAAGTGCAGCTGGTATTTCCTTCAAAATAAGAAAAGTGAATCAGTTCCACCGTTAGATGTTAATTTACAGTGTCCTTTTCCATTTTAACTCCTAACTTGAACACTTATACTACAAGTATGCACAAAGTGAATACTTGGAGGAGGTCAAACAATACATTTTTCTGAGCAATAGAGTTGGTCAACAAAAACAATGTGTGATTTACATACATACACAAACTATGAAATATACATGGCTGATATCCTTTCTTTCATGTTTGTGGTAATTGATATATTGTAGCACAGACTTTTAATGATATAAATATGAATATGGGCAGGAAAGAAACCAAAGCTTATACATAAGTAAAAATGTAAATATGGTGCATTAATAAAGTAATTTTTTACAAAGGAAGGCCATTGCAGCAGATCATTACAATAAATGCTTCTCCAAAGAAAAAGAAGAAAGGTAAAATACACAAGGGAGGCTTGAAAAATATAATTTCCCCCAACGAGAGACCCAGCGCATCCCAATCGGCCCTAATTAACAGAAAAATAATTACCTCACAAGGCTTCTAATGAGCTCCGAGATGAGTTCCCAACCTTCTGCTATTTTAAAACGCTTTCTACCACACGGATCAGCTCTCTTTCTCCCTCTTTCCTTTTCTCCATTTCTTATTCTTTTTAATAGTATTCATTTAATTTCTTCTCCCACCAGTCAATGATGGAGGGGAGTCCTTCCCTGGCTCTCTAAAAGTCTTCTTCATGGTCTCTCATTGGTTTTCTGGTGACCTATGGTGTACCTTATTCCATTTAGCTTGCTGTTCAATTTCTAGAGAGACTTTGTTTCATACTGTGATTGTTTGTCCTGTTTCCTACATTTTGGAAACCCTTTGTCCAAAGGATTCTACAATGACTGGGAATTCAGTTTATGGGGTTTGGTTTGTGCTGATATGTGATGTTGTATTTGGTAATGAAGAAGAATGTACTGTTTCCTGTTAATATAGTTTCGCCTTCATCCAGTCCCAGTCTACTCACTACTCACCCAGCTCGTCCATGTCCCCGCTGCTGAAGGAGCAGTAGGGGTAGAAGCCGTTGCCGGAGCCTAAGTCGCACAGCGGCTCTGGTTTGATGCCGTCAATGTCCAGCCCTGACTGGTCCGGGGAAGGCTGGATGTTCAGGTAGAAGCCTTCCACGCCCCCTCCTCCACTGGAGTCCGTCTGGATGGTGTTGTATATATATATGTATATATATATATATATATATATTAGAGCTGACAATGTACCGCATTCATTTAGTGCAATTCATTATACGAAGAATTATTAAAGGTGCAGTGTGTAGAATTTAGTGGCATCAGGCAGAACAGACTTGGCAGAAATAAAATAGAATATTCTGAAGTGTTTTAATTAGTGTATAATGCCATGATAAAACTCGTTGCATTTTCGTTACATTAAAATGAGCCCTTAATATCTACATATGGAGCGGGTCCTCCGCCACGGAGGAAGCTGTGTGTCTTCGGACACTTTTAGGCTACAGTTGAATCTCTGCCATAACCGAGTCTGACTCGGACTGATGACTTGATCCAAAATGTACTGGCGTTTCCGCAGCAATCCTACGGCTTTTTGCGTTATTAAAATAATAAATAAAAAGGAAAAACGATGGTTTCTGGCAGAAGTGGTCTCCGGCAGAAGTGGTCTCCACTGGCTTCGATTCAGGCAAGGAAAAATACGCAGTATAAATGGACTCTTTCGGGCAGAGAGGGCCCAAAATGGACCCAAAACCTGTCGTCAAGAGCCAGGCTTTATTGTAAGGTCACAAAGGTGTGGAGACTGTTCAGGTGAACTTTAGCAACCTAACCTCCAACCCCTATAACTGTGCAGACAGAAAAAATTTGGGCGTTCCAGTTCAGTTGGTAGCATATTTTAACTAGCAAATTATATCCGATAGGGTTTAATAGGCATTATTTAGGATAATTCTTTGTGTGATTTTCACTGCTCACATTTATAGAACATATTCAAATTGGATATTTTAAATATGCTATGAAGGTACAGCAACAAGAAGGCATTTCCCTAACTATGTAGATAATTAACAAGGCAAATGCTTTCTTCTAGCCAAGCACTCCTCTCCTCTCCCCCCTCTTGCTTTGTAGCGGTGAGTTCAGCATGTGAACACAGAGTGGTTATTTTGAGGAAAGGAGAGAGGAGTTTGGCGCAGACGTTTTTGGGTTGATGCCGGATTTGCCGGTTATTTGATTTTCTTTGCGGTGGCCACCAACGCTCAGACAATTTAAAAAATCACAACGGGAGCCTCAATGTGTGAAATCGGTGGCCTGCCCCTTTAAAACACCAGTGCAGTTTTGTCCCCAGCAATCCGCTACGATATTTGAATGTGACCTGTAGCCAACGTGACCCGAGTAGTGTACACACATGTTTCTTACACAAATGGCACATATAGGCCTACCGACAGCCCAGTCCTGTTTGATTTGGTGCTACATCCCTGTAGCAGTGCCCCCCACCATACCATACTCACCAAGAGCAGGCAGCACAGAATTAGCACGTCTACCTCGAACAGAGTGATGGCCTGAGTGATAGGCTTGTACAATGAAAAAGAAACGCATGAATATGTAAAAACTTTAATGTAAACTTTTTCTTTTGTTTTTTTTCTCAGCAAAATAATTTTTTTTTCCTGATATATAAATATATCAGGGAAGCCAGCAAATATTTTCAAAATGTATCTCTTCAATTTAGCCTTTAACTAGCTTTGACTTTCCTGATACAGGGCTGAAACTCTTTTTTGCACCTGCATCGTTGCACTTCTTTTAAAATATGTACTCATTTTATGTATTATTTATTTTATGTATTCTACTTTCATCTTCATTAAATGTTTTAATAATTGGGTTTTATCTTCAATCTTATTTCACACTAACTATGTTCATTTTATGTCAATTTTGTATGTGAAACCCTCTGTGTAATGTCTGTATTGTAAAGCACTTTGAGCTGCATTTCTTTGTATGAAAGGTGCTATACAAATATTATTTATTATTATTATTACTATTTATTATGTTGCATAGTTGAGGATAACTGTAATCTAAGCATTTCATGACCATTGATGACTTCTACCCATTGGTATCTAATGTGCACATTTAAGACTAAACTAGAAACATTAGAAAGGGGGGGGGGGGGGGGGGTCCCTTAATGGGCATCACCACACACCTTGGCCGACCCGCCCTCCGGGGAGTGTTGGTCCATGTATCCCCCCAGCTCGTCCTGCAGCTCGGTGAGGCCCGTAGAGGACAGGCTGTAGTGGGGTGACAGGGGATCGGCCTCACCCAGCATCTGGCTACTCAGGCTTGGGTGGGAGTGGTGGAGGAGGGGGTGGGAGGCGGCTGGGCCCTGCTGTTGCTGCTGCTGCTGCAGACGGTGCTTCTGGACCTCCGCATACAAACTGTCCCTCTGCTTCTTGGACATACGGCCAAACTTCACCGCTGTGGTGCAGAGAGACAGTGAGTCAGTGTGTGTGTGTGAGAGAGAGAGAGAGAGAGAGAGAGAGAGAGAGAGAGAGAGAGAGAGAGAGAGAATTTTGTATATTGAGAGATGCTAACTTTTAGTGAGACAGAGGAGGGCGAGTGTGAGTGACACACATAAATAACATGATAGGAACCATATACAAATACATACATTCAAGTACAAGCACACAATTGTATATAATCTTACAATGGAAGTGAGATACAATGTGTGAGACATCCTTCTACTTTTGCGAGTATGAGACATGGGACGACTCATCGAAAAGGATTGCAGATCTGTCACAGAAATGCATGATGGGTAATGACGAATATGAAGCCAGATGAAAGATAACAGACCTAAAGGCAAGGGAATAAGATATAGATGATACGAGAGAGGGAGAGACTGAGATGGGAGGACAATGAAAAAAAGTGAGGAGAGAAAGTGAGTTAGAGAAGGGAATAAAAAAATATGGTTACCTTGAACCCTCCCAGGGGGGGGGTCTTATGTGTGTGTGCGTGTGTGTGTGTGTGTGTGTGTTAACGTGTGCATATCTCACCGTCTCTGGACATGCCCACAGTGAGACACTTCTGCAAGCGACAGTGTTGGCAGCGGTTACGACTCGTCCGGTCAATCACGCAGTTCTTCTGACGGGGGCAAGAGTACGCAGCGTTGCTCTGCTGGCTCCTCCGGAAGAAACCCTGCAACACCGTGGGAAAGAGAGAGAGAGAGAATGTTAAGGAAAATAAGAGATAAGAGATTTGGGTGGAATGTTAAGACAAAAACGATTTGTAGATTCCAACAAAAAACATTAATATTTATTAAAATAACAGGACTTCATCAGCAGCATACAAAATATCCTGCGGAAAAAACGTTCAATTTTGCTTCATGAGATGAGTGAGACCTACAAAAGTTAACACTTCAAAAGCTGCCTTACTGCTAAAAACGAGCTAACAGCTGACACTGCAACAGCTGTCGTAACAACAACTGCCATGGCAAAGCCCTGTTTGTTTGTGTTGTATCAAGAAAGTGACTATTTTTCATAGGCTTGACTCTCTGTGTGTGTTTGTGTGTGTGTGTGTGTGTGTGTGTGTGTGTGTGTGTGTGTGTGTGTGTGTGTGTTTGTGTGAACATATGAATGGGTGCCCTTATTTAAATACAATTTTGATTAGATTTTTTACATTGTACATTCAGGAAAGATACCCTAGAGAGGATGAGCACCCCAGTCGGAACAAGAACGATCGCAAGTGGCTGACAGGAGCTGGAGCAGCACAACGCACAAGTGTCCAACCTAGTGAGACACAGGAGGTGCCAGGCCAGGAGTCACTCAATAGTGCCCGGAACCTCCAAGTGTTACACATCAAGTCTAACAGGAGGTGGATCAAATGACCTGCAGCTAACATGACTTCTCTGAGGAAGTAGTTTGACAAACCAAATTCTGGAGGCAACGGTGAAGGGAGAGGTCGATAGGAAGCTACATGCCATGGCAACAATCAAGGTCAGCAAACGCGGCTGAACGGTTTGAAGAAGAGGGGAACAAAGGCTCCGGACACTTTACTCCAAGAACCAAAGAGCAGTAGGGATCCACACCATCAGGCAGGAGATGAAAGCACTGAATCCCAGTACAAGGAGGCAGGAGAAGAGGAAGGCATTAGCTTGGCCCGGCTGATGCGCTTCCTACGAAAGAAGATCGGGGTCCATCGCCGGTCACAGTGGCATCGGTGGAGGTGTCCCAAGGGCCTGAAAACGTGCTGTCTGTATAGTCAACCCCTTCAAGTTCCCCAAGGAACTGCTGTGGCTATAGCGGAGTGGGAAACTGGCCTGTTCGCAGGAGCACATAGACCATCACCTGAAGAAGTCATGCAGCGCCCTGCAAGTGAGCAGGAGTTGGGAGAGTGCAACATCCTAACAAACATCCCTGAACCTAGAGGGAAGCCAGCCAGCTTCTTCCAACTTCAAAGAACTGTGTTCATTCCGTGATCTTAAAAAAGTCATCCAAGCAACTAGTCCTAAACGCTGCTGTCAGGCTTCTGGCTCCAAGAAGAGGGTCGTGATCAGCTCTGTGCTGGCCTCTCTTCACTGGCTCCCAATACACTTTAGAATCAAATTTAAAGGGCTACTGTTAGTTTTTTTCAAGCGTTGAATGGGTTAGCACCTGCTTATTTGTCAGAGCTCCTCTGCTGCCCTCGACCCCCAGGGTCCACAGGTCCTCTGACCAAAGGTTTCATTGCGCGTTGGGCACCGAGGGAGAGAGGAGGAGGAGAGCCACCTGCAGTACCACTTATGCAGCAGCAGGGTGGGGTACAAGATGACTGTGGCTCAAAGGAGGAGAGCCATTGAGCCACAAGAAGCTAACCATCTGTACACAATTTGGGATCTGCTCACCCCCGGCTGGGTCACCTGGAGGAGGGTTTTTGATTATTCCAGGTACCTTGCTGAAGATGTGTCAAGAGGCATCAGTACATGTATGTTAACAGTCATAATACTAAGGCTGACACTTTCTGGTCAGTTGGTTGGTCAATATGCTCTTGTCCGACCATCATTGGACGGACAATCGCTGGTGTGAAGATCTAAGCCAAGGATGGATGTCAGGGACTTACTTTACAGCCCTCACAGGTGATCACGCCATAGTGGATTCCTGAAGATTTGTCTCCACAGATTTTACAGGGGATTATTTCAATCTGAGCTGTAGAGAGAGAGAGAGAGAGGCAGAGGGAGAGAGAGACAGAGAAAAAAATAGAGAGAAGGAAATGAATATCACAATTATACGCTAACATCAAAATAATCATCAGCCAGTTCAAAAGACCCATCTCTAAAGCAGTTAAACATGTGGCACACATGTGAAACAAGCATGATAAGCAATGATGAAGTCCTGTAACATTGATGTAACTCTTCCGCATTTCTACTATTCGTATTGTGTACATAGACATATTTTCTGTGTATTTTCACTTTACTTTTTGTAGTTTACCTGTTTTCAATTTGTATCATTATATCATTCTACTACTGTCCTGTACTTGCTGCTGTGGCAACAGAATCTTTCGTGTGGGATCAATTAATTACTATCTTATCTTATCTGGTATGCATTGTGTGTTGTTTTGTCATCTACGACTTGTAGACACAACCTTATGGCACATACAATCCAGTCCATCATACCTATGCCCATGGGAAGCATTTGGGTCATTACATTTGCAGGGCACATACATACATGTTTAAGAAACATAAACCTGCAGTTTCAGTACGTCCATTTGCACCCCCCCCCCCCCCCCCATAAAGCTCATATTTTTTGGCAAATGTTGGTGTTAGCGTAGCGAAAGGTCTGTAAAGATTTCAAGTATATTTCAATTTTCATTTCATTTCAATTCATTTCAATTCATTTCAATTTCAACATGTAGACTGGCCACGGTAGAAATGCACATATTAAAATCCCTTTCTGAAAGCTTAATCTCTTTGCGTAAAGGAGTTTATCTTCCATGTCAAATAAAAATCGAAGTAAAAAACCTATAACATAGTAGGACTGCTGGATCTCAGATCAGGCACACACACACTTGCTTTTTGGTTGTCTATTGTATATCCATCAGATGTCTTGCTGCATATTGTGCATATATAGTATGTACTGGATGTAGCAACTATGGAAGCCTTCTTCCTCTGAAGTCTCCTTTTTCAGGCCTTGGCCTAGTTCTCCTCGTACCTCGGAACCCCAACACCGCAAAGTTTTGTCCAGCCAGATTGGTCAAGGTCAGCGTGTTCCAGGTCAGTGTGTGGAATACCATACTTATTCAGGGCCATCTTGAGCTCCTTGTAGCGCTTCTTTTGGCCCCCAGCAGTGCGCTGCCCATGGTGTAAACTTTCATAAAGCACTTGGCGTGGCAGGTGGTTGTAAGGCATCTGTATAGTTGGGCCAACCAATGGTAGCTCCCCAGGTTATTACCAGAATGTTCTGGAGGTATCTAATGTGCAGAGATCCCAGTTGGCACATATGATGACAATAGATCATCAGCAATTCACAGCCACAGGGCAGTGTGATTGTACAGACAGCCCGGTAAATCTCAGCCTGCCAAAGACGACTGAAGCCTGCTTGATCCTGTTCTGTACATCATCCTCAATGTTGCAGTCATGGGAAATGAAGCTACCAAGGTATCAGAAATGTTTTACAGTTGCTATTGGCGTGTCCTCATTGGAGCCTGGAGTCTGAAAAGGTTCCCATCAAATCTGAAATCCACTGTCACTCTACTTGTGCCAGAAAAGGTGCAAGCACACACGCCTGCCTAACACCAGTGCAAACAACGAAAGGCTAAGATTCCTTGCCACCCACAGTAACACAAAGTCATCAAGACATCATGGAGCAAAGGCCAGCCTGCTGATATAAACGAGGCTGCATGCAAGCTGTGCATGATGGCAGTGTTAGCTGCAAGAGGGAACACATCAAACCTCCACACCCACCTCACTACAGACCACAATGATGTAGCTGCCAACATGGGCCTGGTGGCAGCCAGGGCATGAATGGCATGTTCTTGCACAGCTGAAAGAGGAGGAGGATTGAGCTAAGAAGAACGCAGAACAAACTGGATCTCCTGGAGCATTCCCTGTTGGCCCTGTAGGCCTTATTGCTATTCAATGAGCCACATCATAATTTATGTGAGAATATATATATATATATATATTCTTTTTTTATTCAAAAAGTGTTGCTAGCGGTCGCGGAAGTCAAGGAGACTAGGGGGACCATCTTGATACTTTTATTTGGCCTTTACAACACTGCACATCAACCTGGTCCCCCGCTTCAGCTTAAAAGGACTAAGTCTATTGGTTAGTCTATAGCTGAATCAATTGACTGTATAGGCACTGTGTCTGGCGCCAGTTGCGCTGGTGCATGGATGTTTGATGCGCTCTGTGAATTTGATGGCCATTAATAAATAGACAGACACAATTAGAATGAGGATATTTCACATTAAGCTGGTATATACCATTAAATGACTTTGTATATAAAAATGCGGGACAGTCCTCTTTATGCGGGACGCGGACAGAGGTTAAATATTGGCAATGTTCCGCAAAACCTGGAATGCTTCGCCACCCTAGGATTAGAAAAGCAAAAACACCAGTTTAATAAAGGCTTCTTCTAATCAATAAATAACTCGTGATATTTAATCAGCTTCACTCACAAATACAGTACACACATGCGTAGCCTCTTAACCTGAATGTGCTGTGCATGCCCTTCTAGGTTGAACAGCAGATGGCACCCACTAGTTGGAAACTATGTTGTTTTCAGAAGAAAATACAACGGTGTGAAAATGTCCACACCGTTGCAACACTACTACAGGTGTGATAGAAATAGGTGCAAAACAAGACACCATGTTGATGCTGTCCTCCTGGGGTGCATCCTTTCCAGAAAAAGATGTAAGCTTGTCCCTCTTCTTTAAGGGGTCCTTCACCCGGAGTACTCTAATAACCAATACATGTTCTTTCTCATTTCAAGTAAAAATGAAATGCATAACAGCCAGAGCTTTTGAAAAATGTGCATCTTAAAATGAAGTGCCTAATTTTAGATATTTTTTTTATTTTTAATGTGGCTATTGCTCGAGTTTTCCTTCCTTTACTTTTTTGTTAACTCCATTACATATTTGAACAGTCTCAACCATTTTTATCAACAATCCCAACACATTGTAACAATTTAACAGCTTTAATGCCTCCTTTTCTCTTTCCTTCTCTTCCTTATATCTCACTCCCCCACTTGATCTTGTTCAGTGTGAGAACTGAGCTCTAGTTTGTCCTGCCAGGATTTTAAATCTGGGCTGGAAGGGAGTCAGGGCCATTCTCATACACATGTATAGTGGCTCATTGGTGAGCCTGGAACAATATTTGGTTGTTCATAGTGGTGAAAGCTGATCACCACCACATACAACCTCACAGTTGTATGTGGAGTTGACCTGAGTCAACATGTTCAATCGCCACGGTCTCGGTACATATGAGATATACTGGTTTTGAATTGCCCGTGTGAAGAATGAAAAAGTCTGTCCATTCTTGATTAAAAGTTGTTTTCGCTGTCTACTGGTCTGTGAGATTCCTGGGCTAACCCAACGCCCTAATGTCTAGAAAAGCTGCTCCCGTTAAACTGGAACCGCTCTGTCTGAGTAATATCCCAATAGATGTGGTAGCCTATCAAGGAGTATCCAAGTAGGCAATGTTGAGGCACCCTGTTGGTATCCAGGGGGATTAGGGGAGTAACAAAGGATATTGTTTTTCCGGGGGACAAGGAGGAGTCACAGACAGAGGTAAAAGTTAACAAAAGGTTTATTACGAGAATTATAACTGAGAACCGCTTTCCGAAAAGGGGAAAAGCACAAAACAAACCAACTAGTAATCACCAAAACTATAACTAAACACTATCCAATTGAAGAACAGGTACCAAATAAAAGAGCTCACAGTACACGTTCCAAGACAACTACTACCAACACATCACTGAGACAACTAGCCTCCACACATGCAGCCACGTTGACTGCCCAATGGCCCACTGGCTCCCGTGCTCTGGTCTGCTCCCAGCTTGTATAGCTCCTACTCTGAGCAGGTGCACTCAATTGCCTGATTGCTGGAGTCACAAAGGAGGAGGGAAGGGCAGCAGGCTGGGGAGAGAACACAGTTAGACAAACAAAACACACTACGACCGTAACACTCCCCCCCATAAGAGCAAACGGGTAGTTTGCAACATTAGAGCAACCACTAACTCTAATTGTCACATCACATGGGAAGTCGAATACTCACTTCCCCACTGTTACATAAGATGGTCTGTTACCTGTACATCTAGTGCTAAAAATGTACGAATAGGTAACCTGCAATCAGACCTCCTTACCCACGGGACAGTGCGTCCGCTACAATGTTGTCCGTCCCCTTCTTGTGCCGGATCTCTAGATGGTAACCCTGCACTAACAAAGCCCAACGCATTAACCTCGGGTTATGGTTGTACATCTGGGCTAAGAACACGAGAGGGTTATGGTCAGTGTACACAATCACTGGCGAGGAACTGGAACCAACATACACCTCGAAATGCTGCAACGCAAGTAGCATTGCTAAGGTCTCCTTCTCTATGGTGGAGTAGTTCAGCTGATGTCGTTGTCTTTCTAAGACTTCGAAAACGCTGTCTGTAAGCCTCTGGCACTAGCTCATACGCCCGAAGAATAGCGCTTTTTACTTTCTCATATACCAGACTATCTTCAGTAGAGAGAGAAGCACTCGCTTCCTGAGCCTTATCAGTTAACTTACACTGCAGAAGTATAGCCCACACATCCTTTGGCCAATGCAAAGCGACGGCAATGCGCTCGAATGCACCAAAGTAGGACTCAATCTCAGTCTCTTGAAAAATAGGGACCATTGCAACATTCTTTCGTACATCAAAGGGATTATCAGAACCTGACGGTGACCGTCCGCCAGAGCTAGAGGCCATCGCCGATGTCCTAGCGTCGACTTCACTCCTCTGCAACTCTAACTGACGCATCCTGATAGCTGTTTCTGCCTCCAATTTTTTCAACTCAAACTCCTTCCGTGTCTCTGACTCTGTCTTTCTCAACTCTGACTCTATCTCCAACTTTTTCAACTCTAACTCCCTCCTGAGTTGAAACTCTCGCTCCTCCTTTCTTTCCTGCGTCTCCTGCTGAAGACGAGCTACACGCATCTTCAATCGGGCACCTCCCACAGAACCAGAAGTTGTCTCTATCGAGAGTGGCTCAAACCGTGGCATCGTGTAAGGTTTTACCTCTTCCTCACTACCCTCTCCACCTGGAGTAAAACCACCAGGCTGTGGCTCAATCGCTCCTTCCTGACTCTCACCCGGGGATACCGCTGCAGTAGCCCCGGCCACCACACCAGGAGACTCCTCCAAAACCTGTGAGGCAAGAATTCCCTTTTCTAGCAGTCCTCTTAAAGGACAGCCTTCAGATTTTTTTTAACAAGCGACCGTGAAACAGAAATACCGTAATAATCGGCAATCATACACAAATCATCCTTCCTACAGCCATCAACCTGACTTAAAGTAGGATGAGGGGGGGGAGTGTTACGGTCGTAGTGTGTTTTGTTTGTCTAACTGTGTTCTCTCCCCAGCCTGCTGCCCTTCCCTCCTCCTTCGTGACTCCAGCAATCAGGCAATTGAGTGCACCTGCTCAGAGTAGGAGCTATACAAGCTGGGAGCAGACCAGAGCACGGGAGCCAGTGGGCAGTCAACGTGGCTGCATGTGTGGAGGCTAGTTGTCGCAGTGCTGTGTTGGTAGTAGTTGTCTTGGAATGTGTAGTGTGAGCTCTTTTATTTGGTACCTGTACTTCAATTGGATAGTGTTTAGTTGTAGTTTTGGTGATTACTAGTTGGTTTGTTTAGTGCTTTTCCCCTTTTCGGAAAGTGGTTCTCAGTTATAATTCTCGTAATAAACCTTTTGTTAACTTTTACCTCTGTCTGTGACTCCTCCTTGTCCCCCGGAAAAACAATATTCTTTGTTACTACCCTAATCCCCCTGGATACCAATTGGGGTCGTTACAAGTGGGGGCTCGTCCGGGAAGGTTTGACAGACGGCTCTGGTGGCTAGCGTGGTGAGTGTCATTGGCTGGGTGGCCATGTGTTCAGTCTTTGCTAAATGGTTAATCTGCTTCCTCAGTTAGATAGAAGAGTGTCCAGCTGGACTGTATTAGTCTTTCCTTCGGGCACTCATTTGTTATTTTACCTTTCTTGTTTTCGGAGTGAATCCTGGGCGGGTACTAGTTTCCCCGACGGAGGTAGGTGTTTCAGGGCTCCGGCCGCTGAAGTTTAGCCTTTCAAGTCGCCTCGAGCCCGGCAAGCTCCAGAAGATAGGTAGATATAGCTTTGGGGTTAGGTAGGAACTGGGGAAGTTGTTTTTTTATAAGGCTGGGCTTGGTATTTGCCTAACGCGTGTGTGTGTGGCACCTGGCATTGATGCTTATCACACTCTTCACCAGTGAAGGAGGACGTAAGGTTGCTAAATCAGTACGTGGGTGTGGTTGAACTATTTGTTTGTAGCTTAGCTTATCCTACTACGTGATTAGCTTCGGACTGCAGTCACTGTTGTTTGCCTTCTGGTAGTATGGCAGTGTTTAGCTTAGAGGAGTTTGTTGCTCATCCTACTTTAAGTCAGGTTGATGGCTGTAGGAAGGATGATTTGTGTATGATTGCCGATTATTACGGTATTTCTGTTTCACGGTCGCTTGTTAAAAGAAATCTGAAGGCTGTCCTTTTAAAAGGACTGCTAGAAAAGGGAATTCTTGCCTCACAGGTTTTGGAGGAGTCTCCTGGTGTGGTGGCCGTGGAGGCTAGTTGTCCGTCAACGTGGCTGGAGGCTAGTTGTCTCAGTGCTGTGTTGGTAGTAGTTGTCTTGGAACATGTAGTGTGAGCTCTTATTTTTTTGCAATGTGATTTAAAATAAAAACACAATTTTGTTGTGCAGTGTAAATATAAACCTACACACATGCAGCCACGTTGACTGCCCAATGGCCCACTGGCTCCCGTGCTCTGGTCTGCTCCCAGCTTGTATAGCTCCTACTCTGAGCAGGTGCACTCAATTGCCTGATTGCTAGAGTCACGAAGGAGGAGGGAAGGGCAGCAGGCTGGGGAGAGAACACAGTTACACAAACAAAACACACTACGACCGTAACACACCCTTTTAAGCCTTTTCCCAGATGGGGTGAGCAGTGCGGCTCCTAAATAGGATGCGCCGTCACACAGGGGTCTGCCGAAAACGGTTTGTACTCGCTCCTAATAGTAGTGACCATATACCCTGGCGTGCAGGGCTATGACATGGCCCTTTTCCATACAAATGTGCTGGCTTGGCTTGACTCGGTTTGACTGGGCGCATCAGCCTAGCGTGGCTTGGATTTGCATCTCCATTAAAACTTGTCTTGAGTTGATGACACAGAAAACACAGTTTTATATTATGTATGACCTGTCGCACAATGTGATGGATTCATTTAAGAGAAATTTTATATATTTGGTTTGTTTCAGATGGACAGAACGCAAACGTTATATCTACAATGATATTTCAGTTTGAGGTTCCAATATTCCCCCCTTTTTGCTTCATAATCTCAATAGCTCATTGAGAGACCATTTATTTCAGATTAGTCTTGTTTACACATTGGACAATGTTTCACACATATTTCCTAGAGTGCCAAACGATGTCCTTGATATTAGGAAAAAAACGGTTGAATATCAATATCAGTGATCTGATGTGATATTCAGTCTTTAGAACAAGACTAATCTGAAAGAAATCTGTCCTTGTTTTGCAAGCGAATATCGTCAAACTATAATCCCTGCGGTGCTTCTATCTAAACCTTCATTATCCTTTTTGATTGAGCCTGTATAGTTAAATAGGATAAACGAATAATAACGTATGAAGCTGTTGAGAACTCTAGCCATACTCTGTGTGCCTGGAGATGCATCTAAGACACACACAGTTATTCTATTTAGTGTTAGGCCTATATTCCTACAAATTGACAGACAACCTATAGCAAGCAGGGCTGACGGAGCCTGCTTGGAGGCGCGTCTGGCGTGCTTTGGCCCGACTGGAGATGGTCCATCTCCGGCACGACTCGGCACAACTCGGCGCGCTTAAACTGTTAATGGAAACGCATATCAATGAGGCATGGTTTGACTTGACGCGGTCAAAAGTGCCAATGGAAAAGGGCCACCAGTTAATTCTGACCTGCCCCCAATGCCAGGCACCCCATCACTACTAGACTTGTGCCGCTGACACTGCGCATATAGGTCTGAACCCGGTGTCAAGGGGGAAACCCAGGATGACCAGTGTCTCCCCATAGCTAGAGCAGTGGTCGAGCAGAGCCAGGGTGGATCCAGACCCCAGTGGGCCTGCAAGCCTCATCACTGGGGCCCACTGCTGCTCCAAGATCCTCTGTAGTTTAGTCGGAGACTGCAAAATAACTAGCCTCCATGTGTGACCACGGGGAGGTACTGCGGGAGTCTTGGTGGTGGAGAGGCTGTGAACTAGCTGAGAGGACTAATGCTCTCGGCTCCTCTGGTCACCCCTGCGGAGCTAGCCAGTGGCAGCGGCTGAAGGCAGAAGAGTAGCAAGCAGGCGGGCAAGCTACACTACCACTACAAGCAAGCTACACTACAACACTACTGCACTGAACGCATGACACAAACCCTATGCGCACACACACACACACACACACAAACAAGGTGTGCACATTTCAACATTACCAATTGGCTGCTTTACCTTTGAGAAAAGGATGCATCTAAGATATTACGAGTAGTCAGGCCCTTTTAATGAGCTTTTCTGTCTCGATGTTTCAGGAGTATGAACCATAAAAACACTCAAACAAACACCAAAAGTCAGTAGCCTTTTACTGCTTGGAAATTCTAAATGTTTATTGTTGCAGTAATGACTGTTATTTCCACATGGAACATTTGACATTAGAGTTCTAGCTGCAGTAGTCGTCCTGGTCTTAGTGTTCAGGATGCAAGCTGGAAGTTTGAGACACGTCTAGTTGTGGGCCAGAGAAGTGGAGGTTGGTTGACATATTGCCGTTTAACTGCACCACTCTTACACATATTTCACACTGATTACCACACAACACAGCTTCCATAATAAAAGCCCACGAGAACAATCTGACATGGCCCTTATAATTGATAAAAAATAAACACTGATTATAAAAGAATAAATATTTAACCAGATGCAAACATGGCTGGGCTCACTCAGGCATGTTGTGTGGTATTTTAAACATGGCAACGATACGAAAATGTAAAAATAGCCCTAAGTAATCTGTGTTGAGAGACGCTAACAGCATCTAGCGTCTGAATAAAACGGCACTCGACTATGCTGGGGTTTGAATATCCATTACTTAACTAGTGGACACACTGGACTGGCTGACTGGACTTGCTAAGTACCACCCACAGGGGTAGGGGTAGAGATTGACTGAATCATTTGTTAGCCTGCTGACTGACTCACTGACTGACTGAATGGCTGGCTGGCTGACTGACTGGCTCGCTGACTGCATAGCAATATATTACTGCTTGAATAACATTACACAGAGAAATGTACTTCAATCACACTGATTCATGACTACACAGACTCACACTGTGAGATAGTCAATCACCTTTCAGTTGCTACATTTATTAAAACATTTGAAGAAACGTTCTGGGTTGATCCCCAATGTCCGCATTCATCATCAAGATGCTTAACACCTGCCTGCATCTTAATGACCCATATCTGAATGAACTCACTTAAAGGCATCCTTGGCATCATGGATTAAACAAAACACAAAATCCATTTGAAGTGTTTAACCATTAACCATTACACAGCATAATGTGTATTGGGTAAAATAAGCTTTTGTTTAGATTAGGGTATTTGATGGTTAGGCATGTGTGGATACATTATGTTATTTAATTGGTACCATTAGTTTTCTCTAATAATGACGTTGCCAGTGTAGAAATATAAAGTGCAAACACACACACACACACACACACACACACACACACACACACACACACACACCTAGGGATAAAACAATTTGAAGATGAATGGCTAGTACTGTTACGTAAGTGATTGTAGTAGTAGTAGTAGTAGCAGTAGTAATAGTAGTAGTAGTTATAGTGTAGTGTTTGTTTGAAAATAACCCCCTTTCAAAGTTAGAGCGTTGAAAATACATCCCTTTACCTTGTTGGCCAACTGATCTGTTTTTTTTTAAATTCTTTATTAGACATCACTTTAACGTAACATGTATTCCACTAGACCAATCAACACCTCTTTGTATCAGTAGAAGACATATAAAAGCAATCATAAAGAGCATCACTAAATAGTATGTTCAATATTTGAGTCAAAAAAATATCAATATCTGATAAACATAGCCATCATACCACAAACACAACAAGATGCACACACACGTGTGCACATGTAAACGAATGCACCCCCCCCCCCCCCCCCCCACACACACACACACACACACACACACACACACACACACACACACACACACACACACACAAACACACACACAGCTTTGACAGATCCTCAGGTTCAGCTGTGGTACTATTGAGGTCATGTCACCAGCACCAGTTTCCTACTCTGAGGAACCATTGTTCCCAGCTCTCTGTAGCTCACAGGCCTGCAGATCTCATGTCTCATGATCTCTAAATAGAATCCATTGCATTATTGATTCCCACAGGATAGCCGCCTCCTTTTCCACTTGTGCCCTGTGATTATATTTGAACTGAACGAGCCCAAACATTAGGGAGTCAAATGGAAGAGGTTAAACACTCAGAATAGAGGAACAAGATGAGAGTCAAACAAGGACTCATTTCGGGAGCTGCTAGGAAACATTCAAATGCAAATAGGAGCTCTTCCCCCTTTGTGGGTTCCGATTTAATACGACTTTTTGAAATGTTTGACTGCAGAACACAAATAGCAGCGAGATGATAATAAGATAATAAGAGTGTCGTTCATTAGGTATTCACAGTGTATCTGTAGATACCTATTGTTATTCCTATTGCCACTCTTTTGGTACTCCTATTGCTATTATGAGATTACTTTATCACAAGGTTATTTTTAAGACTAGAATGATATTCTAATGCTTATTCTGGAATACTGTTGTCCCATCTCTAAAGGAATTAGGAAAGCTAATAGTAGACCAGAAGGTGACAATGATGTTCAGCACAGCTATAATGAAATAAAGTTAAACTTGGGGTACTTAAAAACATCTTATCTTCAAAACACAATGGCTGGAGCTTTGGAACCAAAACACAAAACACAAACTTTCCAATATGTTCAAAATGTATCCCTTATTTCCTTGTGCAAGGCACCAAACAACCAGCTATTCCAGGGAACAGAAAGGCTGGCCTTAGAGAACAAATAAGGAAGCTGTGTGCGGTTCCAAGATGTATGAAAGGAGTGAGAGGTGGGAAGAAAGCAGTTGGTGAAGGAGAGAAAAATATGTGATGAAGGTGGAAGACTAGAATCTATAACAAAGTATACAAAAATAATGTGTGTGTGTGTGTGTATCTTTGTGTGTGTGTGTGTGTGTGTGTGTGTGTGTGTGTGTGTGTGTGTGTGTGCATGTGCGCGTGCACACATGTCCATGTGTGTGCACACGTGTGTTTGCACATGTGTGCTTCTGATATCGATTTACTTCTCTTTTGCCTCTAGGCCAGCCTAACAGAAACTTGTATCCACAAATGACTACATAGTTGTTTTCCAACACTGATAAAACATGGAGTTCAGAACAGTAAAGCGCAGAGCAGAGTTTGAGCCATAGAGGATGTGAGAGAGCCATGTGACAGCAGTGAGCGATAAAGAGATAAGACAGAGAGAGAGAGAGAGAGACAGAGAGAGAGACAGATAAGGACACAACCATGTGATGAATTGAAAAAAGGAAAGATCAAACCTGATAGGCCACTTCCTGATGAGATACTAGAATTGTGTTTCATAATAAGTATTTCAGTTAAAGTTGTTACAGTCAATGTAGAACAAGGAGAATGGCAGAAAACAAGAGGTATGAACAGACATTAACTCAAATTTCCCCCCAAGATTAATAAAGTGTTATCTTATCTTACTACAATACAATATATTCATCATCTTCCATCCATCAGTGTTCCTGAATTTCAGTAAAGCACATGCGCAAGACATTTGTGCAACATTTATGGCTTGTGTGTTTGCTTGACTCACCGACTCTTGAAAACCATGTTGATAATGGAGACAATGCTCCAGCAGAGATTAACCGCCCACTGTTTTGGCGGAAACAGAGTAAACCATATGCAGCTGTAGTCACAAACATTCAGCTAGGAAGGGCAAAATGACTCCTATTTGCATATATATGCAATCAGAATAATAATTATTGAATGTCATACCCTCCCAGTATCTTTTTTTACTAACTGCTAAAAATGCAATCAAAGTTTCATAATTAAGTTTCGTGAAGAATGCGATGAAAGAAATTAATTTTCATGACGCTGTTGTTTACTGGACAACGATTATAACTGAGAGCAACAAACAAAATGCATGCATGCCCACTCACACTGACACAAACACACACACCGACCTTTAATCCCAAAAGGGATACACAATTATTCATTTAAAGACATACATATGTTTACCACATGTGCAAACACAGGTAAAACCAATAAATCGAACAATAAATCCAATACTTGCTTTTAATAAAATCTATTGTCTATCTATGTGTTAAGACATTGTTATTTTTGTCTCTCTGCCTCTCCTCGTTAGAAATGTACATCAAATCCACCATAACAAGTCTCATTCTATCCTATGGACCACTAATCCCTGTTGAATTATGGATTCAGCATGAACATCAAAGCGCACATTACAATAAATCTGCAGCTTGAAATTAGAGTTCATTTGAGATCTGCAATTATTTATACAGCAAGCTCTAGATATATATCACTGTGTGCCTGCATCCCCTGGGTCTGCTGCAGAAGAACATCATTAAGTAGAATCCTCAAGTAACCACCGGTATCTAGTTGGAAGCTAATCTGGCCCATCAGCATTTAAAAGCAGAGCAAACACATTGAAGGCGCACGTTCAGGAACCCAGTACGATAAATAGACAAACATTGAGCCATACAATGCGACCCACAGCTCAGGTTCAAACACATCATGGTTTAAGGGTGCCAACATTATTGTACATCAGAATTACAGGAGCGAAAAAAGTGGAGGACTTCTGCCTCCATGAATGAAAACAAAGTAATTTCTTATTTAACTAATGTTAATGTAAGCAGAGAGGTAGAAAACCACATGCCAAAAGGAAGAAAACATCCATCTCACACTACACTGTTAATAAAAACACGCATTCAAATAACAGAAGACATGCTAATGCACGCACACACACACACACACACACACACACACACACACACAAACGCGGATGCACACACAAAAATACACACACACACACACAACTAACAAGCTAGACAACACAATTCCTTAAATAGCTTTGTATACATTTCCTTCAGCGTTTTTATAAGATGTAATGCCACAACAAGGAGGTCTTCCTTGTTAGATATACTCCCACTCCTACTGTCCTGTCCTACCAGGAACACTGCATTACCGGTGACAATATAAAAACAATAAAAACAATAAAAAAGGCAATATGCACCAAATCCATATGCTGTACTAAAACACATAAACTCAGGAAAATATAAATGAAGGCAGATTCAGCTTTAATCGGTTTTATGTCTCAAAGCACAAAGCTGTCCGAGTGATTTCTATCCAGTAAACAACAGATGGACTGTCACTAAGTACACTTCCATTGTTGTCCAAAAGTATAACAAACCAAGTCACAGAGCTGTCAGGTTATGGTCCGCAGAATCCATCGTCATTATAGATTTGGCCATTATTCGTTTTCCTAAAACATCTGTGTTAAGTGCCAGCGAGGCAGAGGAGGTAAACAAACTCCTGCCCAGGTGCAAGATCTTCCTTACACACAAATGTGCCATGGTGTCGCTTAACACAGACGCTTCAGCAAAAATTACAATCATAAAATGAATCATACGGATGGATTCTGTGGAGCAAAGCAACAGGGTTGCTCGGTGACTTCTGCTTTTGGGCAATAATGGAATAAGTGTCACTAGATGGACACAAATACTTGGCAATGATAAAAACAGATTAACACATTTTTGCTTTTAGAAAATCCAGTGATGTTTTCGCCCTATGTAGGGAACTCTAAATAGTACAGAGCAAGATTAAACAGGATAATGGACCTTTAACCCAATTCAAAAGAAGAAATCTAGCAAAGTGGACTCCTCCTCCTGCAAACTTAGATGTCTTCCCTTGTCTCTGTTTTTCTGTCAAATATTAATTTTCAACTTGAACTGTGACGGGAGAAATACTTGAATTGAAGTCAAAAAGATTATACAAGCGATGCTTGGCAGAAAGTGAGTCTTAAAGCTAGGGTAGGCAACATATTTTCGAATAATTTTTGTAATATTTGTTGAAATTCTCTTTTCATCCCCACAACAATCAATAAATCAAATGCTTTGACAGAAAGAAAAAAAAGCAGGTATCTGTGGCTGTCGCAGGTCTGTAATAAGCCCATCCAATCATTGAATTTGCCTCGAATGAAATTATTTGACAGTTTACCTGTCAGTCTACATACCTACCCAGCTACCTGCGAAAAAGACAAAAAGCAAAACGCCATAAATCCATTGTGCTTCGACAAGAGGCTGAAAAGCAAATCTGTTTCCTTGATGTGATCTTAGTTTTGTTTTGTTTCGAGTAGCCAGTAGTGGTGCAAACAAGTACTCGGGTGAATGAGTACTCGTCAAGCAAATCATAAACAATTACACAATTATTATTTTCCTACATATCCTACATCTTACAAAAACATGATATATTATGTTAATATGTATTTAAATGCATTTGTTCGCCAACGTTGAGTAGATGGCACGGTTAGCTGGAGTTCCCCACACATTTGACAAGTTTTACACTAATGACCGCCCACCAGGAGCGTCCCAACATATATCTATGCTGCTGTGGTATCGTTCCTGTGGTGGTATATTAAAAAAATAACACAACCCAATAATAGCTTTTACAGTTTGAACTTTGTTTTATTTAAGTTAGAAAGATATTAAACATTCACACTTGGAATAAGCTATGTGACGCAGTGAACTAAAGAGGCGATAAAAGAGGCGGTATGAGACCCAGTCTGTCAAGTGGTGTGTACCAATTTGATATAGTAATATAAATTACATAAAGCCATAAAGCCCCTGCAGAAAGTTGATAAACGAGTTGGGAGCAAATGGCGTTGAGCACGACACTAAATTGTACTCAACTTGGCAGAAAGACAATGTCTGAGAGGGTCTGGAATGATGCCTGGACCTGTTTTGCCAGTCAGTCAGTCAGTCACTGGCCCAGACTCACGACTAATAGAACCAAGGATTGTTCAATTGGAGCAGGATGAGGTTTCTACGGAGCCCTGGAGGTGACATGAATGGATTCTTTTTTTATTTATTGTGTGCATGTTTTATAATATAGTGTAATTAGTACATTTGTGGGTTCCTTTTAGTGAAAGTGAGTTTGCGTGTGCGATTTGCAGGCAAACCACTTGTGTTAGAAATGTAGAATAGGGTAGAACTGTAGATAGATACATAAGAGAGATAGCTAGATTATGGTTAGATAAATTACAGATAGATAAATAGATTATATATATATATATTATAGAATGAGTATAGATAGATAGATAAATTATAGACAGAGTATAGATAGATAGATTATAGATACATTTATCTCTATCTATAATCTGCACCAGTTTGTGTTAAAAACCCTTTTTTACCCCAAATGTGTGGGAGATATGTGTAACTTCATGACCAAATACAAAATAAATAATCCTATCAACACATGATTTACTAAAACGTGTGTGGAATACAATTTAAAAAATCATGTTCATGTCACCCTCTGGGCTCCGTAGGTTCAAATATCTGCATAATAATAACAACCTTTATTTGACACTGATAAAAGACACGCTGATTATTTGAACACACTTTTTCTGCATTTTTACGCATCCCTGCTGGACAAATGGAAAAGCAGCATTTAAGAGTTTGAAAGATGTTGAATCCCTAGAATGTACTTTACAAATACCATTTAAAGTTACTGAAATGCATGTCTAAAACCAGGCACAGTATGAGTAGTTTTTATATCGTTTGACTAACAAGGAAATGGTTAAAATACAGGAAAGATCTAGAAATAAACTTTGGCCACTCTCTTAGAACCAAGAGTTATCTCATATAAATTTTCTGTTGACATCCATATGATTTTTCACACTATACTGATCAAAGCTAATAAGCACATCACACATCACACCACAGATTACTGCTAATAAACGACAGATTGCACCATCATTTCTCCTAATAAACTACACAGATTACACCATTGATCACTGTTTATAAAGTACACCGATTACGCCATTGATCACTGTTTATGAAGTACACCGATTACACCATTGATCACTGCTAATAAACTACTCAGATTACACCATTGATCACTGTTTATAAAGTACACCGATTACACCATTGATCACTGTTTATAAAGTACACAGATTACGCCATTGATCACTGCTAATAAACGACTCAGATTACACCACTACAAAACTACAGTTAACTGTGCTAATACAGTACACACATAACTGTTGACCCAGTGCGCAAAGGATGGTTACACAGTGACAGAGAGTGTGAGGACTTTTGTAAACCGGCAAAATTACATTTAGGAAAGGTGGGGTTATTGATTGTGAGACCATGCGTTATGCAATAAATATAAATATGGCCATGGCTGGGCAGCCATTGAAAAACTCCAGCCAATCAGATAAAAAAATGCTCGCTCTTGCCGAAGAGAGCAAGAGCGAAGAGAGCAAGAGCGAAGAGCGTAAACTAGAATCTGGTTGGAAGTTAAGGAAGATGCTGCAAGATTCTGTGAGAAAAGCCTTCCGTGTAGATCACTGTTAATCTTTTAACATAATTATGCAGCCTATTTTGGATAAAACTGATATGATTGCTTCATAGATTGCTACACTTTCCTCAGGCACCACCATTGTATTTTAACTTCTCCAGACTGTGGCGCTCCTTGTTCGCCATGACTCAAGAGGCTTTCAACGTGCTTGAGGCCAGATCGATCGTCATGAGGAACACAATGTGAACTTGCAAGATCAGGATGGTCTCAAGAGACTAGTTATTGATAGTCTGTATAGATATTGTTCTCTTTGATATGTTGTATAGTGAGAGAGAGAAAAGAAAGAGAGAGAAACGTGGTTTTGACAATCTGAAACCGCAAACTCCTGCCATCCAATCCCCGTTCGACCCATCCGTCTGATTTACAATGTCAAAATCTTTGTAGAGTTTGGTGGCTTGCGGTGAAAAACAAAAGTTCCCCTTGTAAACATGTCAGAGGCGATACGGAATAAATACCTAGATGTAATGTTGATAGCATTGTAAACAGCAGGTTGACGACACCACTGTGGTGCGTCAGACACTCTTTGCTGTGACTGAGAGGACATGAAAGATCGGTCACCGTCGGGAATGTGTCATCGTTCCTGGGTCCTCAGGTGACTGCCAGTGTCAGAGCTGCAGTCTGCTAACGCTGGCATCAGTGACGGGCTAATAAAAAGGAGCTGAAACAGAAACAGCCGTAGGAGGCCTTATGGTGACAACACTGTCAGGTGTGGACGTTTGTGTGTGTGTCCTGCATTCACATGTGTTGCGTGTGTTGTAACTTGGGTGTGTGCCTGGGGTCTGTTAAGGCCTCAACATGCTTCTGCGTGGTTTGCCCGAATCCGTGTAGCACACCGCACGTAACAATGTCGCAAAACAATTTCTGGGATTTATCAGTGATTTACCAACCAACTATACAGCCACTGTACTGCAACAAACTTTTCAAAAGAAGAGCAATTATGAGATTGCAATGTTTCTTAGAATCAAAGCTAAGCTAGGCTAGCTGTAGGCTGCAACTGAGATATTGTGCACACAGCCCCACACGTCAATGCACCAATTAGTGGTCCACAACATCTCATGGCTCCATCACTAGGTCGCGGTGATGTTGCAGATGCCTGGTTAAGTTGCTTACAGGCTACAATTGCCTGGGCATGTTTAGGCCTTTAGAGTTGTGATGTAACTGGCTAGAAAACAGTAGCTTCTTATCTTTGTTAAGCACTTTAAGCTTAAGTGCATCTCAATTAAACCTCACGCCAAAACAAACAAAAATAAAGCATACAGAATCAGAATCAGAAAAGCTTTATTGCCAAGTACGTTTTTTAAACATACAAGGAATTTGTCTTGGTGATGTAGGTGCACGTCACGTTCTCTATTGCAGGTTAAACAGAACAAACAAAATAAGTATAAATATATGTATAAATATATACACACAATTTAGATTTACAAGAGCAGATTAAGTACAGTGGCATGTAGAGCCAGGGGTGGGGTGTGGAGAGAGTCAGGGTGGTTTCCGGGCCTTGTTAATAAGGCTAGTGGCGGAGGGGAAAAAACTGTCAGGACCAAGGTTTTGGTCCTGATGGACCTCAGCCTCCTGCCAGAGGGGAGTGGCTCAAAGAGATTGTTGTTGGTGGGAGGGGCCTGCTCACTATCATGACACTGACAGCATGGAATACACAAATGTTTAATTGGCAGACACCATAGACACACAACAAATGTGTGTTTATATCAATTGGAAACGAAACGGCACACATTCATGGTCTATTCTGTAGTGAATTTAATTTGCTTCAATTTGCATCACCATGAAAGTGGTTACTAGTTCATCTTAGCTGCATGAGACTAAGAGGAGGTTGACATTACGACCATTTTAGTCACACTTTCCTAAGAGGCTCTTTTGCCAATACAAAGAGGATGACCCTATATATATATATATATATATATATATACAAGAACTATATATATATATATATATATATATATATATATATATATATATATATATACAAGAACTATATATATATATATATATATATATATATATATATATACATTAAGGCCAAACCGATTTATTGTTTGACTGACAATATTGGCCGATATTTGGGTTCCAGATTTATATATTGGTATAAGTCGAATTTCCACTGATAAAGGGCAGATTGTCTCCTTAAATAGCAACAACATAATTTGCAGACTTAATACCACCTGATGATCTGAAAACTAATGATGGTTCTCCCTAAAGAATGTAATAATGGCACCATGCTCTGTTACAGCGCCACCGTGTAATATCACAAAATAGGGTTGTGGGGACGCTGACATTGTGTTGATGATGTTGTTTCTTCCCATAAAATTTCTGAAAATGGGTCTTGTGTGTTTAATATAACAGGTGGCAATGGATAAAGGTTTTGAGCAGTGCTGGAAGTTAAAGCGCTGCTGAATGAGTGCTCTCATTGGAAATATGGAAACACTCAAGTTCCAATTAAGACCCACGACTTTGAACGTATGGGGATACTTCAAATGATCCTTAAACCGGAAAGGTGGTTTGTTCATTGTGCAGAGTTTCAGTGAGATTGCACCGCAGCACCAGCACTTTCCAAGAGCATGTGAGGAAAACGCACCATTCCGGATAAAGTATCACCAGAAAGGACAAAAATACATCTTAACTGTTGGGGTGCAACACAGCCCAATCTGAAATTAATAAAAAATGTGGGCGCAACGTATTCTCTTCTCACCCCAATGTCGGTCGAAAATCGATTCTACTACTGCTACTCAAACGCTACGGATCTGAAGTATTCGATTAACTCAAAAGTTAATAGAAATCGTGATGAAAAGTCTCAAAACTCCTCGTATCGTGGTCCAAGTACTCCTCCGTGAAGCAATTGCACATTAAGTACAAAAGATCGTAATTTCCAACAAACGAGCAAAAAGACTACTCCTGGAAATGTGCTTTATATTTAGATAGGAGCGCGGTCACGTGGCAGCAGCTACAAAACTGCGTTAACGCGAGACGTAGTGTTAAAACACAAAATCATACAAAATCATACGCAGCTTAAAACAATCTTGCTTATCTTGAACTGTTCAGCAAATCCATTGAAAAAAAAGCTTTTTCATTTCACTGTACATTATTTAAATGTCCGCAGTAGTTGCAGTGGGCAAGATGCTTGGAACGGCATTTGAGACTGACTGGACAGAGCGCCAGTGTTTTCAATTTTTTTGTTAAAATAATACTTTTGTTTACTGTTAATTATTTGAGTTGGTATTTATTTCAGTTGATTGTATATTCTGTTCAAATATATTTATTTGAGTTTATTTATTATTAAAAATGTGTATTTTTTTATGCAGGGATTCCATTTCTTTATACATCTTAATGTCAACAGTTTATTTTATAAAGCAATGGTTTTTTTAAACGTGGTTTTCATTTTCTTCTAAAAGCAAAATAAATCAACATAGGCTATATATTATACATATTGGTCAGGCCATATATATACAAGCAATTCAATTTCAGCTTCATTGACCTATATCTGCATCAGCATTGGCGTTCATACTTAATTTATGTAGAAACTGTTAAACTAAGATAGGTTAAGCTTAATAATCTATTGCTCATTTTATATAATTTCCAATAAAATTGGAAATTGGTGACTTCTCTTAGAAAGTGCTGAGTTTCATTTAATATGGTGAATGGGGTATAAGCATATCAACTATTTAATTAGTGGCTTTAAAACCCTTTAACCCTTCATTTGTAAATATTGTATTACATTTGTGATAATTTAAACTAATCTCAATCAATATGCCCTTAATAGCAGTACAAAGCCTAACACACAACCCATAAAGTAATGCCTTTAGAGTAGGTTAATATAGACATATCATAATATGTAGCTTCTACTGTAGCTGACTAGAGTAGGGGTACCACATAAACCACTTGAATCCCAAGTGTGATCACCAATCATCCATAAACATTAGATAACAAAGACCAATCTCACTGTCAGATGGTGCTTGTTACAGTAGTGGTGCACTGGTGGTCATTTGAGCTTCTGAACAGCTTCTGTTATGGTGGAAATGTGTTAAGTGCTTCAGCCCTAGTAAACACTTTCCTATAAAAAAAAAATGCCAATGAAGTAGCCAATGATTATGCAAACATGGCAATTCTTGCATACTTCTTTGGATTTTAAATTTTAGATCACTGAATGGAAACATATCCAAAATATCCATTTTGAAATTCAACCTTTCGAAAGAAAAATAAAGTGTTTACTTGACTTGAACAATCTGATACAAGTTGAATTAGTCACTGACTTCTTCCTTTTCTTCAACCTTCTCCAATACTTGAATATAAGACAAATTAAATATTTACACAAAGATGGATTTCCATTCATCTGTATTACACGCAATATGACTGGCTTGAGGCTAAGCCTCTGTGTGGAGACATCAAGTCTGTAATGTATACAGTATAGGACAAATACACACAAAACTATAGGTAAACAAATTATTACCGTCACTGCTGACCAAACAAGACAAGACAAATCTAGAAAGGACACAGTTGGTCAAATGAAAGGAAAGCCCATACATTGTTTTAATGAAGATATTTGCTGTCTGTTTTGCTGTCAGCTAGCCTTTATCTTATGCATGCACACAACAATGCCGTCTTCACATGCGCCACAAAGCTCTATTTTTCATCCTTATTGCTTTATGATTATCTTCAACACAGCCTCTGCTTATTTCTTTCATCCAGTTTCATCTAAATATTTTATCTTCCCTCTGTCTCTTGTCAAGTCATTTTATTTTTCTGTCTGTTTCTGTCTCTCCTAAGTTTTGTGTGCAAACGTTTTGTCTCTCTTGGCAGGCCTAGCTACCCTCGTCATTTGACTTCATGAATGAAGGCAGCGGGTTTTTTTTTTCTGTTATTGTCCTCAGTTTTTTGTCCATAAGCATGTTAAAGAAAAGAAAAGCATTACATGTGATTGTTCAGCATCTCCTTCACAGCTGGTTTCTTGGATGAGTAGTCTCCTGCAGGATCAAGCTCTTTGTTTCTCGCTAATAGGTTCCTATTGTTCTACAAAAACCCTGGATATGAGACTAATGGGGACTTTGTTCAAAACCTCTTGGTTTGTAGCTGGTCATAAATTAAGTTAAATGAAAAGAATAGTTATTTTGAACATTATAAACCTTTTCTCATCAAGGAATGGACAAAGAAGGGATATATCCATCCTATGATTCAAGCGCGCACCATAATGCACAACAAAACAACCCCCTTCTCAGGAGGCTAAATCACTTTCTAGCTATTTTTTGGTACAATTGCTTTAAATACAAAGTTAATTTACACAGCAAATGTGTACATTGTTACTGTATTCTACACGACTGTAGTGACCATCAGCTCCAGAATGGCTGATGGTCACTACAGTCTGTTGGTAACATTTGCCTGACTGAGACCAAATCAAATGAAACTCCATGTGAAGTGTAAGAAGAGAAATATGGAATGACACATGGAGTACAAAAACACAGTTTGGTTAGTTCAGACTATTAGCAGATTAATCAGACTAAGCAGGCTAATAATCCATATCTGGTATCTTAGTTTAGTGACGCTATCAAAACCTCTAACAGATGTTACGACCAGGGTCTAGAGCGTAATCCTAGAACTCAAACCTGTCCAACTCCCTTTTCTTATTTCCTACTTCTGATTTAGCTCAACTATTTTTCTAAGACGTTTAAAAGTTACTGATGCAGTTTTCAAAACGTAATGTTTGGGGAATCCATTAGTAAGCAGTTAAACACTTATACACCTGCATTGTTATTTCCAATGGAGATCAAACACGGATGATTTACCTGACCAGGGGATATTATCACTTCTGTTCAGTTGCATTTTAGTATTCATAACATGGTTGTCCTCGGCTAAGAATAAGTCAAATACTATTTGTCAGCCCAGACCCATCGTGGACTGATTGTCAAATAATTTTTCTTTTTTTCTTTTTACATATATGCTGCTCGCATTTTATACATGCGGCTGAATGATGATGATATAAACGTAGATTTTCAAAACAATAAGCCTGCATGCTCTTTTTAGTTTCCCTAAGTATGAGATAAGAAGGGAGCTGTGCATGTAGTTCAGCTAATACTATGCCCATCGTGATGCTTAATTAGTGGAAGCAGCCAGAGAATTCTAATGAGACAAGAAGAGTCAAGAAGACCGTTATAAGATGCACCATCCATTACTTTGTTTACTCTAAAATGCTAAAGCTGGTTCAAACTAATTCCCAGAAGGATAAATTACCAGAATCCCAACACTGGAAACAGGAAAACAACATTTATCTGAGACATGATCAAAGACATTAAAAGTTGTCGTCATCCACAGTGACTTAAGATTGGTGGGTTGATAGCGACAGGCTTGTATCACCTTCATACCGCCTCTAATATTTCAAGCTGCTATCCCGGTTGATTTGTGCTTTGAATGATACTATTATTTCGGCCCGCAACCTGAAATGAGTTAGACACCCCTGAGACTAAATGTCAAATTGGCTTGCCAGGCTGCCTGTTTTATCATTATTCCATGAGACGTACTGGTATTTTTTTTATATATCAACTGTGAATCAACATGATCAACCTTACATTGTAGGATCCGACCGATATATCGGTGGCGATTATTTCGGCCGATATTTGGGTTCAAGAGTTCTATCTGTACTGGTGATTTCACCATTAAAGGGCCGCTAGTCTCCTTGAATAGTGCATAAGAAACCACTTAATTTGCAGGCTTAGTACCACCAGATATCTAAAAATGTATCAGGGTTCTCCCCAAAGAATGTAATAGTGGCGGGGTTATTCCTATGTTCCAGGGTACTATGTCCCCCAGATTTAGATGGCACATACTGGTAACATGACAGAGGGTAACAAGTTCCCAGGGTCATTTGTTCCTCAGTTCTATATATGTGCTCTCCCAGGGTCCTATGTTCCCATGGTCTCATGTTCCCCAGCTAGCATACTACATGTTTATATAAACATATTAAACACATGTATGTAATGTATTAGATATTTTGATATTAGACTACTGCCTTGTAGCCTACCATAATTGTAACACCTTGTTTCACATTGTATCACATCATTCACATATATGTAAGCTATGAATAAGGCAACTTTACACATTATTGTTGTTATAGAAAAATATTGGTACTTTTGGGTTTCTTTGTAAGCAAAAATAAAACACACATAGGCCTATGTTTCTATACAACAAAAATAATGAAAATGGACTAGACCTATATGTCAACACGACGATTTGTCAATCGTCATTTTACTCCAGGAAAGAAAAAAAAAACATTACAATTTCAAAAAAGATTACAAAAGAATTACAAAAACACGAAACATATTTGGGAAAGGACCTTCAGCAGATTCGTGAGATATTTTGGGGTTTCCCAAGGAGGACAAACTTGATTGGACAGAATTTGAAAAGCTTATAACTAGGGGCAATGGTGATGGCAGAACTCGATTTTTATTGTTTTAGTGGTGCATTCACCACAGACACTACCCTTACACCCATGGCCGTTGTCGACAGTTTTGCTCCCTGGACATCTCGCGCCCTGATACGTGTCTTTTGGGTGGCACAGGCAGTGGGCAGGGCCAAAACCGTTTGCATGACGCCGCTTCCTTTTCTGCTGCCCCTGGCTGCCGTTTGAACTGCAATCTTCCCTTATCAGCAGTCAAATGTATTTCTTTCTCAGGATTGTTTTGCCTGTGCACTGATGTGCACAACATGTGCATTGATACCACCGAGGTCAAGCATGTTGTTGAATACAGCAACAGGCCATCTGCATGTTCCACCTTTCACCGTATAGCCCTTGGCCATCTGGTTCGTAATGTCAGACCCATTTCTGGCAGCATTCGATCAGTAGCCTACTGTCATCAATCACTATGCTTTGATGCACTGTACTGAGTAGGTAGGCATTGTTACTTGCCTTTGCCTGGTAAATTGTGAGTGTGATTTTTCCAGACTTCATCAGAGTGGTTGAAAAGCATTGTTGTTTCAGTGCCAGTGTGCACTTGGGCATTTCTATGTGCTTTTAATTCATTGTTCTGACCAAAGTAGGTTGTGAGCCAAAATGTTATTCGCCAGTGTGATTGATGTAAAGGAATTATCAGTTGTAATATTTCAACCTAAAAAGTTTCAGGCAGTTTCATGATAACACTGTCAGCAGCAGTTCTCCATAATATTGTAAATAAGGAATGGCATGCCATGTGTATTTGGCATCGGACACCATCCAGAATTTGAAGCAAAACTTTGTTCGCCATGTACTGCATGTGTTAATAGCAAATACACTTCTCTTGTGTGGTGATGCCCATGAAGCCGACGGCCACTAGCTGATCGACATTAGATTCAACAATGGTGACCAAACTAGTACCTCGGCTACATTTTTTGTCACCTGTGTGGGCACATTTTGGCTTTGAGCAAGACGCGAAGGGGTAGCCGGTGAATTTAGACACGGCAATATGCCGCATTTGCAGAAACGATATCTGTCCTGCGAGGAAATACATCAAATCTAAGGTCACATTTAAGAATGAACCACCCTGTGGCACTTGCCGGACTTGGCAGCAGCATACCTGCCTCAGGTAAGGGTACAACCTCAGGCCAGCAGCAACAGTTGGGACATTTTGCGAGAGGATCGAAATGCAACGTGACAGCAATCAGTGGTGAGTGCTTACTGACAGCGTGACTCACTATTTAGTAGAAGAATCGGTTACATTCCGTACCGTTGAGAAGCCAGCGTTCAAAGCCATGATACAGGCTTTTGATAAACAATATGAACTTCCTGAACCAAAGCACTTTTGTCCAACAGCGATCCCTGAAAAATATCTGACAGTGAAGGACGCCATAAGACAGGCCTTGAAAGACGTTAACCATTTATCAGCAACAACGGATATGTGTTCGAACATGATGCCATATGTGCCTTGAGACGGTGTTCACGCTAGAAAGCCACACGGGTGACAAACCTGGCAAAAGCCTTCCGGTGATTCCAAGAGTGGTCCCTGAACGAGATGAAACTTGCCTGCATTTCCACGGATAATGGGGCAAATATTGTGGCTGCGGTGCAAAAACTTGGCTGGAAATGGCTAAATTGGTTTGGCCATAATCTGCATTTAGCCGTCACCAATGCAATGAAGACAGAAAAGGACTGCACAGCCCAAGCCATTGGTTTGTGCAGAACGTTGGTGACAACATTCTCACAGAGCTGGCAAAAAAAGAGAACGCTGCAGAAAGAACAAGCTGAGATCAACATGCCCCAACATCGCTTAGTTCGGCTGGCAATATTGTCACTGCGTTGCGATCCTCATAGCCGCGAGCGACTAAGAGGACGTTCACATTACGACCCCTTAGTCGCAATTCCCTCCATGGAGTTCCCTATTCATGAAAATATAGGTCTTATCAGATTGTATTTAATGGTGATAAACTCACCAATATTGCACCTATACTGACCATGCCAACGTGCTTTTGTAGGGAACAGTTTGTTAGTCCACTGTGATATTCTCCCCAGGCACGTTACTACGTTTTGTACAATTGTTTAAATAGTTCAGATACCAGGGCAAATTTGTTTGTCTTGGTCATCTTTCACAACTTTGCCTTGAGAGAGTGTGACGGGTGCTAATGAGCAGAATGAGCCTCTTCTGGTCTTGCGCTATTCAACCCCCTCCCCCATCTGACACAGAGGAGATGCTTGAAAAAGCTTTCACCAAAGAATCTGACTGACTGTCTTACGTTTTAAAATTTGAGTACAGAAGGCCCATTCAATAAAACTAATATAAATGACTTAGTTATTCATAGTTTTAACTAGTTTTGTCTTGAAAGTGTCAGTCAACTAAGATTAACTATAGCCTTACTATACTTCAAATTAAACCATAGCTTTAGTTTGTATATCGTTTTTTCAGTAACCAATAAGCCAATTGTTTGTTTTAGTCAGGCTCGAATGGAAACACTATTTTGATGCTGTCAGCACACAGGAGAAGTTTGCCAGAAAGGGCTTTCTGCCAAAAAGGGCTTTCTGTCTAACCCTAACCCTAAGCCTAACCAAGTAGTTGTTTTGCCTAAACCTAATCATGTACTTTTCGCGACTCAAGGTCAAGTCTCAAGTCCCAAGCTCTGACATATACCTAATAAAAAGTCAATAAAATTCTAATTACGAGTAACTATTGGAATAGTGACTAGTAACTCAATTAAAAGTACTAGTCAAAATTTGTTTCAATCAATGACTAGTCTATCCCATGGATTAAATGTTAAAACGACTTGCCATATATAATATATAGTATAGTATTCAGTGTATGGACCAAAATAGTTCATTGAGCATACAACCACTACTGGTTCAACAGTTCCATCTGAGGCAGCAGCTGGCCCTCCGTCTGTGTCTTGGTAAGGCCACAGGAGCAGAGCAACATCCCTTCATGCACCTGCAGCTGAACACACTCATACACACCTCTCTCTGTGTGTGTGTGTGTGTGTGTGTGTGTGTGTGTGTGTGTGTGTGTGTGTGTGTGTGTGTGTGTGTGTGTGTGTGTGTGTGTGTGTGTGTGTGTGTGTGTGAGAGAGAGAGAGACCAGTTTAAGGCACAGCAGGTTGTTCCAGGACAACATGATAGGCCGTTGGGAGGGAATGCACTGACGAGCGACCAACCTGCAACACCAACTCGCCCCCCTCTTCTCTCCCTCCCTCCCTCCCCTATCCCTCCCTCCAGGGTACAGTTAAATCTCCTCACCCAAAGCCTGCTGTAATCCTATGGCATATCTTTGGCAGCTAATTGCCTCTTGAAGTGTTTCGACATAGACCAGGAATTTAAATCAGAAACACACACACGCACACGCACACACACACACACACACACACACACACACACACACACACACACACACACACACACACCCTGACCCTCGGAACGATTAAAGCACCAGGCGAATCAATTCCATACTGAATTCAATAAATGAACTAAGTGTTAAAGGGGTTTTGAGGGATCCGGCTCACCATTTCAGTTTTGCAGGAAAGACAGATATTTCACAATTTCAGTAAATTGAGCATATTTGGTGAGTGACCTCACTGCATATGTTTGCAACACCATACAGTATGCTATACCAACATGTGTTGTTATCGCAAGCAGATGGTATGTTTAAAAACGACATAAACGGCCGGTGTCTCAAGCAACTAAGCACACACAGTGTGTTCAAAACTACTCCAAATACATTTATATTGGGGATAGTACGATACCACTTTTTTGTTTCCGATCCGATTCCAATACTGGAATCTTAAGTATCTGCTGATACCAATACAGATCCGATAAACATTTTATCTTTAATTAAAAAGCTGAATAATAGGCTAGCCCATTTACTTACTTTGTCAAATATTAATAAATATGTACACACGTGGACGAATTGTATGCCATATAACATATATTAATATCAAGTCCGTATACAAGAATATGCATTTTGAGGGAGATCCCACTACATAATCCACATTGACAATTACGATCACTATACACATCCCCCTTCAACACTGATTCCCTCCCCCACCACATGATCATCGCCTATACCCTCTAAACCCTCATATATCTATCCTATTATAAACGTAATCTAAATCTTTTTTTCATTCATTTATTTCCTTCTCTATTTTTCTCTCACTACTGTTGCTGTAACCAAATTCCCCTTTGGTAATCAATAAAGTATTTACTTACTTAATTACAAGATTGACACAAAATGTATATACACAAAGCGACTAAGAAGACGTTCTCACTACGACCCCTTGCAATTTCCTCCATGGAGTGCCCTATTCATGAAAATATAGGTATTATCGGATTGTATTTAATGGTGATAAACTCACCAATATTGCACCTGTACTGACCATGCCCGTAGCCAGCTATGAGGTCACCGAGGTCCGGACCTTGGTAATTTTTTTACAGAGGTCCCCTCCCCCAACAAAACTGAACACCCACAACTGAAGCCGCACCCACCTCCACCCCCTCCACCCCTCACTATTTTTCAACCCCTGGCTACGGCCCTGATACTGACAGCTTGGGTCATCCTATTTTTATTGGTACGCCTTCGATTCTCCTAAAATCAACCTTTGTCGTGTATGAGCAACTTTCTCTCAAGAAGTCTGAAGTGTACAATCATTTCAGAGCACTTGGAAAAATGTAATGCGTCACAGACTTCCAGACAGAAAGTTGATCATACATGACAAACGTTGATTTTTGTGAAACCAAAGGCATGTCAATACAAAGAGAATGACTCAAGCTGTCTGTAGAGTTGCACTTTTGGTGAGTTTATCGCCATTAAATATAATTATATACATGTATATTATAGGTAGTGGTAGTGATCCTATGGATCTGCAACCCAATGAAAAGTCAGTTTTGAATTGACAACTAACTTTAAAAAATCTAAACAAACTATTGTATCTCTCTTTCGGGTTAACAGTAGCTTTGATATCGGAACATAAGGAGTTGGGTGAGAAAGAAAAGGATTAGTATCGGAGCTATTCGTAGACTCCAGCCACCGATATGATCCACAGTATCGGATCGGCACATCCCTAATTCATATGGAAAACAATTTGTCATCAGTGGAAGTGTGTAGGGAATCACACACATTAACACATCTGACATGAGCGTATGAAGATGCCAAATATAATTGATTTCAAGGTTGGCTAAAATGTCAGGCAGTTTATTTTGAAATATGTATTTGGAGGAGAATACAAGGTTAAAGCAGTCCTTCTAATCAATTACTATTACAGTGTCACCTTGGCCCTGTCATGTTGGCATCTTTGTCCAACTCTGGAAACTTTGTATACCTAGAATGCCTTATTTGACTCTTATAGGGAACCGCACCCTTCTGTTACAGAGTGACTGTTTGGAGGGAGAGGTTCAACTACAGCTGGCTTCCGTCCACTCAAAGGTCTATTTACCAGTCCATCCATATACACATATATGAATAATGGGAGTTTAATGTCTGGTGGTTAACATCACTGCTACTTTTCAATAGTCTCCAGGCATCACTGCATGGGCGTATGAACTGGCAGGCTACATTAATGGATCATTACAATGTTCTGGGAGGTCATTGGTAATGATTTGGGGGACGAAGGGAAGAAAAACACCTGCCTTTGAAGCCCTTGGGCGGGGTGAGAAAATATGCACTGAGCAATTTTAAAAGAAAGAAAAACAGTGAACGTTAGGCACGGAAGAAAGAAAGGACAGGCAAGAAAGAAAGACAGAATTAATTAAATAATGACTGAGAATGATAGAAAGAGTGGGCAACAGCCACAGACAGTGAGACATGTATGTAAAAGCATTTTCTATTGCAAATGTATTTTCAACTGACATATGATCAACCCAATGTTTTTTATAGGGGAATACCCAGTATGACAAGTTTGGTTATTGTTTCTTGTTCATCTTTGCTTTGGTGGTTGTATCCCAACCATGTTGCTTTTCATGCTTCTGCATGCAAGAGCAGGTGTGCTTGTGCACCAGCAAGCAGGTGCCACAAGAAACGATTTAGTATATCGTTTCATTCGATATACTACGTTTCATTTGTTTTTTTGTTTTTTAATGAAAAACATTAAAACATTTCTTGTAATAATTGAAGAAACTCACAGAAATATACAATAAAGTATATTTTTGAGCAACAACATCATTAATAAATTAATTCAATAAATCACAACCGAAATATATAACACATTGTAAAGAAATATTTTCTCTTTCTATGGAAAATAATTTCAAACAGATGTCTGTTGATCTCTGCACCCCCAGTATTGTGAGATGACTCTAGTATGTTGGATTCCATTCCATTTCCGCCACATCCTGACTAATATATAGACAGCAGTCTGCGAGAGACGAGCATGTGGTGTGTGTGTGTGTGTGTGTGTGTGTGTGTGTGTGTGTGTGTGTGTGTGTGTGTGTGTGTGTGTGTGTGATGTCTTATTACTAGAAGGCCATATAAAAAGTCAAGTCATAGGCCTCTTTATTTATAATGCAATTTAAAAACAAATTAAGTTCGGCCAAAGTGCTGTACTGTAGGGAGTTATTAAAAAAATATATATACATCAGTTATAAGAAAACAATAACCTTTCAAAGTCAAAGTTTACATTCAAAGATTGAATGTAGACCGTTGCTATATACCTTGATCTTCATTCCACACAAAAAAATACAATGAAGCTGATATTAACGTTGTAGAAATATAAACAAAAATACCAACAAAGCAATAACACTCTAACATTGAAATCAACCAAAATTGCAATCTTTGCAACAACAAAAAAATTGAAAAACACCAAACATGACATAGCATAGGCCTATGTCAATAAGATTATACAAATATATACTATATTTAGTATATTCTAATCACTGGAAGACGGTATGGGTCATGTGGTCCCAGAGAGGTGTGTGTTGTGTTATAGGCCTACTGTCATTATGTCATGAATGTTGTTGGAATGTATTGCATTCACAGTAAATAGTTGACATGACATTCTGTTATGTCATGTCATGATCATATGCTGGGTTGCTATGCGTAGGCTACCAAATTGTATTTGGATGCAATGTTGTTCATTTGTTGTGATAGTGTTTTGCGTTGCGATCGATTATGCGAATGCTTTAGGCGGTTCTCGTGTTGCAGGCGCGTGTGCACTTTATAGCTTACCTATAAAACCCGATATTTGGATTGCGAAATCAATGTGATTTTATTTTCAGGAAAACCCCTCAAAAGTATTTAAAAAAAATCGCCTGACCACAGCACTTCTTACAACACGCAGCCTATAAAAACTCTAAAAAAAACAGGCAAAAACATCTACCAGTCTCTTACCTTTCATGGCTGAAATCACAAAATACATCGTTAAAGTCCAGGTCCATGAGAAAGAGGGCCAGTCACGCAGAGAAAGCGTTAAGTTCCCTCTCTAGATCTCTTTCTCTACAGAACTCTCAGTTCGTGTGCGTGTGTGTGTGTGTGTGTGTGTGTGTGTGTGTGCGTGCGTATCTTCCTGAACGCTTTCTTTCAGTTGTCTGTTCGCTCACAACCTCGCAGCTCAACAGCATGAGAATCCTCGTGACCGGGACGGTTGCATACTGCCCGCCTCCGACCCCGCCCTCCCGTGTGATTGACGGCGCAGGGAGCCAAACGAAGTGTTTCACATGGAGCTGCTCTCCGCAGTGAGCGCGTCTGATTACAACAATCTCGTGACAAAACAGCAGCTATTGTTCATATTTGATATGTATGTATGTGTATGCCAATGTTAACTGTTGATGACATAACATCTTAGCTCATTTTCAACCCTCACAGGCCTTAAGAGACAGCGAGACAGAGAGGGTGTGTGTGTGTGTGTGTGTGTGTGTGTGTGTGTGTGTGTGTGTGTGTGTGTGTGTGTGTGTGTGTGTGTGTGTGTGTGTGTGTGTGTGTGTGTGTGTGTGTGTGTGTGTGTGTGTGTGGGTGTGTGTGTGCATGGGTGTGTGTGTGTGTGTGGCACTATGGAGGGAGGTCATCAATCTATAAATCTAGTATTAACAACATTTAAAGGATCACAGACTGTAAAGACATTAAAAAGACAACAAGAATACCAAATTATTTTGAACTTGTTTCATATATTACAGATAAGGTGGAACACTGTGTTCTTAACTTATTATTATTCTATGGCATTAAAAATCTCCCAAAAGGTCACAGACGCATAATGAAAACGGTGACTGTGCATGGCCCCAACCAACCAGGATGCAGGACATGCGTGCAAGAGTGCAGTGGCATTTACTTTGTGAGGTTGCTAATTGCCCCCAACATCATCTGTATTGTTAGTCCCAAGTGGGAATAACAACCTGTGTACAGTGTACAACCTTGAGCTACACGGTTACCTTGAACCCTAAACATGACGATCCAAATATCAGTTCATAGGGAATCATGTTCATCTGTATTGTGCTGTGCCCAACTTATTAAACTCCACAGATGATATGAGGAATATAAACAGATGAGTCATTAAACTCTGCAGATAATATGAGGAATATAAACAGATGAGTCATTAAACTCTGCAGATAATATGAGGAATATAAACAGATGAGACTCATTCAACTCAGATGAGACTCATTCAACTCAGACGAGACTCATTAAACTCCACAGACAATATGAGGAATATAAACAGATGAGACTCATTAAACTCTACAGATAATATGAGGAATATAAACAGATGAAAGTCACTGAACTCCACAGATGATGTGAGGAATATAAACAGATGACTCATTAAACTCTACAAATAATATGAGGAATATAAACAGATGAAAGTTATTGAACTCCACAGATGATGTGAGGAATATAAACAGATGAGACTCATTAAACTCTACAAATAATATGAGGAAAAGAAACAGACTGGTCCCTTTTTCAAATCTGCCTCTTAAGGGACGGAACAACTAATAACGTGGAAATTCCCCCAAAATGAGGAAAAATAATCACTGTCACCTGAAGCAAATGCCTCTATAAGAACCACACTTTACAGCCATCTGCTTCATCCTCTCTCTCTCTCTCTCTCTCTCTCTCTCTCTCTCTCTCTCTCTCTCTCTCTCTCTCTCTCTCTCTCTCTCTCTCTCTCTCTCTCTCTCTCTCTCTCTCTCTCTCTCTCTCTCTCTCTCTCTCTCTCTCTCTCTCTCTCTCTCTCTCTGAAAATGGAAGGGAAGGGGGCCCCCACCTCCAATGCCAAATGGAAAAACTAACTGGACACAAACAAAACACATATTTTGTAGTTAGCAGGTGGGGGTGTGGTGGGGTGGGGTGGGGGTTGTGCTAGGTGTTCCTCTAGATCCCCAACACCAAAACAATCAGGAACCAATGTTGGGGTGATTTGAGGGCGCTCTGCCCTTCGGCAGTGAGATGAGGTACAGAGACAGGAGGAGGGCATACAGGGTAATGGATCTCCCTCTGCTCCTTTGCTCTCCTCTTGCTTTCCTCCCTTCCATTACAACCCCCTCCCTTCCTCAGGGTCCTGTGTTTGAATGTGTGCTCTTCTTTCACTTTGTTTTTTTCTGGCCTGTTTTTCTGTGGTTGTTTGTCACCTCTTTTTGTGACACTTTGTCTCTTTCTCCCTCTCCCTTCTTCCTCTCATCCCACTGGCTTACTACAACAGGTTTAAAGTACCATGCTAGTTCTAGGCTATTTAGCATGTTGTATCACCCAGACTGAACTAAAACGTTGTATTTTGTATTTAATTTGCATCTCATGTTGTTATTGTTACTTTTTTGATGATCACTGAAAATGTCAAGTTAGCATCAACATGGTGACTGTTTTCATCAGTTTTCCCACCAACTCTCTTTCCCTTCTATACTGTACCTTCTCTAACAATATCGCTCCTCATTCCATAACATGAAACAAACACATATTTAACATCTTACTACTGTATGCCTCATCTTAGTGGTGTACACCACTTTTGTAGCTCGGAAACCAGACAAATCTGCAAGCTTGTGTTTTATTTGCTATGGCATATGTTTGTGGCCCCCCTCCCTTTCAAACAGATTTCCAGCAGACTTGGCCCAGGTCGGGCCAATCACAACCGCTTACCTAATATGTTGCTCTGATTGTTCGGAGGTCTGTGCAATTGCATTTTGGTCTGCGGCCATTGATAACGGCCAGAGGTTCCAGACTAATACACATTTGTGAATTGGTCTGGCGATGTCAGGCTACCACCTTTCAGTCAAGGATTGCATTCTTTCACCTCACATTGACAGTCTTGATAAAGAAAATATAGATAAATAATAATAAATAATGATGTAATCAGCGTATCAGATTTATTTTTGTTTATCGTATAATTTGTAAATACTGATAGCAATTAACAGAGTAAGAAACAAGCAGGCTGCTGTGATATTTGGCTGGAAGAAAAAACACATCAACCATACAACTGCACCCACTCCCCACCAACCCTTACCCCCAACACCCAACCGACCCACCCACATCCTAATTACCTGGCAACCTGTCCCCTTATGCCCCCGTCCCCCTCCCCCACCCGTACCCCATCTGCCCCCAAACTGGCGAACCTATCTCTCACCCAAACAAGCTGATGAAGAAAGCTCCATGCTGTGAAGAAGTAGGCCAGGCTATAATTGCTCCAATAAGTAGCCACTGTGGAACATTAAAGAACCGTCTCCTTCTTCACCGGCTACAGCACTGCACCTATGACAGGACAGGGCTTGGCTTTGTTGGAGTTCAAATAAATGATGTTTTCCACTGGAGCGAGTGTACCTTAAGAGATGTGTGTGTGTGTGTGTGTGTGTGTGTGTGTGTGTGTGTGTGTGTGTGTGTGTGTGTGTGTGTGTGTGTGTGTGTGTGTGTGTGTGTGTGTGTGTGTGTGTATAAAAATAAAAATCTCTCTAGCTATCTATCTCTCTGTTGGTCTATCTCTTGTTTCTATATTGTAGCACTTAAAAGCAGTTGCTTTGCATATTTTGTGAATTTGTATGCACTTCAATGATTCTTGCACTTTTTGGGGTATATCGTCATGGCTGAATGCTCCTACTGTAAGTTGCTTTGGACAAACGTGTCTGCTAAACAAATGTAATGTTATGTGTGTGTGTGTGTGTGTGTGTGTGTGTGTGTGTGTGTGTGTGTGTGTGTGTGTGTGTGTGTGTGTGTGTGTGTGTGTGTGTGTGTGTGTGTGTGTGTGTGTGTGTGTGTGTGTGTGTGTGTGTGTGTGTGTGTGTGTGTGAGCGTGTGTTTATGTGTGTATGCGTGTGTGCATGTTTATCAACATGCTCTATGTGTGTGTGCTTGTCTTCGACGTCTGCGACACAGCACCAGCAGTCTCTGTATGAGACTAAAGACTATGGGTACAAGCTTGGCCTTTTCCTCGCATGTTAACAAATGGACTTCATTATGGAGGACAGTTCACTGCAGGGTTAGATTTTTGTCTTTTTATGGAAAATTGAAATTAAATTAATCCTTCAGCATCTTGCAAGTAGTCTAGTGTAAGAGGTTGAGAATAGAGGTGGTGGAAGCTGCCCCCACCACCACATGTGAAATTATTCTACTTTTGGTGAAAGAACATTTTGGAACCCGAATTCCATCTGGACAAATGAATTATTTTGAGCAAAGTAATCACTTAATATTCACTGACCTTTGATGAAAATGTAGCTTTTGGGAAATGGAACCTTAGCTGCTTTGCAGCAGAAACACAAATGAGATTTAACAGATGGGTACTGGTTAGTCGTGTTACTGACTAAACAAATAAACATTCTAATAATAGATTATGTTTGAACCTACAAACTGCAATTGATGCATGCCAAGTGTGAGCATATTTAAATACACTTTGGTTTTGCATAGCCATGGAGTGATGCAAACATTGCAGATTGTAGGTTTAAAAAAAAAAAGACACTAGGCCCGTATTATCCACTATGGCTATTGCTATATTGGTACTATGCGTGATTGAGATGTTGAACCTTTGACTCTGAACTGTTTAGAGCAAGCAGGACACATCTATTATCTCAAGGCCTCATTTTGTCACAACGCTGGATAGGATGAGAAATGAGAGGTGAAGAACATCATTCCTTC
The DNA here is from genome assembly GCA_026745465.1 of Lota lota. Classification (NCBI taxonomy): domain Eukaryota; kingdom Metazoa; phylum Chordata; class Actinopteri; order Gadiformes; family Lotidae; genus Lota; species Lota lota. Next base: position 14,613,437 of record JACYXH010000659.1, on the reverse strand, counting down.
ATCCCTCAAATTAAACTTATAGGTAATTAACCTGGATTCTGATTGAATCTCCTTCATAGCATCTTGCCTTCCCTGACCCTCCTCTGTTTTATTTTTGTCTAGATGAATGTTGTACACATTCATTTAATCTTTTTCTTCATCTGATTTTAATATAGTTCTTTGTTATGTGTGCTTCGTTTAACAATATGTGCATATATATGCACAAATATTGCACATATTAGACAAAACAAACCTGCACAAGCTACCGGAAGGTCTTTTCTCTTTCACCCATCAGTCTCAAATCTGCCCACTAGGTGCTGTTTGTATAACATAAGGCCTTTTGAAGACTATTGATGCATTATAAAACTAACAAACTTTTTTAACTTTTATCTTCCTGATGTATTTGAAACTAGTGGGGAATAAAAATCCATAATTCCGCCATGGCAGCTGCGCTGGGTAGGCCACATCAGTCAAAAAGAGGACACGCGATTGCCGAAAGCTGAGTTCTATTCAGAACTGAGCAAGGGCAAATGGAACAGAAGTGGGCCCAATAAACGCCAATAAAATACACCAGCTCAAGCTCCAACTATCCTCAGCAGCCATCAACACTAAAACATGGGAGCTCAAGGCTGCTGAAAGGAACAAATGGCGCCCTGAAGACAGAGCACACCAGCTATGAGGCCAAGAGGCCAAGGGGAGACGAAGGGGAAGATAAATCTTGCAGTCCCCCAGCCAAGAATCAACAAGAACGGAGCACCAGTGCCCTACCTGCAACAAGAGCTGCCTCTCCATGATCTGCCTGTTCAGCCATCTGCACACCTGTAACAGGAACAGAGGACAACCCACAGGACCATATCCCTTCACCTGAGCTTCACACAAAGTATTTATGTAATTTTTGCAAAGAGAAGTCTTGCCAATGGCAACACGAACTCCAGCTCCCATTTTAACCTAAACGCTAAGGAATGACCTGTCTGCCACATATTCACACTCTGTATACAATATTAATGGATAGCTTCGGGATTATTCAACCTGGCCCATATTTTCAGATCCTGTGACTATCGCGGGTAACACGTTTTGAAATGACTCCAGTATCGAGTGAGAGCACTTCAGCCACCGAAGCCCACTGCAATTGTAGAGACAACAGCGCCCTTTCAATGTGCGTCCTCTAAAAGTGCTTATTTTTGTCACTGACAGGCTCAGAATGTTATTATAAGTGTCTGACAACATTATGGAAAGGATCCTTGAAGAGAAATATTAGTTTTTTTCTTTACCTTTCACTTGATCTGATCTGTTTGTTACTATGCCAAGGCTCACTCAGGGAGAAGATTCACTCTGAAATCTTTCGAGACCTTGGTTGTTGCTGGAAGACAACGGTGGAAACGTGAGTCAGAGTTGGAGAGAGAAGTGCCAGCAGGAGCAAGGCTTCTCCTTGAGAGAGACTTGGTTAGACATTGCAATCTTGAATAGGGGTGGGACAAAGTATCGATACAGGATTATATCGTATTGCTTCCTCTTGCCATCCGTTATCGATACACTTGCGCCAAATATATTTTATTTTTATTAAAACTTGCAGGCGCTCTAAACGGGTTCCCCTGCTAATTTGACTCACCCGAGTCACTACTTCACGACTCCTCGTGGTAGCGCTCATTAAATGAATGAGGGTAAAATTGCAGTGAAGATGAAGAAGAAACTCACAGGTGGAAAATGACGGAGAGCGCGCGCAGCGAGGGGAATGCGAATTAGAGAGGCACCGTTCAAGTTGAAGTCCAACGTCTGGGCCCACTTCGGCTTTAACAGCAGTGATGGGACAAACAAAGTCGACAAAGACCACGCGATCTGCAAGAGCGGTCTTGTGAAAGTGAAGTGCACGTGCAACACGACGAACACGCACGGCCACCTTGTCCGTCGTCGTCCTGCTTTCGTCTCCGAGAAAACAGCTGACATTTCCACAACCGGAAGTCAGCCTACAAGAATGCAATGTTTAAAGCAACGCTTCCTTCTACGTCTCCTAGGGCTACCAGTATTACCAAAGCCATCGCTGGGTTTATATGCAGGCACCTTCGTCCATACAGTCTAGTCGAAAATAAAGGTTTTCGCCAAATGCTTCAAACACTGGAACCAAGATATGACATACGAGTCGAAAATATGTATTTATATTATTTATATTTATGTCCCAGGTTTACGTAAAACAAGTTTGTAATGCTTGTTGTTCAGCAGAATAAACACTGAAATGTGTCCAGGTTTACATAAAACAAGTTGATTATGCTTCTTAGCCCTTTATCACGGGCAACGTATCGTGATAGTAATGTATCGTGAGTTACTCTGTGATCCCCCTCTCGTATCTTGAACAGGCTGGAATGACTGAATAGCATTCATACATTTTAGGAGCCCTGGCCCTGTGGCAGTTACAGTGTCACGGTTAAGGTATCTCTATATGAGTGTTGACTACGGACAGAGTGTAGTGTATCTATTGTATTCTATCCAACATCTAAAGCTTGTGAGCAAGTGTTTCCGTTGCGGTGTGTTCAGCAAACCCTTGAGCAGGCAGATTTTGATCTCTTCCCCAGGAGTAGAAAGTAAGTGAATCTCTCCTTTGAACTGAGCCACACATCCTCACCCTCGGAGCAACCCCCCCCCCCCCCCCTGTTCAGATGGCTCCTCCGCTCCCACCGAGCAGCTCCACACTGCACACTGTCAGGGCCCGCTTTGATTCTACCTCAGGGAGGATGCTGGGCCCGCCTCTCTCCAGCGAGGTTACAGCGTGTAAATGAGGCAGCACAGGTATTTCCTACCAAGAGACTTTGAACTCATGCTTCCCCTGAGATGGGCTGCTTTTGATATTCCCTGCCTTTAAGATAGGTTGGCGATATCTGTAGGCCTAATTAGACCCTTATTAGTGGAGAGCTGAAGCACATCAACCGTTTGGTGGGCAGGACCCATCATCGTTATTTTACCTGGAGCTGGACCCCAGCTTTGACAAGGGAGCCAGACACACTGATTTATAGCCAGGAGGAAGCCAAGGGCGTAAGTGGAGGAGGAGAAGATGAACGGGGCGTAAGCAAACGAGACGTTAAAGAAAGAAAGAGAACGAAAAAAAGAATGAGAGAATCAAAGAAAGAACACAAGTAAGAAAACGAAAGAAGGAAGAATAACCAAAACATTAATAAACAACAGTAAACAAACAGCAGCAGTACTGTGAGGATGAGAGAGCTGCCTGACTGCAGGGCATTGACACTTAATGAAACATAAATGTTCCATTTACATTTCAAACAAAGATGTGTTTCATCTCTTGTAAATAACTGCCTTAAGCTTCATTATATGATTTACATTGCTCTGTTTTTGTGGGAAACAGTAATAAGAATGACAACTGCAAGCAGAAACTAATGTTGTCTACATATGTGCTGGCTGGAAGATACACTGGCCAACACTTCTCCAGATCTGCAGTGACCAGCCTTTCACTGGATCCCACATGAACACAATATCCTTCACAACAGATCAGTGCATCGTACTGGGAAGCAGGCGAGGGACTCACATGTATGGGTCTTCTTCCCAGCTGCTGAGACGCCTGCAAGACAGAGAAAGAAAATAATCAGTGAAGACATTCTGATATGAAGCATTCACATTTCACTGAGAGTTAAAGGAACATAAAAGAAAAGTCAAATGAAATGGCGAAGATCTCGCTTTTCAGACTAGATCCACCAATGATGATGACAATTCTCTCTGGTTGCTTTCCTGCCACCCACTTGATCATCGATGATAAAAGCCAGTGAAGATGTCTAATTTTAAAATAGATTATTACGTATCTACCAGACATGTAGTGCTTGAGAAGAGCTGCCGTATTAAAAGCACAGTACTTGTAAAAGTGAAAAGTAGAGCAGTGTGTATAGAGAGTACAGACAGAAGCAGGTGGTTGGCCTGGGATCCAGAAGGCCATGGAGAATGGGCTGTTCCTCAGGCACAAATCTGTTGGGCCACAATAACATGCTCTACTGATGCCTGTCACAACTCACACAATCTGGCCAAGGTCACACTGTGTGTGTGTGTGTGTGTGTGTGTGTGTGTGTGTGTGTGTGTGTGTGTGTGTGTGTGTGTGTGTGTGTGTGTGTGTATGTGTCATGAAGGACATACATGAAAACAATGTTGTAAACATAAAGAGAAAGACAGCTACAGTGCATGGTTTTGTGTGTGTGTGTGTGTGTGTGTGTGTGTGTGTGTGTGTGTGTGTGTGTGTGTGTGTGTGTGTGTGTGTGAGCGAGAGAGAGAGAGTACCTGAGTGCTCCTTTTGTTAGCATAGTGAAAGTTATTCAGCTTCTAGGTATAATGGTGCTATTTGTATTGAACTGTAGATGTTCCTAGTATTTTCTTTTTCAAATTTCCAACCTGTAATTCCGAGTTGGACAACCATTCATTTCATTTTTAACAAGTCGGAGCTCGTTTCTTCCGAGTTCCGAGTTGTCTTCGATGCAGTATAACACATCAACAGAAAACCATTAAACAATTATGTTAAACTCCAGCAAAAACAGTTTGACTGTGCAACAGTCAGTCCTCTGGGCGACTGATGCAGGATGGACAGAGGGTGAGGGCATGAATGTGACATTCTACAGATGTTCAGTGTTGTTACCTTCGGCCATCTGAGTGTTCACCCTCATCGAATAGACCATGTGAGCCATTCAATCAATGTCATTCACTGATGGTGGGATGTGACCTCAAGGTCAACAGAATCTGAATAATTTGTTTTGGATGAAAATAAAAAGTTTTTTTCAATGGAAGTCATTCGTCTTAAATGGACATTGAACAGTTTGGACTTAAAATATTTGGTCCAATGGTGTGAAACACACTATCACAGTGGCAAATCATGATTTGCCACTGTGATCAAATAGCTATGGCCAAGCCCTGTCCCTCCTGCGGCAGGCCAGGCTGAGAGCTGGGTCCACTAGCAACTCCTTGATGGGGGTGAGGAGGAGTCAAGGTGAGGTGAAGGGTGCAGGTGAAGGGTGGTTGATGGATGTTAGGGGGTGTTGAGGGGTGTGGGGAGTTGGTAGTGGGGTGGTCAAGGGGTATTGTGGGGTGGTTTATGGGTGGTGGGGTGAGGGCAGCGCTGTTGAGGGGTGGTTTAAGGGTGTGGAGGGTGGGAATAGTTGGGATTTTTGGTGTGTTTTGGCAGTTACAGAGGCAGGCTCAATTTAGACAGTGGTAATGTTATCATCATCACAAGTGTTGCCTGTGTACGGGTTTCCCCTTTATGTGTAAGATGTTCACTGCATTTCTCTGCTAGCAACTGTAAGTGCATTTAATGAGTTCCTTCGGTGGAAGACACAAAGGAAGAAGGGTTAAAAATAATGTATACAAATTCCGTCCATATAAAATGATTTGCAGGATTTGTGTGGGTGTGTGTGGAGGTTGCGGGGTATGGGGGGTGTTGAGGTAGAGGGGCTGTGTGGAGGAAGCGAAGGAGGGGGTTGTTGAGGAATGGCGTACAGATATATATGGGGGATGTTGGTGGGCGGGCTCCAAAGCAAAAGCTCTGAGTGGTCATGCCAGGGCCAGCTGGTTTTGTTTGGGGAATCGGCGTGGCAACGCAGACACGTGATGGCCCATTTCTAAAGGGGTATTTCAGGAGCATATTTTGGTATCAAATGACTGTCAGCTTAAAGAGACACCTTTCACAACTAGACAGTTGCTGCGATGTGGTGGTGAAGAGTTTCAGTTGATTAGTTTAGTTTCCTTGAAAAAAAAAGTAAAAATAAAAAACACATCTGAAACTACAAGTACTGATCCTGTCCTGGTATCAACCGGTTTCCTTGCTGAAGGGGACTTGGGACAAGCGGCGACACAAATGTGTTCTCCATTGAGCGCTGCTCCTGATTTTCAGCCAGACATGCCCAGGCCCTCCGCTGCAGTGTTGCTAGCTTCGTGTCCCTCAGCAGATCGCATGCATGCACGCAGCCACACAGACGTGCACACGAACACAAGACTCAGGAGTAGTTTAAGGACACCACCTCGGACGACCCCTCTGTAGGAAGGTCTCAAATAACCTCAGAGTGTAAAGGGTAACTCATGGCAGAGGGAAAGAGAGAGAGAGAGATAGAGGGGGGGGGGGGGGGGGGGACCACATCGATTGTGAAAGTGTGTAGACAAAAGGCAGTGGGAAAGTGCAGTCGGAAAAAAAGAGGTACTGTAGGAAGTGAGAAAAGAGCAGAAAAAGGAGTCCAAAAGACTCAGTCACTAATGACTTTTTAGAGATAATGACACAGATAGCTATATCTCTTTTTATACTTTCTCTCTTGTCTCCCTCTCTACATACATTTATTTTAGTCTCTCCATCCCCCCACCCTCTCTCTATCTTAATAATGTAAAAAAAAGAAAGATCATTCTAATTTTTAAAGCACTTAGCCAATCCATAGAGAGGGAACTGTCATGGGGCCCTTAAAAAGCTAAATTACTTGTGATTCCCATGGCAGTGTTATTTCTGGTAGTATTTAATAGGTTATTACCGGGTGTCTGCCTGGCAGCATGAACAAATTTTCAAAAGTTACTTCTGCTGCTTTCCTATCTTCACCAAGGAATTTGGATACAGTTTACCCACAGCTTCGTTGATGAGGACAAATAGGACAGACTTGATGTAAAAATACAAACACCAGCTTGCTCTGTATACAATGTGTCCTGTGGAGGTTTTTATTGGACCTGAATATGCGTAGCCCACAGAAGACGATTTATATTGCGTGTACCGCGATCCACAAATATTGTGTACTTGTGCTTTGTAAATCTATATCCACATGATATTTCAAGATCCACAAATACACATTTTTTACTTAAAATGATATACTCACTTTCAGAATATAATTGTATACTTTATACTTTTCTTTAGGCATTACAAATTGCAGATAAGAAAATTCTTGCTGAACAAAGTCCTGTTTTTTCTTTATTGATGTTCGTTGAGTAGAAGATGCCTGTGCGTAATATCTTTCCACTAGGAGTGATTTGTTTCAGGATGAGTAACATCCCATTAAGGCAGTCAAGTCTCGTTCTTGGCTTTACCTCCTTCCTGTCCTGTGTTAGATTAGCAAGAGAAATGTGCAAGGTGTGCACAAATACCCACCACAGTCCTCGCTCATGTTGTTGAATAATAGTATAAATGTGGAAGCAACGGCCTAGGGGAAACAACCAAAACAACAAATGATTTCGCTGATTTCATTGATCATCAAAGGCCAACTGGAGAAGCCAATGTGAATTAACATCGCGCAAAAGATCGTCATCAGCAAAAAGAACCCTGCTTTTCCCTTCCCTAAAGTAGCCAGTGTTGTTGTTCATCTCTGGTGACCTTTGACAGACTCCAAAATTAATCCTGTGTACACACCTCTGCTTTCATATTTCAAAACATTGAAAGCTCACCAACGCCGGTGCAGGGTTTAATCACTGAATCTAGGCCAGATTGGAATATTCATTAGTGCTGCTGTTTTTTAAATCCAACATGAAAGTTGCTTTATTCAAGACCAGGACTACGACTCCTGTTAATAATGAAGGAGAGATATGTTGAGGAATTTGATTATCTTAAGGCTTGTAAACAAAGAAAAACATTCCTACTGGCTCTAAACAAGTTACAAATTTCAAGTAATTAGTCCCCAACACCCAAAGATAGAATCGGAACAAACAAACGTCATGAAACACAGTCCTTACGAGGCTTCGACATACAATACAGAATGATTAAAGCCTGTTTGAAATAAATTCAACTGTAATATGCGCTGTACATAATGTACTTAACAGAATGCTTTCCAGTCCAGTGTGCTTATTTATTTAGCTGTGTGGCAACATGGATGAATAGCAATATGCCTGGCAGAAGGAGTAGGCATAGAAGAGACAGGCACAGACAATGCTTCTGAATGATTAAACCCTGTTAGCTCTTTGAAATATGGGATCAGAGTTGTCTGATCATCAATTATTGTAATACAATTCCATTAATGCCTGTAAATATTGAACTTGTGTGAACATGTATAAGAGCCATGGGAATACTTTGGGTAATCCACCTCTATTGTTTAATGAAGGACACAGGTCCTTCATTTACCACTTCAATGAGCATTTAAAATGAAGAGCTAATGGTGGTGTCCGACACGTTATGTCTTTACAATGTTATGAGGTAAACATTTAAAAGCTGAGGATATTTGATTTATGATACTAGTCCAATCAGCCCAGCAATGGGAAACAAGGGGTTGCCATGGTAATGATAAGTCATGACAGTAAAATCAGAATGTTGCCAATTCTCTATTTTGGTTTTAGCGGTAATTTGAATGAAAATGCTTCATGAAATACAAATAATTGTAATATGTTATACATAATATAATGCATTGATGAATTGCGAGTTGTTGAATAACTTTGTTTTGCTTTAAATATGTATTTAGTTGTTGAGCAAGACATTACTAAATATAAACTTTTTAAATCTTCTAAAGCAATGATGACAAATGTGAAGCCTTTTCCTCTTTCCCCAAGTATACATTTTAAGGAGAATCCAATTTTCAAAAAGCTGTCAAAATGTACAAATAGTTAAACTAAATTGTACATAAATATTCTAGTACATAATAATCTAAAAAAGCAACTGTCCAACCCTTAACGATAACAAACAAATACAATGAAAGAGAGCCTGGCTTCTTATTGAAATCTCCTGATATTACCACCATATTACCAGTACTATCCGTCCACTCCCATGAGTTCTACCTATAGGTTAACAAAGACCACTGTTAATCGGAAGACCGTTTGTCAGCACCAAACCCTCTCTTCCTGCTGCCTCTGTGTGGCCAAAGAGACAGATCAGCTTTCGTGAATATTTCAACAGGCCTTTCATGTTTCTGTGCACCAAGGGAGAAAAAAATCCCAATCTCCTTTTAGTAGAATTTTGGTGCAGGCTTCCAGGCTTACTACATATTTGTACTGGATTCTTTTTGTTACGTAAATGGTTTTCTATACGTGAACGTTTGCTTGTTTATTATTTATTGACATGTCTGCAACTAAACCTTTTTTTTAAGTGAATTAAAAATAACAATTTAAACAGGAACATTTGGATTAAATCAAGGTTAAATAATCCCCACAAAAACATTCAACGCCTCTCTTTCCATCCAATATGCATTATGTTCCCAGTGGAGCCCGAGGGACTTGTCCCCACCAGTGTTCAAAGAGCGGATTTGCCCCCCCCAAAATATTTCAGCCTAAGGTCCATTGACAGTGCATTTGGCAGCCTATTTCTTACAGGGGCTGCGGATAGTCTTTTTTGTTTAGAAAGGTTACTTACTGAGTGAAATTACCTGGAATTATCTAAGTGGCAGCCATGATAAGAGCTGTTTGGATTCTCTAAATGCTAAGAAAAGGTGCTTCAATGCTTCCTTTCTTATCTCCTTTAGCATAGGGTACACTGAACCATCCTTTATGAAAGGAAAGGAGATAATGGCGTCCCACAATTCCTTGCGGCAGCAACACTTAAAGCAACGGCCCATCTGGCCGTTCACGAAAACAACTGATCAACATGACCGAGAAGGGTCATCATGTAAGTTTCCGTTTCTTACTAAACATTTTCCATCTTCTGCAATGACTTGCTAATATGCTTATGTTTTGAACTTTCAACAATATGTTAATCTCATAGGCGAACTATGAACGTGACACTACTGTTGTAAAATGATAAAAGTGAGGTTAACGTTGAAGCGTAAGCTATGGTCAGTTTGCAATACAGATTTCTTCATTTTGAGCGTAGTTGTATTGCCAGCCTTTAGGAATATCATTAATTCATCTTTATTTAGTCACAGATGCGGAAACCCTTGCCTTAATAAAGGCAAGGGTTAAACTGGATGATCTCTTCAGCGGGAAGAGAAATGCAGCCACATCAGGCTGGAAGTAAGTATTTGTGGGTCACAATGTTATTATAAATGGGCATGGCGATTTCAACTAATTCAGACCTACAAGCAGGTGGTGAAGGATATTGGCCTGGAGGGGCAGGTGACCGGCATCAAGGTGTCCAAAAAGTGGGACAACTTAAAAATCAAATGGGGGGGCACCTTGATGGGCTAGTGTTTGCGGATATTATGTTGAAAAATTAAAACACGCTTACATAGGCTACCCCAGTCTTCTATAGGGAAATGAAATGTGCCTATTAATTAGTTAGCAACACATGTCATGAAGTATTTAATTAACATTTGAGGCCAAAGCTAATTATGAGTAGCCACAAAGTTGAATGGCTAGTAACAGTTAGACTATTCCATTATTGGTCACTGTCCATTTCCGGCCCAACTGTCCTTTTAGTAACGTTCTGTTATCCATGGTGTTAGTTGAAGAATCCCCCTACTGGCACAGGCACAGACAGTGGTGAGGTGACAGCAGCTACTTGGCCGTGGTTTGATGCCATGCATGAGGCCCTTGAGGAAAGTCTGTCCATTCAGCCTCCTACCCTCCTGGCATCATGCTCGATATCAAGCCATGGCCAGACTGCTGCTGAAGCCTCATTCGGTGGAATTGAAGAACCCGCAAAAATCTCCCCCTGCCTGGCCCAGAAAGTTAGGACGAGTCCATGCCCGCCACCTCCTCCCAGCAACCCACTAAAAGGCCAAAGAGGGGTGGGAGCATGTTGGCTTTCCTCAAAAAGCAGGCGGAAAAGGAGGAAGCAAGGGATGCTGCGTTTTTCAATCAGAATGAAAGATTCCTTGCCCTTTCGCTGAGCTTGTAAATTTTTTTTTGTTTTATTAATTGGTGTTAATTGAAAATGTAATGTAACGATTAAGTTGCTGAACGAATGGAATAGCATTGCAACACATTGCTTCAATCCACAAACAAAAGTAGCTTTGAAACTAAAAACCACCTAGCCCACCTGTTGGAGCTGTCCCTAACCACTGCTCTCACCACTGGCTTTCCCACTGTATTCTGCAAGCCCCTTCCTCCCACCTCTTAAAAGATGGCCAGTAACAATAGATGTCAGGTGCCCCCTTTTTCAGAACTGTACACATGATATTTCTGTTGAACATGCAACATAATGTATGTTCTTTACTGTGATACATGGAAATTCTCAGCACCAGGGTGTACCTGGTGAGTAAAGGGAGAATAACCTGAATGCAAATTAACTGACCTATACAAGCTAACCAATGATGACACAGATGAAAAGGCCTAGTAGGAATGGAACACATGTTGGCTATAAATGCAGAAGATAGCCACCATGTTGTCCTATTTCCTAAATAATTCTGTTTACATTCAGACCCTCAACAATTAAGAATAGTTTGACCAGTTGGATGTGGAATGGCATTTGAGTCAATATTAAATAAACAAATATGGCTTTGAAATAAATAAATGAGGCAATAAATATATTAAAAGAAAGATGATAAATTAGCCAATATATTGAAATAAATAAATGCGTTTGTGCATGTGTTTTCTATAAACTACGTGACGCTGCCAGACATGGCGCTCCGTGGCTCGTTCGGTGTGCGACCCGTTTTATATTGAAGCTCTGCCGTAACCGAGTCGGACACGGACCAAGAGTGGATCTGAAACTCACTGACCTTCTCCAAAACAGCAGTTACGTGATATTTATGCTAGCGGGTGGAGTAGAATGCTCTGTGGCAATTGAGTGCAGTAGTGTTGGGCCCTTGATTATCTGATAGTAGTACTTGGGGAATCAGCTATTTCGTCACCATCCAAGTCCACAGCTTGCATCAGCCACAACAACTTCAAAGCACAATCAAGTGTCAACATGTCAAGGTGTTTACTGACTTGTGTGGTGTTTCTTAAACCATTATATGCATAAGTATGAGTATACTGAGGATGATTATAGGCCTACAAATCGACTAATATGTTATGCCTATCTTGCATAATGTAAAAGATATTTTCATAAAATCATACTAATGAGATTCATGTCACTAAATATGAGTGTACAGGAGGGTGAGCGTGATCAAACAGTCATAATGTGACAACCATTTCGTAAAACCTTTGTGACTGGTAGCCTATATTTCTTTTTCTCAAGGAAAAGAGGTTAGGAAAGGACATAGGATGTCATTTTATTGACTATCCGATCGCAGCCAGGGTCTGTCCAGGGAGGGGCGGGTGGTGTGGTTGGCCAGCCGTGGTGCCACCCCTCAATGCAAATTTGCAATTTGATGTGTTCAGCTGTGTGCCGCATGCCTGGGCATGCCCAAACACACATTTCACATTGACGACAAGCCATGAGTAAAGACTGATGAGAATGATTTGATGCGACAGTCAGAATGTTTTTAAAGAAATACTGAATGCCTCGTCGAACAAAACACCAATTTGGTAGGTAAACAGAGGTGGTCTTGTGCTGTTATGTGTGTACTGTGAAATATTAAATAAAAAAAGAGTTTCATGGGAGTTGAACTAGTTAGAAAGTTTAATAACCAGCATGTTCTCCAACTACAGACGACAGAATAGGTTGTTTGTCAAGAGCGTTTGCTGGTCTCGTACCACTCGACTGGTCAAAGAAACTAGCAATACGTCACATATGTCAAGTTTCTGTCTGACGACACAAAATGCATGTTGCTTGAATAATTGTCTTTGGGTTGTGTCGTTTTCAGAGCTGTTTTGTTATGTATTATTTCATGTAACTGTAAAAATTGTTTTCAGAGTGATCCAGGGATGACATATTTCAGCCCCTTTCACACATGCAGTCTTACCTGGCAATGTTCCAGCACATTTCCTGCATGGGGTCATGTGTGAATGGGAACAGGGATAGATATTCCAGGAAATCCTCACCGCCAGTTTGCCTGCTCAAGACCTAGTACTATTTCCGGATCACTGCCGGTACAGCTGTGTTGTGAATGAAAGCAGTCACAATACCGGGAGAGGCACGTAAAGGGTTACATAAGTCTGAAGTGACACGCTTTCAAGTGGATCAAGCAAACTAATCACAAGACTCTGCTGAAGTAAAGGCGAGGTGAGGTAAAAACTTCTGATGTCCACTTCCCCCCATAGTGTATTGCAAAGTAACTTTGCCTCTCCTGCCATGGCTGCTTCAGCCATGACCAATCCATAACCCTCCAAGATGGTCAGTCCCGTCACCTTTGTTTCATTTATTGTTACTGCCCACGATGTGAAAGTTTCCCTATAATGGTCACGCACACACATTGTCTCATGGAAGATGCTTGGTAAATCACTACCTGTGTCTTCTGATTGGTCAATTACGTTCAATTAATAACAATTTGCTCCAAGCCCAGGAGAAGAATGTTTTAATTTGAGCTGATCAAGGCGATAAAAAAAACATTATAGGTGAAAGTAACTGATATCTAGTCATAGTTGGTAACTGTTGTATAAGCGAAATAAAGCACTCCAGAGTGACCCATTATTGAAAAATAATGTACCGAAGTAGATTTTCCACGACAGGATAGCCTGTAATGATTTACAACTTCTAAAATGCACACTTCTCAACGTTAGTATTTTTTACTAGCTGTGGTATAATGAACAGTAAGAACTGTTTCCAGTGTGTAGTATTCCTTATGTAGTTCCATCTGAACACACAGATGCATACATGAAGAGCACTTAAACTCACTTAATGATTCAGGTACTGCTCAAATCATATTTTATTTATGAAAAAACACCAAAGGGCTCTATGCAAATCACCAGGCACTGTAAACACTAAAACATGTGCATACATTTAGCTAATTAAAGTTGGAATTCAACATTTAAAGTTCAAGCGGAAAGGTTAGGGCATCTGCAATAAACATCAGAAAATGGCTGCCAACCATAGCAAAGTGTTTGCAAGGGGAAGGCGACATTAAGGACAAATATAGAAACTATTTTGGAGGCAATACTCAGACCTGTTAGTGTCAAGAGTTAAGAACCATTTCATCAAGAATATACCAATAAACCATGTTGAAAAAGACGACCGTATTATTAAGCAATATTACACGAGAGGCTCGGCGTCACCATCATTATTGCCACGACAGTAATGCAGTAAAGAACAAGGCGCTTGCAAGGCAGTTTCCAACTAAATACATTTAAATGTCATATTGTGGGGAAATGTGCTCTCAAAATTGATATTTTGACAGACAAACCACAATACCTTCATATAAAATAGTACATATGACTATGTGTGAAGGTGTAAAAGAACAGAGCACATTAAAAATCATAATTTAAAGGACCATAGGAGAAGACACTTTCTAAAAAGCCTTTCATGGGAGTAGAAATCCATTTTGTCTCCATCCATAGATTGGTCTCAATTTAATGCTTTTACAAAGATCATTTTTCAGCATTTCGACCCATTGAATTCATTCCATTCCTCCCATCCAACCCCTCCCCCTCATGGCCCCAGGTGCCAATATGTGGAACCAGACCTGGCAAGCAGACTGAAGGAAGGAAGGGATGGGGGGCATTAGGAAGGTAGAAGAGGGCGGGAAAGGTCTGTTATGATGGTGACAATGAATGGCGCAGAGGAAAATTAAGACAAATGAAGAAATTACGCAGTGATGGTCTCCCTGCTTTTATTGTGTATGAACGAAACTCAAGCTACCGTACTCAGAAAGGCTGGGTTACAGTCTGCGCAGGCACACATACACATCTGCATATCTGAGTTGGCTGCTGTGCTCTCTGGATTCATGATTCAAAGAGCTCAGTTCTGTTTCCAACAGCGTGACTGGCTTACTTACTGGTTTAGTAATTGACTGGTTGACTGACTAACTGGACCTGTTTGACAGCCTAGAAAAGATAAATGTTGTAGTAAGTGACTGACGGGATATAAATAAATTATCACATTGCTTCAGCCTGTCTGATATTTCTATGAAGTCAAATGACAAATAAACAGGCAACCAGAGATAGGGTCGGCGAGAGAGAGAGATAAGGAGTGTTCCAGGTTTATATGACTTCATGTCTAGCTCTGCTTACACGCCACACATCCGTCAATGCCCACTGCTGGCAAGCAGTAGATCTACAGGACATGCCATGTCTTAATAAACAAAAACAGGGTACAGCACTGAAAGATCGACATATGTTGGACACCCCCATCACTCACTGCACACTGTGCTCGTCGATGGAGATAACAAAATGTACAAAGATACAACCCTTATGTTGTGTCTCTCGATGTGCGCTGTCTGTTTGCTCTTGGATGATCAATGTGTTCAATAAACATTGTCCATTGGTCTGCAGTGTCCTCGACGAATCTTACTCTGGGTACACGATTATACCTCTTTGTACTCCATTGTCCCAAATTTAACATGTTGGTTGTCGAGGCAGATGGGGGGGTTTATTTTGTGGAACATGGATTCGGCGGTTCTGTGAAAGGTCATGAATGGCTTTTGGATAGATTTCAGCTGGAGGGTAACCTATGCACCGCTAACACCATGAATAAACCATCTGGGCCGTAAGGTCCATGTTGTACAAAAGATAGTATAGAATATGTCACCAGCAACGGGGCCAATTTCATTTGAGGCATCATACCTCTGGGGCTCCAATGAAAGTGCTGCGCTGCGTCATAAAAATAATCAATGTACAAATCATTTAATCATTTATGAGTAAAAGTTGTGAGTTGATGCTAGCGTTTGCCATCGAAAATTGAAGGTTGTTGGATTTGGAGAGAGCCATCGGACACACTGCATCCAGTGGCTGTGGAGCACCTTCCATTGATTATTATGGCAGTATTTCCTGGTCGAATGAAAAAGTTCAACCTATCTAACATGATACTTGAAGCAAGTGCTACAACACGGTCACTTCATGACATCATTACTTTGTTTTTAGTCTAACAAACACATCAGGATATATTCTATGTAGTGTATTGTAAAATTGACAGTCGTAATCATGCACATTCGTGTGTGAACAAATAATGCAATAAATGGTGGGGAGAAGTGTGCTCAGTAAATCCTTCTTGAAATCAAAAGGGTAAAGAAACTTGAATTGAAGCAGTGTTAAGTCAAAAGTACACTCCAAAACAATCGTAAGTAAAGGGACTGACCAATGCTCTCATTAGGGCCCAGAGCAGTAGCTTCAATAAGGGCTAACTTCTTTTTCATTTTATTAATTGTGTGCGAACAAAGAGGTCAAGGTTGGCAAACATGAAAATCGCCATTTTGTAATGCCTGGCATGAGGGTAGGCCTACAAAGCTAAGTGGAGCTACAATAAGCATGAACACAAGATCATGAAAGCTGTGCATGGTCTAAAGACTGTATGCTCCTAGCCAGCCACACCCCGAGGCTTCCCTTTAAAAATACATCTGACTTGCAGGGTTACACACAGACTCAAAGCCATTCATAATCACACACCACACAAATAATTGAATTATAGAAAAAATGATAAATAATCTATTTCTATAAATAATATAAACATATACAAACTAAATAATTGGCTCCTATAGTTACATAGTAGTGCTATGGATTGAACCTGTCCAAATCTTGAAAATCACATACAAATAGCAAACACTTGCAGGTTACTCTTCTCTGTTTCAGATTATAATAAAAAGCTTGTTGTTGCAATAAATCAAGACAATCATCCTTAACTTATGAACCACCTTCATAATGTATTGATAGTTTAACCATCACTTTCGAGAGAGAGAGAGAGATGTCAAGATTTATGGTTTGGTAATTGTAATCCATGTTGCTGGACCCAAAACACCCAAATCTCACCAGGCTTTATCAGACAACAAGCAGCAGTACTGATTTACAGTATGTCCCCACAGACAATATGCGATGTCTTCAAATGTGAAAGTTACATTGCATCTTCAATGTTAATGACCCATACGATTTGTAACCAGGAATGAAAATAATAAAATCCTGAAAACTCCTTATAGAGAAGGGTACTGGTCTACGGTCTTGACCCAGCCCTCTGGGAGAAACCAAACTGCAAATAACCAATCAGTGCCCAGCGTTTGTGGATTTCCCCGCCTCCTCAGCTCATGCCTCCCCCTCCCCCACCTGTCTATTTCTGTCTTTTCATAAAGCTGTGCTGATGAGATTAGCAGGAATGATGATTACATAGCTTACATAACAGCTTCACATTCAACCCTGAATCAACAACAGTCACAGAAAGAGATTACACATAACATATCTTCTCTTTCTCTCTCTTCCCCCCTTCCCCCCAAAGTCCACCCTGTCAATGTTCATTACACTACTCTTTCTCTGCTCTTCTCGCCTGTTTCCTTCTAGATGTGTGTTTACTCTTTTCATTTGAGATTTTAAAAAAAGTCCTGTCTTTCTGGCTACTTGTTTCACCCTCCCCTCCCTGGCATGAAAAATAATAGATCAGTATTAAATATGAATCTATGTAGTCTCTATATCAATTAATCTACAACCATAGCTTCATATTATTTTATCAATAGAAAGGTAGGTTAGTATGTATAATGTTAGTAAGTAAAGACAAATTCGTTTGAATGAATCAATCCCCCCCCCCCCCTCCCCCCCCCCCCCAGGTTTACAGGAAATGAATAGGCCTCCACTGGGATTGCCTGCACTTCACTCCCAACCTAGTTTAATGAAGAGCTGTGGGAGGGTGGGGGGGGGGGGGGGGGGGGGGGGGGCAGAGACAGAGAGAGAGAAAGATGTAGATTAGTGTGTGTGTGTATGTGTGTGTGTGTGTGTATGTGAGTGAGTGTGAGTGCATGAGAGAGAGAGAGAGAGAGAGAGAGAGAGAGAGAGAGAGAGAGAGAGAGAGAGAGACGGGGTGGGCCAAACAACACTTTGCTGCTTTCACAGAACACGACTTCCCTTTAGAAATGTCATCGTTTGTTCCCCCTGTTTCCACGTTGTGATCAACTACCACAGTTGAGACTGGAGCCGCTTTCAAAGGCAATTAGCTCATCAGATGAAGCAGAGAGAAAACCTCTATGTGTCTTTTGTGTATAGTCCCGAGGACAAAACAGGTAGAAGGTCTATTAACTGAAAACCCCAAACAAGGTCGCTTTTTGATCACACTCAATAACACATCACACACACCTTCTCTTTATAATTACCTCTGAACACACATTCACTGAATAACATGCGGACATTTGCTCTTTACCCTGTTTCACAAAAATGAAACACCCTTTGATCAAGATTGTCAATAATAGCTATTTTATGAGGCCCCTGCTATATCCTAATCAGGGAGGGGATGCTACTTCAAAAATATATATATTTTGAAACCCCTGATTTAGTTATTCCCTTAATCCGTTGAAAGTTAGTGAAAATAACACCAATCACACACAACACAGCAAGAAAGAATCATACAAATGTGAGTGTTTCCTTCACAAAATGTTACTTTTGGTTCAAGGAGGAACGAAAGAAATATTGCAGTATGTGTAAAACTAAGCGCAGCTAACATAGCAAACATGTTACAGTAGAAACAGAACAAATACATTGGATAATGAACTTCAATGTATAAAAATGGTACATGAATATAACTTACTATAGGATAGGAATAACAACGTCTCAGTGATGTATGGGCAGAATATAGCAGAACAAAACAATACAGTAGAGTACACGGTGTACATGGCCCATTGCTCATGGACAGACATATCTCTTAGAAGCAGGCCCTTCCATTAGGGTCAATAGGGGGCCTTGGGGGCAGAGTAGCCATAGAGACCGACTTTTGTAAAAATGCCAAAAAAGCTGTGCGAACAACAATGCTGTGAACCCTAGTTTTCAGTTTTATGTCCTCCCAAGTAAAAAGAAATGCCAATAAGGAGAAAAAATTTGATTCTGGCCATTAGACGTGAGGGGAAAGGAAATGAATTGATTTAGATTGTTTGCAGTTGCCACTTTGTCACCGTTAAGCGAAGTATTTAAAACTAATATATAAAGGTTGTGTCAGAATTGTCAATTCGGATATTAACTTAATTAATAACAGAGGGTTTTAGTTAGCTATTGCAGTGGATTTTGTAGGGTGGGTGGGGATGCTCGTGGTTGGTTGCAGGTGATAAGGGTTTTATCACTAGACAGGCTAATGAAGTATTGTGATAAGACCAAGAGTCTTAAACTATATTATTATACAGCACTTTTTTAACACCTCCATTTGTGGAACAAGGTTGGGTCACAGAAATGTGTGACCCATCCTTGTTCCACAAATGGAGGTGTAAAAAGGTTGGGTCACAGAAATGTGTTACCCTGTGAGAATCAAGGTTTTAGTACAGACTAGCACTGTACTAAATGACTGAAAGAAATCATTGTTTTCACGTTAATTTGGCCATTTACACCTGATTGATTGTCAGGCCGTGTCAGGTGTATATTAGGTATTCACCCGGCCGCTCCGGGTCCCTCTTTACTTGGCCTGTGAACCGAGCAGCTCTCAAAAGACAATGTCCTTAGTCAGCAGGCTCAAACACAGCATTCTGTCTAGACAGACATCTGACATTACACAATCTTTATGTGTGTTGCATTCCTTTATGTGTTTGGGTGTGTGTGTGTGTGTGTGTGTGTGTGTGTGTGTGTGTGCGTATGTGTTTGTGTGTGTGTGTGTGTGTGTGTGTGTGTGTGTGTGTGCGTATGTATGTGTGTGTGTGTGTGTGTGTGTGTGTGTGTGTGTGTGTTAGTACAAGAATAAGATAATAGCCTAGTTTTGTGCAACAACCTGACCCTAGGAGGTCAAGCCACATTGTGGTTGTGATGTAAAAGAAGGCCATCAGGTTATCATCAAGGCCTTAAGTACAAAAGAGACATTTCCCAACGAGTTTGGCAGTGCATGTTTTAAAATGAGAGAGCAGACGCAGTGACATGCTGTCTGCCCGGCCTGTCTTAATTAAAACATTACTGCAGGCTGTTCAGGCTTCAGAGAGCCCATTACATAACCCCAGCACTGCTGCAGAACACACCATCAATACAAGGAGAGAGAGGAGAGGGTAGAAAAATACAATAAAACAATAGAATAGAGAGGGAAATACCAAAGAATACAATGGTGAAGGAGAATAATTGAGAAGGAAAAGGAAAGAACAAGTAGAGCCAAAGAACTAAAGAAGAAATACATAGAATAAGGAACAAAGAGAGTTGGGAAGAAATGGGAGATGTGAACAGCAAGGAGATAGAGTGGAAAACAATCGATATGACAGGAGAAGAGACTATAATGAATAAGGGAAAAGATAAGAGAATGTGAAGGTAGAGGAAGTAGAGAGAGCATGAGATAATGAAGAGATATCGACAAACAGTGAAACAGAGGGCAGATGTGGAGAGATTGAAACAGGAAGTGGAAAAACAGGCGGTGAGTTATAAAACAAGTGTTGCATTTGGGGCAAAACAGAAAAGAGAAGTGTGGGAGTGAGGAGATGAATGCAGAAGACTTCATGAAGAAGAGGAGCAGAGAATAGAGCATTTTGTATGTATAGCCTCTGAGCTCTGTGACTGCTTTTTTTTAATCCGCTATCGAGCCTGTTAACTGCAAATAAGAGTCGTGCTCGTCATGAAACCGACTTCCTGAGTTAATGGCGCCACTTCCTGCATAGCTGAGTGCTTAACAACATGGCACCAAAGCTTACCGCTAAAACCTTCAGAAACAGACTTCTGTTAAAGCTACAGTGTGCTACTGGTCACATGTCGGATATTCAATGGTGATTAGTTCAGGTGTTTTTTTTATCCTCAAAATATGTTCAATAAAATACCCCCAAAGCCGTTTCCCTGTATCTCCAGCAGGAAAGAGAGGGTCTATGAATATGGAAGTGTTACAACACCTTCATGCCTAAAGCCTCCCCCTCCCTAAATAAGCCAGCCAGCTAATTTACATATCTTTGTTTATTGGCCGATCGATGCAATCTTCTGTATTGTTGACGTCCATATTGTGATAATGTATTTGTGAACATCACCAATTCAAATTTCTGACATGTGGGTCTGCAACTTTTTCCTCTGGTTACAGAGCAACAAAGGAAATTTGCACAATTGAAGTCATCAGCACCCACAAAGTAAACACGTACTAGATTGAAGGGGGAATTGAATACCATTCATAAGTCTATGAGAAGACGTGCTATGGCCATCACATCATCGCTCTCTGCATGCTAACATGGTACATCAAATAGACTGGCTAGCTTGTCTATATAGCCATCCATTCAGAAGCATCTTCTCATGTCAGTCCGCCAGCCAGCTGCTTAAGCCCGTTGTGGGCTGTGTGATAAATACTGTACGTGTACCTGCCTCCACCTGAGCTCACAGCTGGATGCTTGTCTTCTTTCTGAATAATGTCTGGCATCAGCCCCAGAACGGCTCACTGGCTAAATGACTTCCTTGCTGGCTGTAGCTGGCTCTGTGGCCCAGCTGAGTGCTCGTGTACATAAAGGTCTCAGCTCTACTGAGCACAGCTGTTCCTATAGCGCCATAAACATTCGGCATCATCCATAATAATTAAGACCTCATAGCAAAGGGCAGCTTCAAAACTTTTGAGTGTCTTCGGCGCAAGGAATGTTCTTTCAGGACATGAATTCATGTCATGGGGAAAAGGAAACTGCTAAATAGTATTTGAAGGACAATTCCGGTCTGGGTTCAGAAGTAATCCCGAATAACCGTGTGTGAATGGTCAAAGTCCTATCTAGCAGTATTCTAAAAAATGATTGATTACATCTGGTTACTCCAGTTACAACACAAGTGAGTCGAGGCTGCTGGAAAGGAGTCATGAGAGCGCCCCCTCTCTTAACTGTCTTTTCCCCAGTTAAGAGACACGGTTGTCAGTTGGCTTTAGCTGCTGGTGATATTTATATGATATATATATACGATATTTCTCTATTATGTGTCTCTATTGTGAAGAGACCCAATGTATAAATGAATGTGTGTGTTTTTTTGTTGTGTCTTAATGGGTATTCATATGAATTAGATGTGTTGCTTACTGAGAAATTTAAGAGAATGCCTTCCTATTGTGAACATGAAACAACTTACTGACAGATCGTCAGATACAGCAAAAGTAAATCGATGCTTGAAACTCCGGTACAGTTTAAAAGTCAGTCTCAATCACATCCAGATGTATATAGGGATAATCTACAGTAAGAGTGATAATCTACAGGATGGCTTCCAGCGTTCTGCAATCAAATGCAGAACAACAATCAAAGCATCAGTTGAACTTTGTCTTGTTATGGAAATGTGGGGTCAGTCCTTAGCTCTGATGGTGCACCCCTGACCATGGACACGCACAATGTGTACACATTGAGCATCAATGTGTACACATTGTGTTATCATTATATAAAGTTAATAAGTTAGGGGTCCAACCCAGTCTGAGGCACCTGATGGACTGATCTTTAAATCGATCTGAGTAGTTTGAAGACACAGCAAGCCAACACATATCTCTTGCTATTATCTCTTCAGCTGTTTGGGATTTGTCGACTTCCAGATGGGGAGGTGGATGTGAGGGAGGAGAGAGAGGGGGATGAAGGGAGGAAAGAGGATGAGGAGAGAGAGGGGGATGTCGAAAGAGAAGAGGATGAGGAGAGAGAGGGGGATGAGGAGAGAGAAGAGAATGAGCGGAGAGAAGGGGATGAGGAGAGAGAAGGGGATGAGGAGAGAGAGGGGGATGAGGATAGAGAGGGGGATGAGGAGAGAGAAGAGGATGAGGAGAGAGAGGGGGATGAGGAGAGAGAAGAGGATGAGGAGTGGGAGGGGATGAGGAGAGAGAGGGGGATAAGGAGAGAGGGGGATAGAAGAGAGAGGGGGGAGGAGAGGGAAGAGGATGAGGATGAGGAGAGAGAAGAGGATGAGGAGAGAGAGGGATGAAGAGAGAGAAGATGATGAGGAGAGAGAAGAGGATGAGGAGAGAGAGAGGGATGGGAGGGGGGGGGGTTGTAATTTCGACCCAACTGCCACCTCTGCCATCTTTCTACTGGAGCCCCGGCATAAGACAGACAGACAGAGTCGCTCTGCGACAAACCCAAACCCACTCAAACATTTAAGAAATGTAAATGTTTTCTATTTTAAAGCACTTTTCTGGTACATGGAACAAAATATGTACTCATACAGTATAGCTCATGTGATGACAATCTCCCTCGCTCTGTCCAGCTTCAATTTTAATTTAAGTCTGCCACGTATTCATTAGCGCTGAAGATATATAATACAACTTATGAATCCTAAAAGGTCAACGACAGTCAACGAAACATGTCAAGATGATCTTAACGTTTAAGGTGAGTGAATCATATTCACATAAGAACAGCAAATGGAAGTATATATTAAACGTCATATATATATATAAATATATATAAAACTAAAAACATTTACAGGTAGAATCACTCAACTGAAAGGAATGGGCACCGCAAACAAAGGCAAGGATAAAGGGCACAGACGCAGACACATTGTGCCGTAGCCGACAGAGACGGCACGCAGAGCCAGGACCACTGGGACCAAACATAACAACAGAATCACAGGAAAGCAGAAGATGGGGAATACAGCATAAGTGTGTTTGTGTGTGTGACCGTGTGTACGTGATTGTTTGGGTGCCTGTGTGTGTGTGTGTGTGTGTGTGTGTGTGTGTGTGTGTGTGTGTGTGTGTGTGTGTGTGCGTGTGTCTGTGTTTTTGTATGCGTGTTTGTCTGTGTTCTTGTGGGTGTGTGCATGTGCAAATGAAGACTTGCCGTTGTAATTCTTTTGCCTTTGCATGTAAACATATGCACCTGTTTCTTAGGGTCGTTACGTCTTTGTGTGTGTATGAGAGTGAATATGTGATGGTGACCATGCAGCGCCTGTGTGTGTATCTGTGTGTGTATGTGTGTTTGAGTCTTCTGTGTGTATGCTCTATTAGGCACGACTATACCTCATCCATTACAGTCAGCCTTAATAGCAGCCCAGCAGTGTTAATTTTTTTTACCAACAATGAGGCCAATGAGGAGGAATGGAGTAGCCCTTTGGGACTATCCCCATATATTACAGCTGCGAGGCTGCGCAAAAACACCAAGGAGGAAGTAGTTATTTGTTCTGCCAGGCCGGGCCAGGCGCACCCAGAGTAATGATGCTGAGAGGTGTAATGACACAGGTTAATCTGGATTAGACGCTCCTCAGTACTGAATATGGCCGATGTGGTGCATCTGAAAGATGCAGACAGAGCACGAAGTGGTGGTAGTCGGAGACAACTACAATGTGGAAGTGAAAGCTGATTGGTTAGGATCCCTATATGAACTATTACACTGTGGCTTAGTTTAACCAAAAACAACGTTATCAAAGAGTGATCAATGTTAAAATAAAAATAAAAGTCATTCACATAGCTAATGTAATAATCTCTGAATTTTCATGTAAATATGTGTCAGTTAGGTCACAATCTATCGCTGAATAAGGTAACATGATAACAGCTGATGAAAGCTGATGAAAGCCCTTGCATTTGCAGTATTATGAATGTTACGAACTGGGTGTCGGTGGCAACATTCTTGGGAAAGATCACAAGCGGCGCAGTTAGTGACACATTTACCATCACCTAGCAGTGGTTGTTATGCCAGAGAGGGTAGATGCAACAGACTCGCTCTTCAACTCGCTTGGGTTTTTGTCCAGTCTCTGCTAGCGTTCAAACTGAAACTGAATCTGTAGAATGTGTGATCAAGACATCAAGACATTGAAAAAAAAGAAATCCAGACATTTGGATACTCTAAATAATAATTATAATAATGGGCTCACCACTGTGATGGGAGTAATATAGCATCAGAATGACTCAGCAATCACTTTGAATTAATTCTTCAATACCTATGGTTTAAATCATAATTTCCCTAATGCTGCAGGAGGTGTTGAAAAGGTTGCACTTTTGGAGAATGTATCCCATGTAGTTCTGCTAATTTACAATACACAATTATACGCAGAGGGATCCTCCATGTTCATGAAATATGTCATACAGTGTGTATAATATTTCTAAGTGTGCCTGTGTTCTTGCGCGCGTGTGTGTGTTGGACATTATAGCAATTATGTAACAGTGGCATCTGCTGGGAGACGGGTGGGTGTTACCATGAGGTTACATCAGTAGCGTTTCACTGCTGCTGCTCTATGCTGTATGCTCTATGTCTTATGTATTATGCTGTACTGTGTCACAATAGAGCTTATGTTCAATACAATTAAATCCAATTGATCACAAATATATAGTTGTATGAATTATTATTAAGTAAGAAATCATACCTAATTTGTTCGTCTTTCTGTATGTTTTTATGCAAGCCTTATTTAATCCCTCTGCATGGTTTAATGTATGGTTTTCTTAAATGTAGAATTACATGCTTTAAAATCCCATTACCCTTAGCCTCAATGCTGCTGATTCATTATGGGTGTCAGGTAAAATTACTGTGCTGTGCGTTCTTTGATGTCTGCCATGACAATGTGGAGTAAACACACAGCTACATAAGACTAATATTGCCTTCAAATGTCATCCACATGTCCACTACTGACCAAAATTCTAAAACAGGTATGATCAGCAGAATAATCATTTTACAGGCCTCCCTAAATATGACCAATACAAGATGAACCAGGAATCTAATCAAATATGTTGTAGATGAATGTAAAACAGCTTTTATTTCCCGTCTATCATTGCATCTAATGTGATTGTCATTGAGTGATCACAGAAAGAAGCTGGGTCTGTTCTAGAGCAATTGATGACTAATTCAACAACATATAGTCCCTTGAAATGTAGTTCCTGGGACTAAAAGTTCTGGGTAATTTAGGTGGAACCGAGGCTATAGTCTAACAGTGCATGCTGGGAATTATCAGCACTACTGCCAAAAATAACCTTTGGCCAATAGGATTGGATGGGATTTTGATGCCGTTCACATGGATTCAGGCAGAATAAAGGATAACATTTTAGTAGACGAGAGCAGGGCGATAAAATTAGGTGAGGACGGACGGCAGAAAATACCTGCAACAGTAACAGAAAACAGCATGCCGTCCAAAGTTAAAATATTTGAAATATTTATAAACGGGTGTTACGTAGCTCCCTCACACAAGGAGAAAACATGGGTGCTCTGGACAACCAGAAGTCAATCATTTTGGATTTTATAGCAACATGCATTACTAGAATAATTACATAAAATAATCAACATAATTTTTTTTATTTTATATATCTTATTCCATTCTATGTAAACAATAAGACTTCACCATAGTTACATAGATTCATGCAGGTTTCTTTTTTTTTCCATCCTACCATCCTACCATTCTGTCAGACTATTTATTAGTTTTTCCAGTGCCTTCCAGAAGGGGTTGTCCGTCTGCCTGATTCCATGTTAAAGTAGAATTAACCAAATGGACAGTGTTTGCTGTTTAGGATTCTGTGAACCAAATGATGCTCTAAAGCATGTAATGGACTGATAGCACTTGCTGTTTAATTACAGCAATTATATCCCACCTGCTCATTACATTGGTCTAAATCAAGTCAGGGCCTGTTATGGTGCTGTCATCTCAATCACTTCTTGTAAAGCTTCTCCACATCCCCACCAGTAGCCTGATAAAAAGCAGAAAATAGCATGTTTTCAATGAGACGTTCCGCAATACATCTTTTCAATTTTCAAGGGGGGTGTCAGTGTGAGTGTAAGCACTCTAAACTTAATCCTTTTATCTCTATCCTTGCCGCGGGGCCCCCGAAATAAACAGTGACTCTAGTTAGGTAGACTCTGCTGGAAGGGGGACAGTGGCACAGCGACGACAAGCGCAATGAGCAAGACAGGAAACATATATGAATACAGAATTTTGAGTCTCGATATGAAAAGTGACTTCATTCTCTGTGTAGAACAAAAACAATAATATATAACCTAATCATATGTTATATGATTATGTCAGTTTAATATTATGTCAATTGTTTCACTCTGTTTCCACTGCTAATAATCAGACACAAAGTGTACAATGCAGTGTGCATGTAGAGCACAGGACCAAATATATGACGTCAACGTCTTGTGTTTCCAATTGTTTCAATAGATGAAACCAGAACACACTGCGAAGGTTTGACGCTTGTATGAAGCTCTGCCCATTGACCAAGAGAAATAACAAACAAACAAATGAACGCATGCATGAGAGAATTCATGAATATGGATCATAACCATAAGTCGGACAGCACCACAGTCCTATAGATTGTTGAGATGGCCCTGATCCAGCCGTCTGGCTCGCCCTCATCCCAGACGTGTTCAGCAGTGACTGTCTAGACGGTTCACAGAGTAACACGGCGTGAAAGTGTAAAGACACTCGCTTACTCATTTTTCTTTTTCAAAATGACAAGCCTTATCTTTCCATCTTTCCTGTAATCCAAAAATAGACGTCATGAGTGAGTGGGAGTGACAGAGACGAGAGACATCAGTTCTCACCTGCATTAGTCATACAGCATGTGTAACATAGGCTGAATAAATCACAGCCACTGTGTAGTCTCTAGACAGGAACTAAAAACAGAGTATGCAACACCAGAGAACCAGACAGCCAATCCCCAAGATGGAAACTGAAAAATGACTGTCTCCATTGCCCTACAAAGGCAACTGTGAAAACTGAAGAAGGTGGGGAAAAGTTCCCGTTTTAATATGTGGAATATTTAGAATACAACTTTTTTGTTGTTGTTGTTTGTTTTGGGTCCTCATGGGCCAGGGTATCTGGATATTACTCAATCTACAAGAGGCAAGTGCAGCTGTATCCTCTAGACTTGACTCATTATGCTTCTTCACAGTCCTGCAGTAAGATATAAGAATCAAACGATGTGTGGTTAGTAGCTTCAAAAATTTACTTAAAAAGAGTGGATGTATACACATGCATGACTAGAGTCATACAAGCATGGTAAAGTGTGTATAGCCCAAACACCACCTAGGATGAACCAGCAGTACAAAGACGCAAATGGCAATGACAATAATAACTTGTAAAATAACGTAACTAGGGAAAACATTATGACATATGGATGTTGCAGCAATAAATTGTTGGGAAAAGTGTTGGCTTAAAGGGTAAAACAATCCCTGAACTTTCTAGGTAATATAACTAACTAGGTATTATAATAATGTGGTAAAAGCCTTGATTAATAGGCTTAATAATGGAATATCTGTTTAGTAGACTGACAATACAACATGACCGAATAATTTGCAGATGAATATAGTTCTAAGAGGTTTATCATGATATCAAACACAATGGGGCAGTGTGGACACTAATAAATGACTAGCAATTATATGTAATATCCAGATAATAATTCTAACAATAGAAAGCATTTCCGATACAGAAAGAATTACCCCAATCAGTAGCCGTTCTATTACAACCAGCCTGAGCCAAATAAGCAAAAGCTTTATTTTTACATCTTGTGTCCATTTGGTGATGAACGAAAGTACTTAATCACAGACGCTGTTAAAAAATGTATAGTTAAATACAAAAAAAAATTGATAGCAGACATAGATGGATGGACTTGCCCTAAAAACCATATTGTTAGCCAATGACCAATGGCCATAGCAGGTGAGGTATCATCACTATAGAGGGGTGATGCAGGGCGCATGCAGCTCACAGCAGCGGTGGGATTTCCTGGGCTCCGCCAGACACTTCATCTTCCAGGGGAGTTGGAAAGCTACACCCGGGCACTCCAGGTGAAAATCCATCATGGCTATTATTATCAGGGCCCGGCACGGCATCCATCACACAGTTAAGGTTAGCACAACCTCAATATTAGCGTTGGGAAGTGGCTTCGAAGAAGCTCAAAGAATGCACACACACGCATACACATGCACACATGCAGTGTTTCTTACTTCTGTCTTTATTTCTCTCACACAGAGACCAACACCTGGTGCTCTTTCTTCACACTGACACACAGACACACACACACACACACACACACACACACACACACACACACACACACACACACACACACACACACACACACACACACACACACATACACATACACACACCATCATCTTTCTTCTCCTCTGCTCCTGAATTTTTTGCCATCTTTTCACTGTTAGGGAACTTGGAAAGTTGTACTTTCCTTGCAAAGAAGACAGGAGGTCAGCATTTAGACTCCCAGATAGTGTGGTTAAATTACTCTGTTGAGAGAGAATAAGAAGCTTGTCTACCACCACCCAGTGCATTTAAAGGATGGGCCAATAGACCCAATAGGCCAATTTATATTGAAAGTTGATTTATAGTCGTGTTATTCTGCCATGAATGCTTATCAGATAATAATCCACCATATAGCCAAATAAACTACTAGCTACTTAGGGGGGTAGAAATACACATATTTTTGGTACCCCCTACAACCCAACCAATTCAACTGTTTCTCCACATACCACTGCCCCCCTGATCATGAGCTCGTTAGTGTCGAACGAACTGGACCAGAATTATATATATATATATATATATATATATTCTTTTCTTCCTCTTCTTTTCCCCCATTTCTTCTCTCGTCCTTCTTTCCGTCTTCATCCTCTCCTCCTCTTTACAGTCACTTTCCTCTTCCCCATCTCACTCGCTCAACTTAACAATGGCTTCTTATAAAGACGTGTGGAAATCCGCTCAGTTTATAGAGGTTTTGGAGAACCACCAGAATCATTGTGGAGTAGAATGGGGGCTGGGGATTGGGGTATACTTCAGCTGCTAGGCTGAGACAAGAGGATAGAGACTTTAGGAACCATTGTGACGTGAATACTACGTGATTACTTGAAACAAAAACATAGGGCCACCCTTCGAAGAACCCTATTTTTAGTCCATGTTAATGCAGTTGTGAAACAATACTGCACAATACCAGATTGGCAAATCAACAGATGGCATACATAACCGAAAAAGATCAACACATACAGGTGACGCAAAAGCAAACACGAGTTAACAATGAAAAAGAAAACGGCTGCAGAGCGGCATGGAAAAGCTCCGTTGGACTGATATGCGAGCCGTTCCCACCGAGTCTCGAGTGAGCAATGTGGATTGTGCAGCGAGAGCGCCACACCACTGCAACGAGAACAACCCGTCGTTAGTTCCCGGTGCTTTAACAGAGACGTCATACGGGGGACTGATTGCCACTGCGTTGCTCTGCTCATTCACGTCTCATGATGTGCCGTAAAAACAGCAGGAGCGTGCAAGGCCTCCTTGAAGAGACAACGTTGTGAAAGTGTCCATTTGGCTGCTGTTTATTTCCAAACCCTGCATGCGGTACACAGCGCTCTCAGGAGGACCCTTGTCATGGAAGGAACTGTTTCAGAGACCCCAGTCCAGTTTTGCCACGGTCGCGTAGTAGAGGTTCACTCACAAACATTGCAAGAAAATGATGAAAAAATAAGAAAAAAATAACATGTTGGAAAGATATTCAGTTCAAATTGCACAGGAGGAACATATTTTAGATTTAGCATTTTGTGGTTCTTAAGATTAGTTTAATACTTGATTGATCCCGTCTGACATTTTGAAAAGGTTTTCCTATCTGCCAGTGCTGCTAATCTGACTACCATGTTTTATTTATGTGTCTTTCTTTAAGAGGCACAATTTGCAAAAGATGTAGTGTACCCAATATAGATCTTCTATAGCTGTTCTCCCTGACAACAACTGACTCACAGCAGTGTGGTCGTCAGAAGAATATGAATCAAAAGAATACACCAATATTATATCACTATATGAAAAGTAAATGACCAGAACCAATCAAAACAAGATCTCTGAGAGCGACTATTGAGCCATTGGACTGAGACTCCACAAGCATTGAGGATTTGCTCTCTGTACTGCACACTCACCATGCTACAATCATTTGCCAATTATTTTGCAGACCAAACCAACAACCACAATGACAGTCCTAAGCGTAATATTCTGTTGGTGGCATAATGGAGCAATCGGCTCTTTAAGATTTCCACATCACCACATCCCCGTCTCCTATGCTAATTTACTTATTGTATTTCTGATATCATCGTTGTAAATACACAGAGTTACTTTCAGACTGTCACAGGCACTACCATGTCCCGTTCAAAATCGGCACCCCTGTGAAGGCATTCACTGCAAAGAAAGGCTAAACATTGAGGAATGTTTTCAGTGTAAGTGTTAATTAACATGAGATTTGGAGCAGTGTAAAGCAGCCGCAAATAATGTTTGTGTTTATGTGAGTGTTCTACTCCAGATGAGTGAACTATGATTTGAATTGCCTTAACCATCCGGTTACTGCATAAAGGCCAATGATGACGCTTTCTTTTTTTTAGAATCAAAATATAGCTTCTTTACACAATATTACAACAAATCCCTTGCTTAAAGATACTCGTATAACCAACTACCTTTCATCAGCAAACATACATTATTAAGAAAACATTATATGAGGATTGAAGCCCAATCACGCTCCATAGTTTTTCACATTTTTTGTCCTAACCCAAACACATTTCCCCATGTCTTCCCTAGCGCCTTTTATTTCCTCTTCCTCATTCATTAGTCATAGGGTTTTGTTATCAGAAAGAGGTGGAGTCTACTGGCTAAGCTAATTGGTGGATCTCTGTTCATTCTGGGGGTTAGAGTGGGGAGAGGATGCGTGAGGCACACACATCTTCTGTCTCTTTCAAACACACGGCATACTCCTTTAGTTTTGACGGTTCCTGGCAGTTTCTGACTGAACCAAATGCAACTGGTTTTCTGGAAATTCCTGAAGTCTGTGTGTGCCAGTGTGTGTGTGTTTGCCTGTATGTATGTGTGTATTGTAGAAAGTGGCACAGCTAAATAAAGGCACCCTGCCTCAGGTTTGGCAGCGCCTCCTGCTCAGCGATCCCTGGAAGAGTCCCATCACACCTTCGTCCTCCTCCACTTCCCAGGCAGGAGCCTGTTTCTGATGGGTCGGCCCAGCTGCTAGAAGGTCCAGCCAGGGTTGACCTTGCCAAGTCGTCCAGCTAGCCCCGCTGTTCAGCACTCTTACGTTTTTTATGATTGTCATGGCGTCTGGCTGCTGCTCCCCTGGAGGTTAGGGGGTCTCTGGACAGGTGGTGGGTGTCATCTGGAGGGGGAGCTATCAAGCCCTGTCCAGCCCACAGACGGGGAGCAGACTCACCCAGACATGCTGTCTTTGGCTAATGAAAACCACATAAGGAAGCAGGCATGTTCCATGTTGCTGCAGAGAAGGGGTGAGAGAGGAGGCGTGATGTGCAATAGGGGGGGGGGGGGGGGGGGGGGGGGGGGGGAGATTGTGACCAACAGCTCCATCTTTCCCATCTGCTCTCCACTGACTGGTGAGGTGAAGGCTCCCCTGTCAGTGTTTGTGTGTGTGTGTGTGTGTTTGTTTGTGTGTGTGTGTGTGTGTGTGTGTGTGTGTGTGTGTGTGTGTGTTTGTGTGTGTATGTGTATGTGTGTTTGTTAGTGTTAGTGTTAGTGTTTGGGTATGTGTGTTTAGGTGTGTATGAGTCGTCAGGCCAGCTGAAGTAAAGATGTATAATTGAGCGTCTTCATTCACACTCTTGAGTGAAGGTAATTGTAGAGAGTCGGTGTGATTGCACATGTGTGTCCATACTGCATGCATCTGTGTGTGTGTGTGTGTGTGTGTGTGTGTGTGTGTGTGTGTGTGTTTATAATACATACACATATGGCTGTGTGTCCATAGTACACATATGTCTATATCTTACGGACACATGTCGATGTCTTTGCCTTTCAAAAACAGTGTACACTTTTGTGTACAGTGTTAGCGTATTATACCATGGGTATTTCCGACCAGGGAACCTCATTGAGCAGCTAGACCTTTAGAAAATGATCAAATGAGCATAACAGCATGCCTAGTCAGCCCTTGATTCGACCCTTCCACTAGCTTAAAAATGAATATGAAAAGTGCAGTCGCGGATTTAGCTTTTTGTGTTTATATATGTGAATGTATTCAGATTTAGTTGGTAACCATGGTATATTCACAATAAGATTTGCTTGCAGAACTCATGCAAGTGACTCCTTCCTAATTACATCACTGTCGCACCAATAATGACGGTTAAAAACATCTTAGTACTACTTAGGTTACAACACTCGTTTTTTACAATCCTATCTGTGTGAAGAGGTAAAAATATCTGCAAACTTAGTACCATCACTATGAAACTTATTTTGTGTTTATGAGTATGTATGGCTTAAAAAAATATAAGTCCCAACTGATACTGCCACAAACAGTAAACATTTTCTGTAGTGAAACTAACTTCATGTTAAGGGTAACTTTGTTTAAGTTAAAACAAGAACAAACATGTTCGTGTGTGTGTGTGTGTGTGTGTGTGTGTGTGTGTGTGTGTGTGTGTGTGTGTGTGTGTGTGTGTGTGTGTGTGTGTGTGTGTGTGTGTGTGTGTGTGTGTGTGTGTACATGTGGCATAGTCTAAGAATACCAGACCAATGTGGTCTGGACAGGGACTTCTTCATAAATAAATGGAAGAAACTTTGCAATCAATCAAGACAGTCACCTCCCAAATTTTGAGCTAACATCACCTTGAAGGTGTTCTCAAGGACATTCGAAACATGACACACTGACAGACAAATATCCAGTGAATCGAGTGAACAGATTATCGCTGAATATATGAAGTCCCTCTGTCACTCTAGCTCAATCTGTCCAAATGCAAGTATCATTAGATTAGAAATATAATACACTATACCACGCCAAAATTAAGCTATTATCATCACACTGTGATGTCGATAAAAATAATAGTGCAACATGGGAAAAAATATAGTTTGACAGACTGGAAAGAGTAGAGAGCGAGAGCGAGAGCGAGAGCGAGAGCGAGAGCGAGAGCGAGAGCGAGAGCGAGAGCGAGAGCGAGAGAGAGAGAGAGAGAGACTAGTCCTGATATCTGCAGGATGCAGGAGCTCCAACAGAAGCCTAAGCCAATGGCCGTGAGACCTCCACCAAATCCCTGGGGTGGAGCAGGGAAATCCACACCAGTCATGTTCACACATATGCATACCCACATGCATTTATAAGACAAGACCAAACACACATACAGAAATACAAAGCTACACACTTTTAATCAGGGAGATCAAATCTACTGCAGCTGAGAGTAGGAGAGCAGGTAACTTCATGTGAAACATAACCTATAATTAATCAAAATTACCCTATGCTTATTTTCTATTTTATTAATCCATCTTCATTTTTAAATTGACCAAATCTGGTCTAGTCCAGCTCCTATGCATCTACAAATACTACCTTGTTACTACTTGTCCTGCTGAAGACAGATAGACGGCTATACAGATGGACAGACATGGAGGCAGACAGGAATACCAAGTTATCTGGGCTCAGCCTGGATTTTTTGGGGGGTTCAGCAAGCCAAGAGCATAATATTTATCTCAGGTAGCAGGACTCTCACAGGTATGTTGTGTTGACAAATAGGATCATAAGCTTGCTGCGCCTCAGTTCTCGAGCTGGGAGAAGGGCTAGTCAACAATACAATTTGTTATGTGGTAAAAGTAAAAGAGCTATCCTGTCCACCCAATGAAGATGTGTGTTTCTTGTTCCGGGTTACAGACAGAGAACCATTCCTGACCTTTGAGAGGCAGAGGGAGAAAGTGCTTGCCTCTTTGTTTGCGATGCCCCTTTGCACAAAATAAATATCGGAAGGCAAAGAATTTAAGAGCTATTATTTGAGAGGTTAGGTTTCTCAAGGTATATTCTCAAATACATGCTGTGGACAATGAGGAGTTGAAGATCCTAGTTCTATCCTAGCCTCGTGACCAAGGCATCCCCGGAGTTCACTGTCCATGGGCTATAAGAAGCCACATTTCTTTAAGCCACTGCACTCTTCTCACAATAACTACATCTGCCATCGTTCCTGCTCAGCGTCCATCTTCAAATCTCTTTCACTGTCGGACTTCAATTGTCCATTTCTTACTATCTAAAATTCAATTTCCTGTACCTGATTGGTCCTCATCACATGTAACATGATTCTCATTGGAAGAGACATTGCAGAACCAGATCAAAGCCATCTCTTACCCTGAGGCATTGAGCACCTAAAAGGCCTGAATTGGCAGCCTTAAGTGCATATGTGCGTGTGTGTGTGTGTGTGTGTGATTTTGTGTGTCTATCACAGGGAAACAAGAATATATATTTAACAGGCCGTGATGTAAGCATGAAGCATGAATGAAGGCAGTGGCTTGGCTGTGCCTTATCTCTGCCTCCCTGATGACGGGGATATCCAGGCTTAGCATCAGGACTTTGATTGAAACTGCTGCGTGGGGTCAAACAGATTATTTACGGCGGACGCTCCATAAATAATAACAGCCCCATCAGGAAAATATTACCATTGTGATATTCAACATTATACCAGCAACTTACAGCAGTCGGCACATCCCTATAAGCAATGTAGGCATTTGCTTTAAATCTTTGCATGTGCATTCAACATTAATCATTTGTCTGGATAAGACTACAGAATGCCCATTTTACATTGAAAACAAATAACTCAAAGGACAGCAGCTTGGACAATAATAAGACATTCAAGCCCACTTGTGTATCCCCTCCCTGGATGGCAGTGTACAGCAGCAGCACAGGCTGTTAGCCGAGTATTGGTGGTATGCTATATAGCAAGGGAAGCAGGGACAAATGCACACAATGCAATGATCAGGAGGTAAATTCATGGAACAAACAACTTTAGCGCTGAGCTGCCTGCATTCCCAGTTGGCCCAGTATGCCATGTGAGGCTGATGTCCTGTTCTGTGGGACAAAGGTAGATGTAGGGCGCTGGAGAGGGGTTGGGGAACAAGGACAAGTGGAGGAGCCGTGGGGGGAGGAGCTGACCACAGAAAAGGGTTTAGGGAGAGATGGGGGGGGGGTTCTGTGTATAACAGCAGGGCTTGTGCTATCCAGTGCTAACTCCCTGCCAGATTAGGTGTTTCATCTCAGCCAGCTATAGATGTTCCTGTATAGAATAAACACTAACATGGGATAATCTATATTCTGTATGAAAAACAAAGAGTAGCCCTCAAAATATCCCATTGGACAAAACGCCCATTTTGGACGCTTTTGGATCTGTCTTCATGGGTGCCAGCAAAATCCTCCGAACAGATCAGGGATAAAATCCCTATATTATAAAGCCATGCATATGGACAATAGTGTCCTTACCAGAGGAACACAATAATTAAAGAACCGCAAGCCAGTGGCAAGCCTGACAAAAAAAGCACAAATCTACACCTTACTCTATCAATCCAATATGGGGGGTCCTCCTGTATGTTCTGAACAGTGCTGTAGTATCCTGGTTCATCGCCCGCTTCAGAGTAAAATCCTCCTGCTATCATATATAGGCACATACGTACATACTTCCACACACATTGAAATGCAAAGTGAATCATCTTAGAGCAGTCTGTGCAATCATCATCACTATAACCCAGTTGTCACAACAACTAAACAGCCTTTACGCACAGAAAAGGAACAAGGTCACAAACAACTTCCCCTAGCGAGGAAACTAGTATTTTTCAGAAGCTGGCCTTTTTCTTTAGCAACTTGCTGACCACCTGACACCATGATAGGAAGTCTTTCTCTCTCTCACACACACACACACACACACACACACACACACACACACACACACACACACACGTCTAATGCTGGCAGGTCGGCCCAACAGCTGGAGCCTGGAAGAGACTAGGCACAAGAGACAGTATGCAGGAAAGAAGCCAAGGATCCAGGAAGGAGGAGAAGGAGGGAGGAGAGATAAAAGGAAATAAGGGAAAGAGTTGTGGGGAAGAGAGAATATAAAAAGAGAAGGTTGGGAAAGGAGAGGCCACGGATAGATTGTAGATGGAGAGAAGAGAAGAAGGATGGAGAAGGGGAGGGATGGGAAGGATGGAGAAAGAAAATAGGAGCAGGGGCAGCAGTGACCTGGAGGAGGTGAGGTGAAGGAGGGAAGGAGGGCTTCACATAGGACCCTATGTAGCGGGAGGGCTTAATAACCGCTGATGACTCCAGCTTTGTTTGATCTCAGCCCATCCTTCGGATCAAACCGCGCTTCAGATGTTTCTGTAGCGAATGGAAATGTAAAAAGGCTTAAAAGGTGATGCAAAACGTTACAGCTATTATTTGAGGGTAATTTGTTAGAAATGGCCTAGCTATCCATCTGCTTTTAGGGAGTGAAATGTGCTGTGAGAATATCTGTTTTGAAATGACTCATTCATTGGCTAATTTCTGACCAACCAGGGCATCTCTTTCCTAATTGGTTAGGAGAAGCCATCTTGTATGAAGCCATCTTGTCAGTCACTTGTCTACAATCACAAAATGCCCCAAAAATGGGCGTAGCTAGTTCTGGCTGGACACTTTAGTCATGCGCCCCCTATAAGCTGACTGCTAACATGGTCCAAGCTAACACGCACGCACTGATAGGCGGTCAACTTAAGACCTTCCATCTCAAACACACACTCTGCGAAGTTAAGTGTGCTGAGCAGAATATTGCCCGCCATCACCCCAGCCTCCACCTGCTTTGGTTCTGCTCTGTATTGTATGTTACCTATACAATGGGTTGAGATATCTGATGTACCCCATGGGGGATTGTATAGTGCTCCCTGTTGTAAAATGTTGGTATGCTGCTGGTATTCTGT
Organism: Lota lota; assembly: GCA_026745465.1. Classification (NCBI taxonomy): domain Eukaryota; kingdom Metazoa; phylum Chordata; class Actinopteri; order Gadiformes; family Lotidae; genus Lota; species Lota lota. The sequence continues at coordinate 14,576,174 of JACYXH010000659.1, read as the reverse complement.
ATCTGACATCTGCATGTCATGCTTTAAAACCTACAGCAGGGAGCACCAGAAAAGAGTGGAACCATACCGCCAAAATAAATTGTATTACCATTTCATGCAATAAATGGTTAAATCCATGACATGAGTGATTCCTGACAGAAATAAATAAATAGCACAATGTGTCATTTTCATGGATTTATGTATTTATAGAGCTCAATATTAATGTGACACCTCCGAGACAGAGCACATGCATGTCCATGGTAATTCGGACTCACTTTAATAAACTCCACTCAATGACAAAACAAACAGGGCTCCTCTATTGGGCTCCTCCAGACAAAGGACGCAGTGTGGTGAAGTTGAAAGACCAGTTTATTGTAAATGTTTGCTAATGATACATGGCCTGGTGTTCCACATTGCAGTCTAGGAGAACTCTCTTGAAGTGTGTGTGGAGATGGCTGGTTTAACAGGTGTGCAGCCTCACCCAGCCCCAGAGTCCAATCAGACTCGGCCAGGTGAGGCTGCTTAAACCAGCCATCATCCATACACACTCCCACAATCATCAAATTGTTCTTGCTAATTCTGGCATTAGAGTAGCGAATAAGGGCCCTGTTCAACAGTACAACAGTGTATCCCCGAGTTGCTTAAAATCCAACAAAGCAAACTCAATGTTACGGTTCTTATATGAATGTGGCAGCTCCTCCTGCCACACACCATAGTTGGCTTTACTGGGCCCCTCCAACAACCAGGACACAGGAAGAGGTTTAAACCGGTTTATTGCAGGGATGGAAAATGTTACAGGCAGAAAAGGTGTTCCATGCAGGCATGTCAGAGCTCTTGTGAGTGTGTATTGTGATGGCAGATCCCAGTGCTACCGTGATCTGTAGGACGCTACTGAGATCTTTAGGGTCCTGCTGAGCTCTGTAGGATGCTTCTCTGAAATCTGTAGGGTGCTACAGCGATCTGTAGGATGCTACTCTGAGATCTGTAGGACGCTACTGAGATTTGTAGGATGCTACCGAGATCTGTAGGGTGCTACCAAGATCTGTAGGATGCTACTCTGAAATATGTAGGGTGCTACAGAGATCTGTAGGATGCTACTCTGAGATCTGTAGGGTGCTATCAAGATCTGTACGGTGCTACTGAGATCTGTAGGATGCTACTGAGATCTGTAGGATACTACGGAGATCTGTAGGGTGCTATCGAGATCTGTAGGATCCATCTGAATTATAAAGTGTTTTAGCGAAAAGAAGCATCTCTGGCGATTCAAGTATGGCTGCCCTGAGGGAGGAGTGCTAATGTGCAGAACAAAAACATTGTATTTAAAAGTGATGGGCATGTCAGTTGCTTCTCATTTCTCAAAATCCATTGTTTGTGCTCTGTGTATCTTGAATGTTTGGTGTGTGTGTGTGTGTGTGTGTGTGTGTGTGTGTGTGTGTGTGTGTGTGTGTGTGTGTGTGTGTGTGTGTGTGTGTGTGTGTGTGTGTGTGTGTGTGTGTGTGTGTGTGCGCGCGCGCGCGCGTGTGCTTGTGAACTTTACAAGATTATCTGTTTGCAGCAGCTAAAACGTGTCTACATGAAATAACAAAGAGGCTGTTACGTTGCCCAGTGGAGTGTCCTTGCTTGGGGTTGGTTGTGTTTTGGTTCCCGAGAAGATGAACCGAAGGACTTTTCATACATTGAAGCGATTAATGAAGCCCCACACAATGCTCACACACCTACATGTACACACACACACACACACACACACACCTGGTACATTTGTCATAGAATGTGGCGGGCAGCGTTGGGATCCCAGGGGGATTGAGTCCTCCAAGGGGAAAATGATCACCAGAGAGTGGAGACTGCTTTCATTTCTCCCTCTTCTTTTGTCTCATTATGGTGGTGCATACTGAAACAGAAGTGTACAGAGGGAGCGTACTTCATGTGTGCTACACACGCACACACTCATGTGTGCGTGTGTGTGGTTTCGGGGTGTATGCAGAGTTGCTTGAAGGTGAAATGTTGCCTCGCTGAATGGTTGCCCTGTTTTATCTGTGTGATTTACGGTTCTTACCTCAGTCTGCTATCCCAAGCTGGTTCCAATGAACACAGCAACAGGAGTGTTGTGACTCACTGTTATCCAACAACACACGGCTCCATTTCCTCTTTAACACTCGAGAAATGTTTACAGTCAACATATACACTATATTGCCAAAAGTATTGGGACACCCCTCTGAATCATTGAATTCAGGTGTTCCAAACACTTCCATGGCCACAGGTGTATAGAATCAAGCACCTAGGCATGCAAACTGCTTCTACAGACATTTGTGAAAGAATGGGTCGCTCTCAGGTGCTCAGTTAATTCAAGCGTGGTACCGTGATAGGTTGCAGTAAGTCCATTCGTGAAATTTCCTCACTACTAAATATTCCACGGTCAACTGTTAGTGGTATTATAACTAAGTGGAAGCAATTGGGAACAACAGAAACTCAGCCACGAAGCGGTAGGCCACGTAAAATCACAGAGCGGGGTCAACGCATGCTGAGGCGCACAGTGCGCAGAAGTCGCCAACTTTCTGCAGAGTCAATAGCTACAGACCTCCAAACTTCGTGTGGCTTTCAGATTAGCTCAAGAACAGTGTGTGGAGAGCTTCATGGAATGGGTTTCCATGGCCGATCAGCTGCATCCAAGCCTTACATCACCAAGTGCAATGCAAAGCGTCGGATGCAGTGGTGTAAAGCATACCGCCACTGGACACTAGAGCAGTGGAGACGTGTTCTCTGGAGTGACGAATCAAGCTTCTCTGTCTGGCAATCCGATGGACGAGTCTGGGTTTGGCGGTTGCCAGGAGAACGGTACTTGCCTGACTGCATTGTGCTAAGTGTAAAGTTTGGTAGGGGGGGATTATGGTGTGGGGTTGTTTTTCAGGGGTTGGACATGGCCCCTTAGCTCCAGTGAAAGGAACTGTTAATGATTCAGCATACCAAGATATTTTGGACAATTTCATGCTCCCAACTTTATGGGAACAGTTTGGGGATGGCCCCTTCCTATTCCAACATGACTGCGCACCACTGCACAAAGCAAGGTCCATAAAGACACGGATGAGCGAGTTTGGTGTGGAGGAACTTGACTGGCCTGCACAGAGTCCTGACCTCAACCCGATAGAACACCTTTGGGATGAATTAGAGCGGAGACTGCGAGCCAAGCCTTCTCGTCCAACATCTGTGCCTGACCTCACAAATGCGCTTCAAGAAGAATGGTCAAAAATTCCCATAAACACACTCCTAAACCTTGTGGAAAGCCTTCCCAGAAGAGTTTAAGCTGTTATAGCTGCAAAGGGTGGGCAGACTCCATATTAAACGCTACGGATGAAGAATGGGATGTCATAAAGGCGTCCCAAAACCTTTGGCAATATAGTATACATGCACACGTGCACACTCACACATACACATCCCCTCGACAATTATATCAACTATATATGATCATCAATAATAAATAAATAAATCATTGACTAAAATAAATGACGGTGAGGCGTCACAGTTGGAATTTATCTGATATGTCCCATTAAATAAAAGAAGGCATAACAATTTATTTATTTCACATACTGTACATAAGACATACCAGACAGCAGGACAATATTTAGGCCAGACATGTTAAAGTCCTGACAACATGGTTAGAGCAGGTGGGTCCTGGTGTGTGGGGATATAAGGGGTGAAGATCATTCCCATTCTGGTGTTTTCCCTTGCCAAAACAGCAATGCTTCAATTACAGCAACATAACAAATGTGCCTAAAATAGATTAAAGGGTTGAAACTAATCCGTGAAACTGAAACATCTATTTAAATTAAATGTATGACGATATAGTTAAATCACATTGCTAAAAGAAAAGCTGAATATGGTGGCTATGTCTTTTTGACAGAGCCAAAGCGACCCCAAACAGTAATCTGATGAGCTGATCAGACAAGCGATTTAGACCTCACAAGACACCTCGGCTACACTTTCAATACAACTTTGTGATTGGGTGCGCCAGATTGGAACACAGGTCTGACGACCACACTTGACCCTGGAATGCAGTGGCCGGATCTGTTTTCAGATTTCACCTCCCTGCAGAAATACTTCCTGGTATCTTCTCTAATGGTGCTGTGTGGAAGAGAAGCCCTTATGTTGTTCTTGCTGTTTAAAATGGTATTAAATAGTGAAAAGCCTTCGCAATGCGTAGGCATTCTGTTTCGTTACAGGGATCAGTCTGGACCTCCAGTCGCCCACATCACTTTCCAAAGATTACAGTGTAATCGTGGCCAACCAATTGTTGTTATGCTGATTGACTGAAGGAGTTTGTCAAACTCACTAACCTCACATTCTGTCAAACATAATGTGAGGTCACGTGATCAGGATGGACTCCAGACTAGTATAAAACGTTTGGCCGCCAACATTTAATGGCTGGCCTGGGTATGCAGAGTTTACCATGGATTCGACAGGTTTAAAAATATATATAACGCCCGCTGGTGTATGAATGAACGCCCGGTGGTGTATTACAAAAAAATCTCACACATCTCAATTGCAGCTTATGCAGTTTGAACGTCGTTTTTTAGAAAGTTAGAAATGTATTGGATATTGAACAGATATTCACGCTGAATTGGCAATGTTACGCGGGTAACTGAAGATGCGATTACCAGTATGAGTCCCAGTGTGTCTAGCGGTGTATACATACCGAGGAGATGGGAGGAGAATCCTGGCGGGCTAAGTATAGCCATGGGGCGTGATTTTAATGACATAGCCAGTGCGCACATTGTGCCCAGATTGCTATCCACACACCTATGCAGTCCGATCAGAACGAGAGCCTGACCACCTCGGGATGTGGTCTAGCTCATCGGATCACAATGTGAGCAAGATCTGATCTGGGACTGTCAAGATCTGACTGTGATGCGTCCTGGCATGATTGGATGATAAAAGTCGCATTGAAACGACAAGTGTTAACCGAGGGCCTGGACACTTGCTCTAACTCACTAACACTAGACACTTGCTCTAACTCAGTAACACTAAACACTGCCTCTAACTCAGTAACACTAGACACTGCCTCTAACTCAGTAGCACTAGACACTGCCTCTAACTCAGTAACACTAGACACTGCCTAAAACTCAGTAACACTAGACACTGCCTTTAACTCAGTAACACTAGACACTGCCTCTAACTCAGTAACACTAGACACTGCCTAAAACTCAGTAAGACTAGACACTGCCTCTAACTCAGTAACACTAGACACTGCCTCTAACTCAGTCATCCACACACGCACATGCACACACACACACCCTAACAATACAACATAAGAACTTCAAAGAGAACAGCAGCTGACAAGATTCCAACAGTAGAGAAGCCTGATTAGGATTCATGACAGCTAAATTCTGGGGCTTTAATCCTCTCTGTGTTATGCACTAACAAGGATCCCTGCTTCCAGCTCCGCTCTCTTGCTGATGCTGTAGAGTGCACACCATGAGACACCGCATTTTGTGTGTGGGGTTTATGTGTCCTGCTGTTACTGGTGTATCTGTCCTGCTGTTACTGGTGTATGTGGCATATCTGTCCCTGCTGTGACTCTGTGAGTGGGGATTTTTCACAAAGTCCATATGCTGTACAATCAGTTTGAAGCAACAATATAATAGAGAAAGCTGAAGTAATAGAGTCAGCCTCACTAATCTTTCTGGCACGGTTCTAGAGCCGAGGGCTGGCCCAGGTGAAGTATCTCTCCCTCCATGATGCAAGCCTGACCATGGTGGGAGGATAGGCCAGAGGAGGCCCAGCATCGCCAGATCTCAGGTTGCAGGCTGGAGTGTAGAGATGGTGGAGCCAACTATCATTCACTTAACACTGTCTACTCTAATTGCGCCCCTGGAGTCAGCTTCCCATATTCATCCAAGTGGCACCTCTTCTTATGAGAACATATCTTATGTGTACAAGAGGCAGCATGTAAATGATGAAGAGTAGTAGATAAACAACTGATCCTTGGGTGACTCCTTTTGTTACTGGGGCTGTGATGGATCTGTAGTTATTGATGGTGACACATTGCGGTTTGTCAGTTATGAATGAGTGAAACCAGGATAGGGCTGTGCCAGTGATTCCAAGACGGTCTGCAAGTCTGGAGAGGAGGATTGAGTCGTTGACGCTGTGAAAAGCTGCACTTAATGTCCAGGAGAAAAAGGGTGTTGAGGGTACCAGAGTCAGAGGAGAGTAAGAGGTTATTTGTGTCTCCAACCACACACTGCCTGTTGAGAGAGATGCATTGATGAATTTAACAGTGACAGGGTAAAGAGCAGGGAGACCGTCCTTCATCAGAGATACAGCGCAGGGTCCAGAGCAGAGGTGGATGAGCACATGCCACCCACCACGTTATAGACAGATAGAGGGTAAATTACCGGTTCAAAAGAACACACTCAAACACACACACGTATGCAATTATGAACACACATGCACAGAAACACACTCACATACACAATCACACTTAAGCTACCATATCTGTTGAAGCCATTTTTCAGATTTGCCTTATTAATCCATTATTATGTTGCATTTTCTGTTGTGAATTAAGCTGATTATGTGTTGGAATGTCTGGTGTTGAGGTTTTGTTGTATTGTTGGTTGTTGCTATGATTGTGTGCCTTTAGCACAGGTGAATAGGCGTTCACAGCAGCAGAAAGGCAAGCAATTTTCAACTGCACAACTATGAGTTAACTGACGGTGTACCTTTTGTTCGAAGTTGAATATATTATTTATTTTCTGTTTGTTGTACAATAAAGGCAGAATCATGACAGTGAGAACAACAGAATGTGCAGTGATTTACTGACTGCCCCTCCATGAATCCAGACCTATCCGAACATGAATGCATATATGCACTCACCCACACACATACACACCCCCACTGAGGCATCTGCAGCTTCTGATATTCTGATACAGCCCCAGCCGCTCCATAGGAGCTCCATAGCTCCTATGGAGAAAACTGTTCATGAAACATTTATAGGGCAGCTACAGATGTCCAGTGGTGCATGAAGCTAACCAGCTTCCCAACTGATATTTGTAACATGGGGCACTATTGTTTATCGACTATAGCGGCTGCGTCATAGGCGACAACTCTTCATTTCATCATAGCTCTAGATCTCCCAATATTAAGGTGATGGGTATAATTAAGTATAATTGTGACAACTTCAAACTACACCTTCAGGCTTCCACATTCCACCAACAATAAATCTTACTGGAAAAGACACACACACACACACACACACACACACACACACACACACACACACACAATATGCACAAAAAAATGACATAAATCCTTTGATGTAGAATTCCTACTCATGGACTACTTCTGACTTCAGTGATCAGCTCACCTTATTTCTGACTATCTCTAGCAGCTTGGAAAATAGGATGTTAAGAATCCCATATATTCATCATAATAAGTAATCATATTTGTTTTTACTTGTATTTAGATATATGTATACAATATATATCAGTAGCTAAGACATTTAGTCAAAACAAAGAACACCTCACCAAGCCCAGGGGGCGTGGCGTGTCGTGGCGAGACGAGACAAACTGGTCAAACTGGTCTGAAGGTTATTCCAGTCTGTCTCGCAAAGGGAATACCCTCAGTTTACCATCATAGCCATCAAACTCTCATTAGCCAGCACTAAAGTCATCACCATTAAGTATGCACTAACATCGTCCCGTCTATCTGAGCCGTGCGGCCGACACTCTGGGTTTTGATGGATCTATATCAAGCTGAATGTTCTTTGGCTGTGCAGACACACGTCAGGGCACCTCATCCCCTGCCATGTTAGAACAAATAATATTGAGATAATACTTTTGTAATATTAATAAATATGAATAATTATTAGGATCATTTTTGTAAGTATTATTCATTAACTAATAATCACATTTAATTAATTAATAGTATTTGTTTAATGTTTGTATAAAATCGACTTCTACTAAAGACTTTGAAACTGGTGAAGGCTCTCTTTGCTTGCCTGTTTAGTCGGTCAAATACGTTTGGGAGGAGCACAACATTTTCATTTGAAACATTTAGCCAACATTTATCATAAGAATAGTTTAAATGCTTAAATAGCTTTTCACTCACTTTGTTCTGACATTGCTTCATAAAGCTGTTACTGCTTCTCTACTTTATCAAATTCTGCTTCTTTGTGCCCTTGGGCAAGGTTGTTGCTCCAACGCCATGGCTTAGAAGTCATCTTCAGTCAAAATGGTGAAGGGTAGGCCTACATGTAGATCTGAAACATCACGTTTGTTCGCAAAGTAATCCCATAATATTACAAAAAAAAAGGTCATAGTGATCCACAAAGTACCAAAATAAATCAATATAATTCATAATCTCTTTGTCATTGACCTTTCTGTCTCTGGGCTCTCATATATTGGCTAATGTCCTTTCTTATAACAGAGCCAATCATGAGACGCCTCCAGAGATGGATAGCACTCATCATTCTATCATTAAGCGCAAAAAGCCAATCTCAGAAACATCCATTCCTAATCTTAACACAAACCTCAAAGACACCGATCTTTCTCCCTGGATTATGTCCTTTTAATATTATCAAATTCTATGCACTCTTGTCCTCTGATTCAGTAGCATGAGCTAAATGCAGACTTTTGTTGGCTGTGGAAGAGAAGACAGATATAACTCCTGGACGAGTATAAAGATGCTAAAGATCTACTGCAGCCCATTCATTTTAATGTGACGACTGTACGACTTGTCAGACATTAACATGTGATTTGTTTAAGGTCTCCTCTTGTAATAAGTAATATAAGTGGCCAAAGTAAAAAAAGGACTATCATCAAAGATTGTGATAATCAGAAAACCTGTGGTTAAATAGTGAATATTTAACAGCAACTGGAAATTACAGTAGCTGTTGCTGCTGTAGCAGTAGCTATAGCAGTAGCACAATGCCAATTCATAATGATCTGCAGAGTGACCAGCCTGCTGCATGAGAACCCTTATGGTAGAATGATGAACCCACAGGGACACAGAGATATGGGGAACACAGTGGGACAGAGATATGTTAAACACAGGGACATGTGTTGAACACAGGGACATACGTATATGTTGAACACAGGGACATATATGTTGAACACAGGGACACAGCGATATGTGGAACACAGTGGGACAGATATGTTAAATACAGAAAGACATATGTTGAACACAGGGACACAGAGATAAAGTTGAACACAGGGACACAGAGATTTGTGGAAACAAGGTCCACTGGCAACACAGCCTCCAAGAGGCTGGAGATGAGATATGGAGGGAGAGAGATAACAAAGAAAGAAACAGAGCTCAAACAGCAGCTTGAATCCAAAACATCAGAGAATCAGTGTGTGTGTGTGTGTGTGTGTGTGTGTGTGTCTGTGTGTGTGAGCGTGTGCATGCGTTTGTGTTAGTTAGTGGCTCGACTGAGTAGATGTTGTATCTTTTATGCATACTTTGATGATGTCATCACAGGGGAAACAGGAAGTAACCAGTAACCTACCACCCAGGGGGAAAGGAAACATCAGGTCATTATTTTCTGAATGTAAAGAGCTGGAAATCTCTAACGTTAAAGATGTATGACATCACACTGTGAAATAACGCTTTCATCAGCTTGAGAGTGAGTTAACGAACAACAGCTAGAAATGAAATAACAGAATTCAAACTACACCAGTTTTGAAGACAAAATAAATATGGTAAAATATCTCCTTAAAATGAAATAAAGATGATGTTGGAAACATCAGAGAGATATGTGTTGCAAAGCATCGCCCGGTCCCAGTCAACTCCCTGTCTACTTAAGCTTTGACCCTTATGAAACCACCTCCATGCTGAAATGTATATTCCTGAGTCTGCAGACACCAGAGGAGCCGCGCAACACATTCTCCTCATGGAGCTGTGGAATCCCCAATTTCCTCCCTTCCCCATCCTCCACGGCAGGGGCACAGCCTGTGTTGTTTTATACTGCACGATACTACCATCCATCAACACTGCTGTGTGCGTGCGCGTGCAAGCTTCCGTGTGTGTGTGTGTCCGTGTGTGTGTGTGTGTGTGTGTGTGTGTGTGTGTGTGTGTGTGTGTGTGTGTGTGTGTGTGTGTGTGTGTGTGTGTGTGTGTGTGTGTAAGGGAAGAGTGTAGACTGAGATGCAGCATACTACGGACATCAGAGCAAGAGGCCTATTAATAAATCATTGTTCAGTGACGGCAGTGGCTCCTCTGTCACCTTCATTGTTACAAATCTATAACGCTGACTTCCTCCATGCCGGTTGCAGAAAGAAGGGTGGTGTGTGTGTGTGCGTGTGTTTGCGCGTGCTTTTAAGGAATGAGGGAAAACATTACACATCACGTACATATCATGATGACATGTGATATTTGTTTTTATATTTACTTATGTACAATGTGGTCAAATGCATGCACTGTTTATTTTAAATTGATATGTCTGGTATGTGTGTGTGAGATTGATTCCTGCTAGATATATAACTCAAGAATATTATAAAATAGAATTGAACTTCACCAAACTCAAGATCTTCACAATTTTTGCACACAGCTATATCAGCTATGCTGATGTAGCCACCCGATCTGGTCCAACTAAATCTTCTCAACTGAGCCCAAATCAGATAAGAGACATAATTAACTACACTTTGATAAACGAATGTGCTAAAAAATGAAAAAAATGGGAAAACATAGCTTATTATCTTTTTTTTCAAGAAACAAATAATTAACAGATTTAAGTAACGTTACAAACTGCATAACAGGGAATGCTATACTTTTTTCTAAATCTTATTATTATTCTTTTTATATATTTTCCTTATGTCTCTTGTACCCGATACTATTTGTGACTATATAAGTAGTTGGAATATTCAGGGCTTGTTCTCTGCCACCTTTTGTCTGAAATCAGTAAACCCTGAATTCGTACAGTGTAAGAAATAATAATTCTGAACGATTGTTGTACCCTCTGTAAAACACGACATCCCAAAGAATGGTAGAGTTTCAGGTGATATACTAATATATATACTAATATATATATATACTAATATATATATATATATATACTAATATATATATATATATATATATATATATATATATATATATATATATATATATATATATATACTGTATAAAGAAGAATACAAAAACTCCCATCTCACCAGTGCAACATACTGGATTAAAATAGACAGACATATTTTAGAAAATGTAGTTTATTTATGTGCGGTTTATAACCCCCCCCCCCCCCTGAAACTCTCCCTAGAAGACTTTGAAGAAATCCAAAAACAAATAATCCACTTCCAAAATGTAGGTTCAGTCATACTATGTGGAGATTTAAATGGCAGAACTGGAAGAGAACCAGACTATATTGATATGGACGGAAACAATCATATATTCAGACAAACTACTCCTTTAAACCAAAACTGCATAACCACAATGAGAAAATGTATGACAGTGTACTAAACAAAAGTGGTAGACAGACTGGGACTATACATTGTGAATGGGAAGATGAAGAGAGACTCCCTAGGTAAATTCACATACTGCTTTAGGCTTGGTAGCAGTGTAGTACCGGTAGATTGTCATTACTGGCATTGAGCCAGGATATATCAATGCATTTGTAATCTTACCACAACTCCCCTTATCAGACCATAGCAAAATGACCATATATCTAAAAAAAATCAGTGACAAACACTGTGGATCCTACCACGCAACATGTTTCCTCTCCCAACTAAATGTAAATGGACAGAAGCCAGCACTGATGATAACACTGCAGCACAACACTGTGATGAAGTCCAAAGCATGCTGTATACACTTTTGAACACCCAATATCATCCTGACAAAGAAAACATAAACCTAGCCACACCACATTTAAACAATATATTCACTCAACTGGCTAATAGATCAAAATTAAAAACACATTAAGAGAGATTGTTTGCCAGAGAATGTGCTTCATCTAGAAAAAATTTCAGAAAGCTGTCAAACAAAAAGTACAGAAACCCAAAGTACCAAGGGGGGTGCCTTGAATACATACAGGCCTTCAGACAGTATAAAAACTGCTTTGTATAAAAAAGTCACAATGTATGGAGAAAGAGCTTGAAAAACTTGAAAAAGCCTTTAGGGAAAACAACTTCTGGCATTGTTGGAAAAAGGTATAAACAATTCACAAATCAGACTCTAACCCAATTCAAAATTAAACATCTGGAAAGAATACTTACATACAAAAATCCAGAGGGCCAAGAATTCCATATCAGTCGCTTAAAATGCTTACAATTAAAATTGTCCCAATGTGAAAGAGGTGAAATAGAGATAGAGTCTCTCTTCCTCATAAACTGCATCAAATATAATGAAATCTGAAAATTTTTACAAAGAAATTTCCACATTTCCCAAACCTCCAAAAAGACCAGATACAAAAACTCCTACTTGGTGAAAATATAAACACAGCACAGCTGGAAGGGGAGTTTGCATCAGCATGTTACAGAGAAATAAATATTTCCTCATGAAAAAAAGAGAATGAAAGAGTAATATAGTCACATGTTTTTAAGAGTGTGTGTAAGAGAGAAAAAACATCCCAAAACAATGTCATCCTATACGACCATTTATTATCCAGATTATTCAAGTCATATAATCCACATTTGACATGTTTTTATGTTTCGTTTTTAACCAGTGAAATGATTGTTTTGATGTCAACACAGCAGAGTAGCTTAGCAACCCCAGGGTTTTTTTTTTTTTTGAAAGGGCTGTCTGGTGTATTCTCTTGACTAGAATTTATTTATTCTATTACCATTAGACCACATGATCTTAAACCTAACATTATAACCTCATTGGACCACACATTCGTAGTGCTAATACCAGTTCTGACTAGTTTGATGCTTCATGCTTCAGAGATGCTTCATGAACCACCTCCAGAGTGCATGTCCGTTTACCTTGTATCTCTAAATAAACTATTGTGTTGAACCTTTACCACTCTTCGAGTCATGCCTAGCCCCGAAACCACAATACCTGAGGCATCAAAATAATGCTTCATCCCTCCCCAACACTCTAGTGGTCACAATAGGAGTCTGTTTCCGTCTGACAAGTGTTTCTGCTATCTTAGTGTAACACCTTTGAAAACGTCTGGAGAGAGAAACTATTTTCTTTTCACTTTTTTCCCCCTAAGTAAGAGTTATTTATAAATGTGTTGTTATAGTTATAATACACAGTTCCTGCAGGCTGCGGATGTACAACACAAAGAGTTGTCATACTGCCATAATACTGTCATAATTAATGAAATCTTATGATAATTAATTATTACTATAGTTGTTTGTTATTGTTTGTATCACAACCCCTATACTTGGTGTTTTACATCTACACATTGAATACTTGTCCCTGATTATTTTTGGCCACTTTTGTTGACCCCTCACAAGCAGGAGACAACCCAAAAACATCAGAAAGTTTTTGATTTACTCTTCACAAAGTTTACGATTAATAAGCTGCAATTGTGTATTTTACTCTGACTTCACTGACGGAGCTAATCTGTCTAATCTGCTTTCATCGATTATAGCTAACTCAGTCAAATCAAAGATCTTATAATAAGAAGACCTGAACCTTTTACAATATTTATTTTATTTTATCAGATTGTGGTAATTTCCTCAAGTACTTCGGCCCATGCCTAGATGGCTGCCAGCTACTCGTCATGTACAAGCTACGTTCACTTATTTAGAGATGCTGTCGATTTCAATATCCAATGCAAGGCTAAGTAGCATAACAGCTGGCATTGGCTTCTGATAGCCTTATTAACAACATGCTAATCATGGTTGAGTTTCTTTGGTTTATTAGCTGGATTAGCTCGGGATCTGCCCTCGGGGCTGTGGGCAGATGGAAATGAGGCGATTTCCTTTCCCTGTCCTCTCTATCTTATCTTTAACTTCTCCAACCAACCAACTACAAATCCACCTGATCTCTCTCTCTGTTGATTCTTCCGTTTCATCTTCTTCTGCCTCTTTCGCCTACGCTGGGAACCAGACGAATCTCGCAAGCTCATGTTTCATTTGATGATGGTGCAGAGGAGCGCCCTAGAGGCAATTTCAATAACAACAAAGATGGCTGCCGCTGATTCCGCTATCGAGACAGTACTAAACTAACTGGATGGTATGTTTTCACTAAAAGAAGAACAAATGACTGCACTTAAAGCTTTTGTTGAGAAGAAATATGTTTTTTCGTCGCTCAGTGCTGCGTCACCTGTTTCGTTGCTATGATTGGTTGTGGGCCTTTCGCGTCCAGAGGCATTTTGGTCTGCGCCTGTTGGTGACGCCCCTTGGAAATCGAAAATGAAAGGAGAGGTTCCAGACTAATTACAGTTTGCAATTTGTTTGCCCTATAAACAATAACCCCAGACTTAGGCCTACTCTTTTTACACTTCCCCCCTCACTCCGTCCACTCCAACCTGACTGAAAATATCAATTTAGCGCTCAGTGGTCAAAGCCTCTGACAACCAGTCCGAAAATATATATCTTTTATATGTGTTTTTTTTATGTTTGTTTATAAACCCAAAACAGGAAGTCAAGAGAGAGAGAGAAGTCAACTGGTCCCGGGAGTCCTTACTCTCAATCAAATCTGATAGCCCAGCTAGATCAAAATTTAGAATAGGACAAGAGAGCCTGGAGGAAGACCCAAACAATTTTGACAAACGGCAGTGAAGTGCGGCCCATCTGAGCTGTGAATACGGCGCATCCCCAGGCGTTTTGAAAAACGCCCTCATTTTAATTTCAAAACTTTTTCAATGTTGTTGTTTTTTTAAATAACAATCATGTTTGTCTTAAAAAAAACACTACAGCAAATGTTGGTTTTCCTCAGATTATTTTAATGCCTCGCATTTGGAAACACCTCCCATTCACTTTGTATTGGACGTGTTATCGAGTGGGGCAAGGGATTGTGGGAAGGCTCGCTTGGGGGCGGGGATTCCGTTGCGTTGAAGGGGCGGGACAAAAGTTGAACTTCAGTAAACCTTATGCAAATGAGCACGTAGTGCAGCGCGCGTACGGCCGTGTGATTGGACAATCGACATTCTGTGAGTACTGGCGGACCGTACGGACTTCATTTCCTGGTTTTAAGCACTTCCATCGACAAAGTGGTAAACTCCCACAAGCAGCAACTAGAGTGGGTGCATGGCGAAGACACGGGTTGTCAATCGCGTGACCACGCGTTTGGTGGGGCTGGCCCGTCATTGATGAGAGTGGAAGCGTTTCCTTACTCCACGACGCAAGTCTACGCAACACGACGCGCGTCCAGTTTAGCATTATTATTTTTTTTTTACTGCATTTAAAGTATAAGTAGGTGCATTTAAAGTATAAGTAAGTGTTCAAATCGAATAACACCATGAGATACATTTTTTATAAGGGTTTAGGGCTAAGAGTTCTAGGAAGGGGGGGGGGGGGGGGGGGTTTATCCTCATGGTTACGACCCATGCCATCTTTGTTATATATTTGTTGTACCTTCGTAGTTGAAGAGTGTATAATAAGCGATGAGGTATATGAAATAAGCCACACACTGTGTGTGGTGTTCAACTATAAGTGTCCAAGAAACTGAACCCTCTCTCTGATGAGGCCATGAACCTCAACTGCTGACCAGACGGAGCGTGTCCCACGTGTCCTTTCGCCACCAGTG
Source organism: Lota lota (assembly GCA_026745465.1). Lineage (NCBI taxonomy): Eukaryota > Metazoa > Chordata > Actinopteri > Gadiformes > Lotidae > Lota > Lota lota. The sequence goes on along the minus strand of JACYXH010000659.1, from coordinate 14,560,574 downwards.
GGCGTGTATAAAGCCTGTGCTTCTGACAATGCTGCCAATGTTGTAAAAGCCCTCCAGAACACAGGTTGGCTCAACCTATTCTGCTTTACCCAAACCCTGAACCAAATTGTGCAAAGTGGCATTGCCTCCATTAACCTACAGTGGACAAATTAAAGGCAATAGTTGAATGTGTGCACTAGAGCACAGTTGCCTCTGAGAAACTGAGGATCACTCAAAACCAGTTGGGGTTACCAGATTTGCGTCTCAAGCACGATTGTCCAACTCAGTGGAATTGAACTTATTACATATTGACAAGAATATTTGAAAACTGAAATGCTGTGATTACAACCCTGGCTTTAACTGGCAACCCAATATCCAGGTGAGTGGGAAGAAGTGTGTGAAGAAATTCCACATGCGTGCGACGTGCTGAAGCCCATTGAAGAGGTCACAGTTGAAATTAGTGAAGATGGATGTGTGTGTGTTATTAATGCATTGCCATGTGATAATACTGTAATTCTGAAGGCCTTATTTTCACTTGCACAGTCCCATCAAAAAGCCATAAACCTGTCAATCAAGCTTTAGGCTACTGCTTGTCTGGCTTGACCTAGGTCGTTATCATTGGAACTTGTTTTCAGAGGAGCTTCAAAGGCTTTAGCTTACTGGTTCCAATCTAAGATGTAATATATTTGTGTCACTGTAATTAAAAGGAAAATAAAATACTCATACTACAACTAGAAATTTTGCATTCTTATTTTCAAACTAATTGTTTTGAAAATGCTTATTGTATAACTATTACTACTTGTAATGATAATATTAATAATTACAATACAAATGTTCATATTATTAGGTGGCCTTATCTTTCTATTTCTCTCAGTTATGTGATTGCTTCAAAGGTGATTCTTTTGGCAAGAGGTCTGCAAAAGTTAGATGCAAACCTCCAACGAGCTGCTGGAAACCTCAGAGCCTGTGAAGGAATTGGTGAACAACATTTGCACACAGATGTCACACAGATTCCATGTTTTCCAGCAGCGCAGGACCCCAGGTTCAAGATAAAAAGCCTTCCGGCAGGACGGAGCCCCAACACCCTTGCATTACTGCAGCGAGGGTGACAACCAGTAGGCTGAGGGAGAAGAGCAGAGAGCAGCAGCCCAAGAAGGGAGCTCCACACATCTTGTACCATCTGGAGTGCCATCTGGAGAGACTTTGATGAGAATGTCTCTAGGCTTGTGACAAGCACTCGTAATCCTACGGCAGATTCTGTACTGGAGGTATGTGCATTTGTGGGGGAGCCTCTAGTACCCAGGTCCTCAAACCCCCTCATGTGCTGGCAAAATCGAGGGGGTGGTCTATCCCAGACTGTGAGGTTATGAAGAAGATACTCTGCACTCAGAGAGTCTTCAGCAAAAAGGGGCGGATCATTTCGGAGAGGAGAAGTCGGCTCAGTTCATCAAAGGTCAGCGAGCTGGTATAGCTCAATGCAAACCTGCAGTACATTTCCAATGAAAATCTTCCTCTTCACCTGGCAGATGTCAGCGACCTGCCCATCCAAGGGCATGTGTACAGGGCCACCTCCCTCTTCCTATTTCCATCATCCTGCTTGGATTATAATATATGTTGGTGAAACTAAACTTCTTAGGAGCATTATAGCATTGTGCACACACTCCATCTTTAGTTGTCTCAGATCTGTTCGGCAGTTGCCCCAGTGGATGGATGTGCATATCCTATTTTTTCAGAATCAGTTTAGTCTCTTGACTTTGTATTTGTTTTGCACTACAGTTAGGCTATTTATTTTATTTTTGTTTGCACATTTCACTTAATGTTTTCTTCTTGATATTTTTACTTTACTTTCTTGTTTTCATTTCGGTATAATACAGCTTTAATTTGTTTACTTGACAGGGAAAATGCACATTACATATATTGCACCAGATATATCCATCTTCAGTCCCTCTGCATAGGTCATCGGTGACAGACAATTCGGAGCAGTAAGAGTTATACGTAGTAAGATTCCATTAAATTACAAGGCAATACATAATCTAAAATACAATACACGGTGAATGTGGGCCTTGATTCTCAGTCTCTCAAGCCTGCCCCTCTCCCGCTCCCTCTCTCATGTGTGTTGTTTGTGTGTTTAATCTACTCATCTTTGTCGGTTCCATAGTACTTTTGTGTTCAATCTGCTTATCGTTGACAGTTTGAAAAGTATATTTATAAGTCTAACCCTTTCATAATCTCCATAGTCATTAATGTAAGTACAATTTACTTAGTTTTTCTAAAGAATTGAACACAATCGACATAAACAGCATCATAATACGAACAGGTATTTATTTGTTAAATACACATTGAATACATATTTACCTAAACCAATGGGTGACATCACGGATGAATGAATGAATCGTTTATTTACATACATTATGAAGAACAAAACTTAACAATTGTGTGGATATGCAACTGACAAGACATCATACAGTAATTGACTCTCCGCAAACCAATTACTTATACAGTATATGTAATAAATCATTTTTCTACCTACATTTTCTAAAATACTTGAAAAACTATTTGTTAATAGATATATAGCAACAGCATTAGATAAGAACTGTAGGTGTATTTATTGATTTACGTAAAGTGTTTGACACAAGCTATCATTCATTATTTTTGCAGAAATTGGAACAATATGGTATAAGAAGTTTCACACAATATTGGTGAGGAAGTTAATTAAATAATAACTATTAATTATTATTAATGTAAAAAAATTGAATCAATACTTTTTTGAGTTAGAAATTAAAGCCTTCCAGTTTGTATTGATTTCTTTTTATCAAGAGTATGTAATTATAATTTAAGAGCGTTGTGTATCATTGAAACAGGTCAAGTGAGCACCAATGTAACATACAGATGCGTTTCAGTTTTAGGAGTCAAACTATGGACTGGTCTTAGTGACAAATTTAAATTGTGTAGCTCTGTTGAGTTTTAAAAAGCTTTAACATGTCAAAAATAATTAAGGGTTACAACGTTAAATGATTAAAATGTAAAATAATAAAGGATTCATTTTTTTACTAACGGCAGTAATTAATCCGTGCTGCTGATGTTCTGGGATATTATATGGATTGTATAGGATACGCAAAAAATATGCCTTGGGCTTCAGCTTATTCCTTTTCAATCATGATTGTGTGAATTATTTCGTGTGAAATGGATTGGTGTGAACATTTATGATGATGCTGGACCCCTGCTGGACCCAAGTCTCAGCACAGCGGACTCAATAAGCCATGAATGTGCAAAACACAACAGCTAAAATAACAGCGGTGATCAAGCGTCCACCTGTAACAATACAAATATTAGTTTGACATTGTGCAGCCCCCAGCTGTGGGAATAAAATGACTCGTCATTGAAATAGCTCAATAACAACTTTTCATGGGTAACCTTTCTCCTACCCTGAAAGGCTGAAACTCTGCCTGGTCGTCCTACAGATGTAAACATTCCAATCCAATAAACTTTGCTTGGCTGACCGTAGCGTTTGTAGTAAGTATTTGGATTAAAGTGACTTTAGTAGTGTAGTAAAACAAAAACAGAATCTAGGATCGCTAAAGATCACTATCTGGACAACATAGCTGCTCCCCTTGTTGGGATAGTAGCAGTACCAAAAACAGAGTGTAAGTAAGTAAGCAATTAACCAAATCCAATAATTTAGGCATCTTGTAGCAAGACTGTCATAAACCTTTATGAACTCAGCACGGTCTCTATCATTTATGTTTGTTTCAAATGGTTTACTTATGATGTGTCACGTCCAAAGACGACCTCCTTATTCATAGCCTGTTAGCAGTGTAATGGTTATCAGCTGTAGACCAGATCATATTCATTACAATTTGATTCAAATGATCCAATCCCATTTTTGAAGTACTACAATCTTCAATTATCAATACATATAGTAATGGGAGCTTAATGATTTGGTTCGCTAGGTTAAGGCGTGGAACTTTGTTCAATTAGACAATTTGAGGTGAGTTTGTTCCATGTGCATTGGACGCGACTTATTTTTTGTTTAATTGGAAACAAATTACCATGGTAAAAGTAATACGATAACTGTGGTATGATGTTATTAAGGTGTAAGTGAACCCCCTGTTTCTGCTCAAATTTCAAACACTGAGATTTAAAAAGAAAATGTGTTTTGGGCTGAGAGTTCTAGGAAGGAGAGGGGCTCGTTCATTGTGTAGGAGCGTTACAATGAGCAATGTTGTATATGAAATGTGCCACACACCGTGGCGTATACTGTGAGTGTCCGAGAGGCTTAACCATCTTGGATACAACCAGCATCAACCACTGCATAGACAGAGCTCAACACATCCACACACACCTCGCTGCCTTATTTTAGGAACAGTGGCAAAAGGCCATAGATTACTGTGTCGACAATCATAACACATTAACACGAAAAAAAAAAGGTTTTGACTTCACTGGCCCTTTAATTGTGAACTTTTGAGACCAGAATTCATTTAAATTGTTACTGATAGTGACCGATTTTTTGGAGAAGTGAAGGACCTCTAGAAAGGGTGGATCCCACAAATGATGTCTCAGTCATGGGGCCCCACAAGCTAATATAACCAAGAATGTGTATGTGAATGTGTGAGCGCACTTGTAATATAAATGTTTTAGTTAATTTGGCTTGCGAAAGGGCCCAGACCCCCTCCCTGTGGGTTGGCCACGGGATTTTAAATTACGCTGCTGGTTTAAAATATATTTTTTAATTTAGTCACATAAAACAATTGATCAGACTAGTTACTTACAAATCACACCAACATTTCCAGCAACCTGTGGGGATTCTTTATCTTTATTATGTCTCGGTAGCCATTTTGTGTTGGTTTAAAGTTGTGTAATGAAAGGAAAACTGACGCGCAAGTGTCTTCTTGTACCTTTAAAAAGGGGTTTCACATGGACAGAGCGAACGCCTTGTTATTGGCTGCGCCTCACAATTTAACGAAAAACTTACTCCACACCACCTGGTCGCTTCCCTGGTGTGGTTCGGCTCGCTTCGCATCGCCATCCTCGGCTCCTCCCAACTTTGCCTTCCTGCGCCTTCTTTCATTAGAAATACATTGGATCGCGCCGCCTCGGTAGCCAAAGCAAAAGCCTGGTGTGAACTTATGTATTGAGTCAAAGATAAAAGTGCAGTTAACAGAAGCTGCTTTGATTTACTTAACACTACTTGCTTATGTTATGCTTTTAATTGTATACCTATACACCAGAACGCCAGGACTTGGCATCGCCTTATCAAATCCATTGAAAAAAAAACCTGAATGCCAATTGGCTAAGCGTTGTCTACATGAAGCCATGTGTTTCTACACACACACACCCACACCCACACCCACACCCACACCCACACCCACACCCACACCCACACACACACACACACACACACACACACACACACACACACACACACACACACACACCAAATAGTAAATCAGTGGAACATCAACTCAAATATTCAAAATAAAATTGGAAAACAAATCGGAGCCGGCCAATTACGTTACAGGACTTTGCATAAGAGAAGCAGTGATAACAAGTATCCGGTAGATCAGACAGACACCTATTTTTCCATAAGACAGTGTGGACCAGTTTACTGTAGATTGCATCAGGCTCATTCAAATTCAATGGTAGTGAGTCTGGACAAGCACTGAGTGAAACAAACACCATCCATTATGCAACTGGGCTGCAGAGGATCTAGTTCCTCTAGATGTAGTTTAAGCGTCCTCTACCTCTTGTTATCTGCTTTGTTACAGCACCACAGAGACCAACATGTTAGTGTACGGCATAACTGTATAACATCAGGCCAGAGGGCTTTAGATTCATCACAACAATGCAGGAAGGTGTTTGCAGACAACCTTGAAGTAGAATCACACCATCTGATGGAACATCTCCACATATGTATGCACTCAGTGGGTTGGTCATATTCTCATTTCATCAGTCTTGCTGATGTTTGCTGGTTCAAAACCTCTGGCAGCAACTTGCAACACACCTTCCATGCTTCCTCTGTTTTTATGGTTTATGGATATTTCTGTAAAATAAGACAACGTGCAAATATCTGAGGATGCGGTTCCTTATCCAACCACAACAAAGATATTCTCGCAAACTACTTGATACAGATCCAGTTGTATGCTTGGGGAAAGTGTTGAATTGTATATACTCCATTTAGAAGCCCCTCCATTGAATCCTTCAAGAGTTTAAGTATTGCCAGAAACACGGAAATGCATCATCAAAAGCACTGTTCATTAAAGATTGTTCATTCATGTGGTGATTATTAAAACAATCACTGTAAAGAAAGGTTTTAGTTCATGTCCAAACCAACTTCAGCTCATCCTTCTATTTGCTTAAAAGCAGCCAAGTCAGGACACACATGACCCTACATGACACACCCACATGACACACATGAACAGAAAATAGCATCAAATATGAAGTGGAAACATGACCCTGCCAACATCTAGCACTGTGAGGGCTTCAACCTATGTTCCATCCAGAACCTGGAAGCCACATCTGGCCCCTAGCGGGCCATCACTGAGCAGCAGTCCAAAAACATCCCTTCCTCCAGAGGGATGGCGACCAATAGCATCAGGGGTTGGGGGTGTGAACATCAAGCGTTTTGGGGGTGAAAAAAAAACGAAAATAACTTTTAACAGGGTCACAGCATTTGAGTTTTCAAGTTTGAAAACGGACAACTAGATTACAAAAAACTGAACTAGAATGTGAGAAAGTAGGGCTATGTGAACTTGAGTATAGACTTCACCATGGCAGGAAAAGCAGAAGCCGGCTACAGTTAAACTGGAGAGTGCATTGTGTTTGTGTGCGCGTTCGAAGCAGGTCTATTTAAATGTGGCTCACTGTAGCCACATTTAAGCAGGTGAGGGTACCAGGTGAGGGTTAAGTCAATAGTCAACAGCAGATGCCCTTGGTTGATTGAGCAACCCTATCCAAATAGCATATGATCTTTGCCCTAAGATTATGCATTATTGATTTTGACATAACACGTTCATGTACAGTATAACTGTCCAATATCTGTATAACAAGCTAAGAAAGGTCAGGTGGAGGCTGTTCAATATCTCCTTTTAAAAGGGTTAGTATCTACTGCTGTGCACCCATTCGATTACATTATTACGTTCATTAGACGTGTAATTTACCGATTAGCATAAAACTAAGTAGTTTCACCCATTAACACACATACACACACACACATGCACACACGGATAGAGTGGAGGAGCAGACCCGCCACATTGACACATTCACACAACTCATTCATCTTTGTGTGAGTATTGTATAAACATGCTACTCAGCCTCTGGGCTCCTACTCTCAAGCATTAAGCATATTCAGCCCAACAACAAATTGCACGCAATTTGCCCCTACATGTGCTGTAGGTACTATTTAAGTATTATAAAGAGAGAAAGTATAAAAGCGTGGAAGAGAGCAAGATTTGGAAACTAAACAACCAAAACACCTCCCCTTACTCTCTGCTCGGGCTCTACGTTGGTCTGCCATTGTGGAGTTTTGCATTTTACACACCTTTGATTGACCGATAAGAGTGATTCCCTGAACCAATTACGCCAGAGATGCCCTGGTTGGTCATAAATGCGCCGGGGAGCGTCTAAAATCGAAATAGGTTCATACAGAGACAACTGAAACGGATATTCTTACAGCGCGTTTCACTCACTAATCGCTGACGCTATTTGAGTGTAATAACACATTTAACAAAAGAATGCCTCTTACTTCTTATCTACAGCACATTTGATCTACAGCTTTCACTTGCGTGTGCAGCAGTTCCCAGCCTAACCCCTGTCTAAAAAGAAGGAGGCAGACATGGAACAGACATCGTTTTAGTTAAATAATACATGCACTCTGTCATTGGGTGTGGGAATCTTTGAGCGTACAAAATATAAAGTAAAAAGCTGTTGCATAACAGGCTACTCTGCACTAGACCACCCCTCCACGCAGCACGGCCCTGACGTCATCATTATAGTTTGATGTCAAACTGAAGAACAGTTTAAAAGCAACTATGCATGACTTGATTTCGCTCTCAGTGCGTCTCTGTTATGAAAGGGTTGTAGCTTTCCAATCTACTCTGTCAAATGTGCCCTTAACTCGTCTTTAAGTGAATATAAAAAAGGTTTTTTCTTCTTCAAATTTGATCTAATTGAGATCAGTTGTTGTTAACGCGCTGCATGCTAAGCGGGGAGAGATCTCTGTAATTCCAGCTGTCCAACATCTTGTCAAAAATGCAATGTTAATTAAATAAAGCATGTATGAGCATCCGATATGAGCTCGGCAGGGGGAATCACAGTAGAAGCATTGAACGATATTACGCGTTTGAAGTTGTCTCTCAAGACTGATTAGCCTCCACTTAGCGATCAAAGAGATGTTAAAAAAAAAGAGCCAGTATCCTACCTTTGTTGGGAGGGGAACAGTTGAGTCTTTTGATAGCTCCAGCGTTATGTTCTCGCTTGTTCGGGGGATCCAGGCTACCCGGCTTGTCCATGCCTGGCGTAGCGGGCTCACAGCTGCTCGTGCCCGGGTCGTTCGCAGGATCCTGCGGTGACTCCATAAATCACCTTTAACACCAATGATTGGAAAACGTCATTTAATAACTAACAGGCGATGGAGTGGTTTCGCAACTAAACGTCATTTGACGTCTGCCAAAGCGAGGAAACGTGAGAGCCGTTGTGGTGGAGTAGTAGTAGTGTGAGAGAGAGAGAGAGAGAGAGAGAGAGAGAGAGAGAGAGAGAGAGAGAGAGAGAGAGAGAGTGTGTGTGTGTGTGTGAGTGTGAGTGTGTGTGTGAGTGTGTGTGTGAGAGAGAGAGAGAGAGAGAGAGAGAGAGAGAGAGAGAGAGAGAGAGAGAGAGAGAGAGAGAGAGAGAGAGAGAGAGAGAGAGAGAGAGATAGAGAGAGAGGGTTTGCCCAGGAGCAAAGCTTCAGAGTCACTCAGGAGATTTCTCACCTCTCCTAATGTCCAAGAATCTTGCAATAGCACGGACATAAAATCCAGATAAAACACGGCTTACATATGTGTAAGCCGATGCAGTTGCAAGTGCAGTAACAAGTGTTTCAATTCAGATAGCTTGGCTTCTTTTAAACATTAAGAAAAAAAGAAAAAAATTTAAATGACCAAAGTTTACCTTTGTAGGGCAGTATAGCAGCGCAGCTTTTGCAATATTTCTGTGACCCACATATATTCTGTTATGGATATTCTGTACAAACATTCTATGATGTTTGATGGATGAACACACAGAAAAATACATTCGATAATGTCTCCTGATTTAGAGACTCTTTTCTAAAACGTTATATTAATTAAAATTAATAAAAACATTTGAAAGTGAAAGTGTGTTTTTTTCCCCACAAAGTGATGAAAGATGCTGAAGAAAATACTTATCTTGGATTTCTATTGATTTTTATTTTTTTATTTTTTTGTATGCCAAGTAGAGATGCATATATGCATATATCACTCACAAAACACGTGAGTAGTTGTAGTTTACCTCATTAAGCTCCCCACCCACAGCTGCGTCTGTCCCCGCGATTGAGCCGCCCCGCCCCCTTGTTTGCAGCGGACGCCAAGCCACGCCCGCCTCACGCCACATTCACTATTACATTTTTTTCCCGCTGCTGTCTGGCTCTTCAAACAATATTAATATATTGTGTATCGCATAATGTTGTATAGTTTAACATCTATATGTATATTGCAAGTTGAGCTTTCCATATGTTTTAATGTTCATGCAGAGACGGTTGTAAGCACAGAACTTGCAGCTCTTAGACATTCACAGGTAAGTATCCTAAGTAAAAGTGGCGCCACCTATAGGCCAACTCTCGTAGCACCATATATCATATCATCATATATGAATCCATCATAAATTACTTCGTATCCAGGCGGTGTCACAGCTCTGGAGAACTGGATTAAAGTCAGATAAGGGCCACATCGATGTAACCCTTATGAATTGTAATATCTATTATACCCCTTTGACCACATCAAAGTTGGCATCTAGGTAGCGCATTGAGTAATCAGTGTGCACAGGTTAAACTAGACATCTCCACACACACTCAAGGAGAGATCTCCTGCATGGCAACACAGAGCACCAGGCCATGTATCATTACCTACAAACTTTACAATAAACCGGATTCAACATCACCACCCTTTGTCCTGTGTTTGGAGGAGCCCAGAAAAGTCACCTGGGTGGAGTGTGGCAGCCACCTAGGTGTCATGTAGCATGGACCTTTCTATACTGGAGCCCAATGTGGGGCCTCTCTAGACCGCAAAGGACACCGAAGGGCTGTCCGAGGACGCACTGGCCACCAGCAGTGGCGACGAACAGCCACCACCCAGCAACAGCCCCTTCCCCAACAGCATGGTGGAGCCCAGTGGAGGACGGGAGAGGCAGCGCAGCGACAGCCACAGGCAACCGTTTGTGGCTAGCAGCCCCTGGGACCAGCCCGCAGCTGTGTTTGGAGGCCACTCTAGAGCTGGGTTAGGCTGCACACCTGTGGTGCAATGAAGGATCAGGGCACACAGGTTAAGCCAGCCTTCAACCACACACACATAAAACAAATGGTAAGTATTTGGATTAGTATGGGTCCAGGATGAAGGAGCAGTAAGAAGGAATGATTTGGGTCACTTGAGGAGTGGCGGTGAAGGATCCATCAGTCACGTGTTCCATCTCAGAATTAAGTACTCATTTTATAAAGTTTTGAGCAGTAATTTGCATGCCCAATGGATACATCTCCTAATCTGGGGGATGAAAGTGGTTTTTTAGCAGTTATAGTAGAGGAAGCAACAATTGTTGTAGTGGTGATAGTCCAGAATATTGGTTCTTATCATATAGGTCAGGAACAGTATCCTTGTTATCTACAAAATGCATCTAGTTTATAAATAGGTCTGGCTATTTCCCTTGTGGCTGAGTAAGCATGCAGATACCTTTTTAAAACAATGGCAACAATATTTATGTTTTTGTTAGAACTACTATGTAATTATAATCACATAATCATCTTGTGGTCTGTGTGATTAGAACCACAACATCATCTTGTGGTCGACATGACAAGAGGTCCATTTGATCAAAGATATATATTTACAGCTGTTCAACATGAAGTGTTGATGAACTGAGATTCTTGTTGATAATAACCCAAAATAATTTAAATAATGACAACTACACAAATTAACTGAAGTGAAGCTAAGTTTTTAATGACACATATCAGGAGAACATTGTTTGGGGGAAAAAGCAACATCACTTTGATATATTGCAGGCAAATGGTTGCTGGTCTTAGCAGTTATAGAGTCGGTTGATCCTCAGGATGTCAGTCGTGGACATTCCCGTTCTCTGGCCGATCTGAACAAGGTTGTTTGGGATGGGGGTGATGCTGTCTTTTCCATTTTGGATGGAGAAGGCTGTTCTGCCATAGTGCATGATGGAGGAGTAGTCGTAGGGGGTGTTCAGGTTGTTGGTGTTCGACCTCTGGAAGTTGTAGGCCATGCTTGGCTCAATGTTCGCCCAGTTGATCGTGACGTGCTGGTCGCGGTCACTCCTGGTCTGCTCGTGCTGGAAGCCCAGAGCGTGGTTGAGCTCGTGCTGCATAATGCCAAAGTACATGCATCCTTGCATCTTGAACGAGACTACCTGCTTGCCTCCTGTCCTGCCCAGAGCGGAGTAGCATCCATTTCCGTTCTCAACGCTGATGTAGTCGTTCTGGTTCTGGCGGGGAACGAAGCGGATGCAGGTTTTCTGGTGGAAGGACTGCATGGCGTTCTCAATGCTTGACTTATAGCTGGAGCTGTAGTCACTGCTCACTATGTAGGGAATCATCACAAGGCCATTTGGGGATTTCTTCCAAAAGCAGTTGTTGCTCAAACATATTATGGCGTTTCGTGTTGTTGGGAGAAGCATGTCTCCTTCCAGCAGCATCTCACTGGAACCGTTGTTGGAGGTCAGAATCCTGGTGCTGATATCCATGTACTCTATGTCTTCTAGGACATCAGCTACACTTTCTTCCCCTACCAGAGGATGAGCCTGGGAGAAGCCCAGCAAGAGCAGGAGGAGGCTGAGACAGGTCTTCATCTTCTGGGTCTGTCTGGTGTTTTCTGGACACTGGCACAGGAACTTCTCTGGAGGTCTACAATGGAGAGACTCCTTGAGGTTTGTTGTGAGTCTGATCAGACCACAGCTTTTATACTGTCCTCTGCAGGTGTGTCTGTTGGAGGATTTAGGGTTGTGGTTGAGACTATAAGGACTAAATAAACCTTTTAAGGGTGAACTCAAGCGACCAACCTACCTTTTCAACACTGTCTGTTATTCAAAGGCTTTGAGAGGAGTGGAGGGTATGGGGGGGGGGGGGCATTACTAAATCAATGTTTACACAAGAAAAAGATAAATGAAGTAAATGAGGATTTTAAGTTTTCAATTATTGTAGTAATATATAATTCTACTCCATGCACTGACTCTAACGTCTTTCTTTACGACCAGATATCTCTGTCCCAATTAAAGGTGTTCTTTTCTACTTTCATAAGGTGAGTGACAAACACAGGTGTTTGGTCCTGAATTAGGACATCCAAATGATGCACTCAACTTTAAAACAGCGATAATTCTTGTTGGACATTTTTGCAAGTACATGTTTTATTCTGTTGAATGAAACATTATGTTAGCAACACAAATAAATATTTTCAATCACAAATATTTGTATGTATCACTGCCCTGAGTAAATAAAAGTCTGGTTATGTTTTTTTTTCAGGAAGATGGACAGATGAAGCAGTGCTTTAAAGCTAGGATAGTTCATTTGTTTTAGAAGCTTTATTTGGCATATTTGTTAAAATTCTCTTTACATCACGACATAAATTATTCCAATGCTCTGAAAGAAGCAAAAAGATCTGGCATCTGTGGCTGTCGCAGGTCTGCAATAAGCTCTTCCAATTACTCGCAGGCCTGTAATGGCTTACCTGTCTGTTTACCTAACTACACGGCTACCTGCGCGCGCTCTGCCCGTGCACTCATTGCACATGACCGGTGTCTTCCGAAAGGCTAGGCAGACCTATGGCTAAAGCTAGCAGTAAGTCACATGTTTTTGGTGAGTGGCTTAAAAGGATGCTCTGAAGAGAGGGGTGGGATTTCATCGGTTGGATACTTTCATAATCTTCCTTACTCTGGAGCGTCTCTCCAAATTGCCTAGCCTACCTTTAAGTAAATGTTCTGCTTCAGAGATTGCAAGTGCAACCACTCTGCTCAGTGCCAGTATGTGGTGTAGTCACTCACAGCAATATACACATAATAACAAGATACCCAATGCAATAAGAGACCCAATCATGCGTGTCCTAGTCAACTCAACTTCTTTACTGAACTTTTGCATATCTTTTTAACTTAGCAATGGAAAAGGAACGCCCACTGAAAACAGTCGGTTTCAGCAAGGATAAGTTCTGGGCTGGATATCACCCTACAGATAATGGATCGACCCACATTGCTTTAATATACATTTCAGATTTGATATTTGTGGAGTGTGTGTGGTTGATGGCTGGTATAAGCAGCCTCACCTAGCCCGAGTCAGGCAAATTGAACTCTAGAGCTGGGTTAGGCTGCACACCTGTGGTGCAATGAAGGATCAGGGCACACATGTTAAGCCAGCCTTCAACCACACACACATAAAACAAATGGTAAGTATTTGGATTAGTATGGGTCCAGGATGAAGGAGCAGTAAGAAGGAATGATTTGGGTCACTTGAGGAGTGGCGGTGAAGGATCCATCAGTCACGTGTTCCGTCTCAGAATTAAGTACTCATTTTATAAAGTTTTGACCAGTAATTTGCATGCCCAATGGATACATCTCCTAGTCTGGGGGATGAAAGTGGTTTTTAGCAGTTATAGTAGAGGAAGCAACAATTGTTGTAGTGGTGATAGTCCAGAATATTGGTTCTTATCAATAGGTCAGGAACAGTATCCTTGTTTCTACAAAATGCATCTAGTTTATAAATAGGTCTGGCTATTTCCCTTGTGGCTGAGTAAGCATGCAGATACCTTTTTAAAACAATGGCAACAATATTTATGTTTTTGTTAGAACTACTATGTAATTAGAATCACATCATCATCTTGTAGTCTGTGTGATTAGAACCACAACATTATCTTATGGTCGACATGACAAGAGGTCCATTTGATCAAAGATATATATTTACAGCTGTTCAACATGAAGTGTTGTTGAACTGAGATTCTTGTTGATAATAACCCAAAATAATTTAAATAATGACAACTACACAAATGAACTGAAGTGAAGCTAAGTTTTTAATGACACATATCAGGAGAACATTGTTTGGGGGAAAAAGCAACATCACTTTGATATATTGCAGGCAAATGGTTGCTGGTCTTAGCAGTTATAGAGTCGGTTGATCCTCAGGATGTCAGTCGTGGACATTCCCGTTCTCTGGCCGATCTGAACAAGGTTGTTTGGGATGGGGGTGATGCTGTCTTTTCCATTTTGGATGGAGAAGGCTGTTCTGCCATAGTGCATGATGGAGGAGTAGTCGTAGGGGGTGTTCAGGTTGTTGGTGTTCGACCTCTGGAAGTTGTAGGCCATGCTTGGCTCAATGTTCGCCCAGTTGATCGTGACGTGCTGGTCGCGGTCACTCCTGGTCTGCTCGTGCTGGAAGCCCAGAGCGTGGTTGAGCTCGTGCTGCATAATGCCAAAGTACATGCATCCTTGCATCTTGAACGAGACTACCTGCTTGCCTCCTGTCCTGCCCAGAGCGGAGTAGCATCCATTTCCGTTCTCAACGCTGATGTAGTCGTTCTGGTTCTGGCGGGGAACGAAGCGGATGCAGGTTTTCTGGTGGAAGGACTGCATGGCGTTCTCAATGCTTGACTTATAGCTGGAGCTGTAGTCACTGCTCACTATGTAGGGAATCATCACAAGGCCATTTGGGGATTTCTTCCAAAAGCAGTTGTTGCTCAAACATATTATGGCGTTTCGTGTTGTTGGGAGAAGCATGTCTCCTTCCAGCAGCATCTCACTGGAACCGTTGTTGGAGGTCAGAATCCTGGTGCTGATATCCATGTACTCTATGTCTTCTAGGACATCAGCTACACTTTCTTCCCCTACCAGAGGATGAGCCTGGGAGAAGCCCAGCAAGAGCAGGAGGAGGCTGAGACAGGTCTTCATCTTCTGGGTCTGTCTGGTGTTTTCTGGACACTGGCACAGGAACTTCTCTGGAGGTCTACAATGGAGAGACTCCTTGAGGTTTGTTGTGAGTCTGATCAGACCACAGCTTTTATACTGTCCTCTGCAGGTGTGTCTGTTGGAGGATTTAGGGTTGTGGTTGAGACTATAAGGACTAAATAAACCTTTTAAGGGTGAACTCAAGCGACCAACCTACCTTTTCAACACTGTCTGTTATTCAAAGGCTTTGAGAGGAGTGGAGGGTGTGGGGGGGGGGGGGGGGGGACATTACTAAATCAATGTTTACACAAGAAAAAGATAAATGAAGTAAATGAGGATTTTAAGTTTTCAATTATTGTAGTAATATATAATTCTACTCCATGCACTGACTCTAACGTCTTTCTTTACGACCAGATATCTCTGTCCCAATTAAAGGTGTTCTTTTCTACTTACATAAGGTGAGTGACAAACACAGGTGTTTGGTCCTGAATTAGGACATCCAAATGATGCACTCAACTTTAAAACAGCGATAATTCTTGTTGGACATTTTTGCAAGTACATGTTTTATTCTGTTGAATGAAACATTATGTTAGCAACACAAATAAATATTTTCAATCACAAATATTTGTATGTATCACTGCCCTGAGTAAATAAAAGTCTGGTTATGTTTTTTTTTCAGGAAGATGGACAGATGAAGCAGTGCTTTAAAGCTAGGATAGTTCATTTGTTTTAGAAGCTTTATTTGGCATATTTGTTAAAATTCTCTTTACATCACGACATAAATTATTCCAATGCTCTGAAAGAAGCAAAAAGATCTGGCATCTGTGGCTGTCGCAGGTCTGCAATAAGCTCTTCCAATTACTCGCAGGCCTGTAAAGGTTTACCTGTCTGTTTACCTAACTACACGGCTACCTGCGCGCGCTCTGCCCGTGCACTCATTGCACATGACCGGTGTCTTCCGAAAGGCTAGGCAGACCTATGGCTAAAGCTAGCAGTAAGTCACATGTTTTTGGTGAGTGGCTTAAAAGGATGCTCTGAAGAGAGGGGTGGGATTTCATCGGTTGGATACTTTCAAAATCTTCCTTACTCTGGAGCGTCTCTCCAAATTGCCTAGCCTACCTTTAAGTAAATGTTCTGCTTCAGAGATTGCAAGTGCAACCACTCTGCTCAGTGCCAGTATGTGGTGTAGTCACTCACAGCAATATACACATAATAACAAGATACCCAATGCAATAAGAGACCCAATCATGCATGTCCTAGTCAACTCAACTTCTTTACTGAACTTTTGCATATCTTTTTAACTTAGCAATGGAAAAGGAACGCCCACTGAAAACAGTCGGTTTCAGCAAGGATAAGTTCTGGGCTGGATATCACCCTACAAATAATGGGTCAACCCACATTGCTTTAATATACATTTCAGATTAGATATTTGTGGAGTGTGTGTGGTTGATGGCTGGTATAAGCAGCCTCACCTAGCCCGAGTCAGGCAATTTGAACTCTAGAGCTGGGTTAGGCTGCACACCTGTGGTGCAATGAAGGATCAGGGCACACATGTTAAGCCAGCCTTCAACCACACACACATAAAACAAATGGTAAGTATTTGGATTAGTATGGGTCCAGGATGAAGGAGCAGTAAGAAGGAATGATTTGGGTCACTTGAGGAGTGGCGGTGAAGGATCCATCAGTCACGTGTTCCGTCTCAGAATTAAGTACTCATTTTATAAAGTTTTGACCAGTAATTTGCATGCCCAATGGATACATCTCCTAGTCTGGGGGATGAAAGTGGTTTTTAGCAGTTATAGTAGAGGAAGCAACAATTGTTGTAGTGGTGATAGTCCAGAATATTGGTTCTTATCAATAGGTCAGTAACAGTATCCTTGTAATCTACAAAATGCATCTAGTTTATAAATAGGTCTGGCTATTTCCCATGTGGCTGAGTAAGCATGCAGATACCTTTTTAAAACAATGGCAACAATATTTATGTTTTTGTTAGAACTACTATGTAATTAGAATCACATTATCATCTTGTAGTCTGTGTGATTAGAACCACAACATCCTCTTGTGGTCGACATGACAAGAGGTCCATTTGATCAAAGATATAAATTTACAGCTGTTCAACATGAAGTGTTGATGAACTGAGATTCTTGTTGATAATAACCCAAAATAATTTAAATAATGACAACTACACAAATGAACTGAAGTGAAGCTAAGTTTTTAATGACACATATCAGGAGAACATTGTTTGGGGGAAAAAGCAACATCACTTTGATATATTGCAGGCAAATGGTTGCTGGTCTTAGCAGTTATAGAGTCGGTTGATCCTCAGGATGTCAGTCGTGGACATTCCCGTTCTCTGGCCGATCTGAACAAGCTTGTTTGGGATGGGGGTGATGCTGTCTTTTCCATTTTGGATGGAGAAGGCTGTTCTGCCATAGTGCATGATGGAGGAGTAGTCGTAGGGGGTGTTCAGGTTGTTGGTGTTCGACCTCTGGAAGTTGTAGGCCATGCTTGGCTCAATGTTCGCCCAGTTGATCGTGACGTGCTGGTCGCGGTCACTCCTGGTCTGCTCGTGCTGGAAGCCCAGAGCGTGGTTGAGCTCGTGCTGCATAATGCCAAAGTACATGCATCCTTGCATCTTGAAAGAGACTACCTGCTTGCCTCCTGTCCTGCCCAGAGCGGAGTAGCATCCATTTCCGTTCTCAACGCTGATGTAGTCGTTCTGGTTCTGGCGGGGAACGAAGCGGATGCAGGTTTTCTGGTGGAAGGACTGCATGGCGTTCTCAATGCTTGACTTATAGCTGGAGCTGTAGTCGCTACTCACTATGTAGGGAATCATCACAAGGCCATTTGGGGATTTCTTCCAAAAGCAGTTTTTGCTCAAACATATTAGGGCGTTTCGAGTTGTTGGGAGAAGCATGTCTCCTTCCAGCAGCATCTCACTGGAACCGTTGTTGGAGGTCAGAATCCTGGTGCTGATATCCATGTACTCTATGTCTTCTAGGACATCAGCTACACTTTCTTCCCCTACCAGAGGATGAGCCTGGGAGAAGCCCAGCAAGAGCAGGAGGAGGCTGAGACAGGTCTTCATCTTCTGGGTCTGTCTGGTGTTTTCTGGACACTGGCACAGGAACTTCTCTGGAGGTCTACAATGGAGAGACTCCTTGAGGTTTTTTGTGAGTCTGATCAGACCACAGCTTTTATATTGTCCTCTGCAGGTGTGTCTGTTGGAGGATTTAGGGTTGTGGTTGAGACTATAAGGACTAAATAAACCTTTTAAGGGTGAACTCAAGCGACCAACCTACCTTTTCAACACTGTCTGTTATTCAAAGGCTTTGAGAGGAGTGGAGGGTGTGGGGTGTGTGTGTGTGGGGGGGGGGGGGGCACAACTAAGCCAATGTTTACACAAGAAAAAGATAAATGAAGTAAATGAGGATTTAAAGTTTTTAATTATTGTAGTAATATATAATTCTACTCCACACATTGACTCTATCGTCTTTCTTTACGACCAGATATCTCTGTCCCAATTAAAGGTGTTCTTTTCTACTTACATAAGGTGAGTGACAAACACAGGTGTTTGGTCCTGAATTAGGACATCCAAATGATGCACTCAACTTTAAAACAGCGATAATTCTTGTTGGACATTTTTGCAAGTACATGTTTTATTCTGTTGAATGAAACATTATGTTAGCAACACAAATAAATATTTTCAATCACAAATATTTGTATGTATCACTGCCCTGAGTAAATAAAAGTCTGGTTATGTTTTTTTTTCAGGAAGATGGACAGATGAAGCAGTGCTTTAAAGCTAAGATAGTTCATTTGTTTTAGAAGCTTTATTTGGCATATTTGTTAAAATTCTCTTTACATCACGACATAAATTATTCCAATGCTCTGAAAGAAGCAAAAAGATCTGGCATCTGTGGCTGTCGCAGGTCTGCAATAAGCTCTTCCAATTACTCGCAGGCCTGTAATGGCTTACCTGTCTGTTTACCTAACTACACGGCTACATGCGCGCGCTCTGCCCGTGCACTCATTGCACATGACCGGTGTCTTCCGAAAGGCTAGGCAGACCTATGGCTAAAGCTAGCAGTAAGTCACATGTTTTTGGTGAGTGGCTTAAAAGGATGCTCTGAAGAGAGGTGTGGGATTTCATCGGTTGGATACTTTCAAAATCTTCCTTACTCTGGAGCGTCTCTCCAAATTGCCTAGCCTACCTTTAAGTAAATGTTCTGCTTCAGAGATTGCAAGTGCAACCACTCTGCTCAGTGCCAGTATGTGGTGTAGTCACTCACAGCAATATACACATAATAACAAGATACCCAATGCAATAAGAGACCCAATCATGCATGTCCTAGTCAACTCAACTTCTTTACTGAACTTTTGCATATCTTTTTAACTTAGCAATGGAAAAGGAACGCCCACTGAAAACAGTCGGTTTCAGCAAGGATAAGTTCTGGGCTGGATATCACCCTACAAATAATGGGTCAACCCACATTGCTTTAATATACATTTCAGATTAGATATTTGTGGAGTGTGTGTGGTTGATGGCTGGTATAAGCAGCCTCACCTAGCCCGAGTCAGGCAAATTGAACTCTAGAGCTGGGTTAGGCTGCACACCTGTGGTGCAATGAAGGATCAGGGCACACATGTTAAGCCAGCCTTCAACCACACACACATAAAACAAATGGTAAGTTTTTGGATTAGTATGGGTCCAGGATGAAGGAGCAGTAAGAAGGAATGATTTGGGTCACTTGAGGAGTGGCGGTGAAGGATCCATCAGTCACGTGTTCCGTCTCAGAATTAAGTACTCATTTTATAAAGTTTTGACCAGTAATTTGCATGCCCAATGGATACATCTCCTAGTCTGGGGGATGAAAGTGGTTTTTAGCAGTTATAGTAGAGGAAGCAACAATTGTTGTAGTGGTGATAGTCCAGAATATTGGTTCTTCTCAATAGGTCAGTAACAGTATCCTTGTAATCTACAAAATGCATCTAGTTTATAAATAGGTCTGGCTATTTCCCATGTGGCTGAGTAAGCATGCAGATACCTTTTTAAAACAATGGCAACAATATTTATGTTTTTGTTAGAACTACTATGTAATTAGAATCACATTATCATCTTGTAGTCTGTGTGATTAGAACCACAACATCCTCTTGTGGTCGACATGACAAGAGGTCCATTTGATCAAAGATATATATTTACAGCTGTTCAACATGAAGTGTTGATGAACTGAGATTCTTGTTGATAATAACCCAAAATAATTTAAATAATGACAACTACACAAATGAACTGAAGTGAAGCTAAGTTTTTAATGACACATATCAGGAGAACATTGTTTGGGGGAAAAAGCAACATCACTTTGATATATTGCAGGCAAATGGTTGCTGGTCTTAGCAGTTATAGAGTCGGTTGATCCTCAGGATGTCAGTCGTGGACATTCCCGTTCTCTGGCCGATCTGAACAAGGTTGTTTGGGATGGGGGTGATGCTGTCTTTTCCATTTTGGATGGAGAAGGCTGTTCTGCCATAGTGCATGATGGAGGAGTAGTCGTAGGGGGTGTTCAGGTTGTTGGTGTTCGACCTCTGGAAGTTGTAGGCCATGCTTGGCTCAATGTTCGCCCAGTTGATCGTGACGTGCTGGTCGCGGTCACTCCTGGTCTGCTCGTGCTGGAACCCCAGAGCGTGGTTGAGCTCGTGCTGCATAATGCCAAAGTACATGCATCCTTGCATCTTGAACGAGACTACCTGCTTGCCTCCTGTCCTGCCCAGAGCGGAGTAGCATCCATTTCCGTTCTCAACGCTGATGTAGTCGTTCTGGTTCTGGCGGGGAACGAAGCGGATGCAGGTTTTCTGGTGGAAGGACTGCATGGCGTTCTCAATGCTTGACTTATAGCTGGAGCTGTAGTCACTGCTCACTATGTAGGGAATCATCACAAGGCCATTTGGGGATTTCTTCCAAAAGCAGTTGTTGCTCAAACATATTAGGGCGTTTCGAGTTGTTGGGAGAAGCATGTCTCCTTCCAGCAGCATCTCACTGGAACCGTTGTTGGAGGTCAGAATCCTGGTGCTGATATCCATGTACTCTATGTCTTCTAGGACATCAGCTACACTTTCTTCCCCTACCAGAGGATGAGCCTGGGAGAAGCCCAGCAAGAGCAGGAGGAGGCTGAGACAGGTCTTCATCTTCTGGGTCTGTCTGGTGTTTTCTGGACACTGGCACAGGAACTTCTCTGGAGGTCTACAATGGAGAGACTCCTTGAGGTTTGTTGTGAGTCTGATCAGACCACAGCTTTTATATTGTCCTCTGCAGGTGTGTCTGTTGGAGGATTTAGGGTTGTGGTTGAGACTATAAGGACTAAATAAACCTTTTAAGGGTTAACTCAAGCGACCAACCTACCTTTTCAACACTGTCTGTTATTCAAAGGCTTTGAGAGGAGCGGAGGGTGTGGGGGGGGACATTACTAAATCAATGTTTACACAAGAAAAAAATAAATGAAGTAAAGGAGGATTTTAAGTTTTTAATTATTGTAGTAATATATAATTCTACTCCATGCACTGACTCTAACGTCTTTCTTTACGACCAGATATCTCTGTCCCAATTAAAGGTGTTCTTTTCTACTTTCATAAGGTGAGTGACAAACACAGGTGTTTGGTCCTGAATTAGGACATCCAAATGATGCACTCAACTTTAAAACAGCGATAATTCTTGTTGGACATTTTTGCAAGTACATGTTTAATTCTGTTGAATGAAACATTATGTTAGTAACACAAATAAATATTTTCAATCACAAATATTTGTATTTATCACTGCCCTGAGTAAATAAAAGTCTGGTTATGTTTTTTTTTTCAGGAAGATGGACCGATGAAGCAGTGCTTTAAAGCTAGGATAGTTCATTTATTTTAGAAGCTTTATTTGGCATATTTGTTAAAATTCTCTTTACATCACGACATCAATTATTCCAATGCTCTGAAAGAAGCAAAAAGATCTGGCATCCGTGGCTGTAGCAGGTCTGCAATAAGCTCTTCCAATTACTCGCAGGCCTGTAAAGGTTTACCTGTCTGTTTACCTAACTACACGGCTACCTGCGCGCGCTCTGCCCGTGCACTCATTGCACATGACCGGTGTCTTCCAAAAGGCTAGGCAGACCTATGGCTAAAGCTAGCAGTATGTCACATGTTTTTGGTGAGTGGCTTAAAAGGATGCTCTGAAGAGAGGGGTGGGATTTCATCGGTTGGATACTTTCAAAATCTTCCTTACTCTGGAGCGTCTCTCCAAATTGCCTAGCCTACCTTTAAGTAAATGATCTGCTTCAGAGATTGCAAGTGCAACCACTCTGCTCAGTGCCAGTATGTGGTGTAGTCACTCACAGCAATATACACATAATAACAAGATACCCAATGCAATAAGAGACCCAATCATGCATGTCCTAGTCAACTCAACTTCTTTACTGAACTTTTGCATATCTTTTTAACTTAGCAATGGAAAAGGAACGCCCACTGAAAACAGTCGGTTTCAGCAAGGATAAGTTCTGGGCTGGATATCACCCTACAAATAATGGGTCAACCCACATTGCTTTAATATACATTTCAGATTAGATATTTGTGGAGTGTGTGTGGTTGATGGCTGGTATAAGCAGCCTCACCTAGCCCGAGTCAGGCAATTTGAACTCTAGAGCTGGGTTAGGCTGCACACCTGTGGTGCAATGAAGGATCAGGGCACACAGGTTAAGCCAGCCTTCAACCACACACACATAAAACAAATGGTAAGTATTTGGATTAGTATGGGTCCAGGATGAAGGAGCAGTAAGAAGGAATGATTTGGGTCACTTGAGGAGTGGCGGTGAAGGATCCATCAGTCACGTGTTCCATCTCAGAATTAAGTACTCATTTTATAAAGGTTTGACCAGTAATTTGCATGCCCAATGGATACATCTCCTAATCTGGGGGATGAAAGTGGTTTTTTAGCAGTTAAAGTAGAGGAAGCAACAATTGTTGTAGTGGTGATAGTCCAGAATATTGGTTCTTATCATATAGGTCAGGAACAGTATCCTTGTTATCTACAAAATGCATCTAGTTTATAAATAGGTCTGGCTATTTCCCTTGTGGCTGAGTAAGCATGCAGATACCTTTTTAAAACAATGGCAACAATATTTATGTTTTTGTTAGAACTACTATGTAATTAGAATCACATTATCATCTTGTAGTCTGTGTGATTAGAACCACAACATCCTCTTGTGGTCGACATGACAAGAGGTCCATTTGATCAAAGATATATATTTACAGCTGTTCAACATGAAGTGTTGATGAACTGAGATTCTTGTTGATAATAACCCAAAATAATTTAAATAATGACAACTACACAAATGAACTGAAGTGAAGCTAAGTTTTTAATGACACATATCAGGAGAACATTGTTTGGGGGAAAAAGCAACATCACTTTGATGTATTGCAGGCAAATGGTTGCTGGTCTTAGCAGTTATAGAGTCGGTTGATCCTCAGGATGTCAGTCGTGGACATTCCCGTTCTCTGGCCGATCTGAACAAGGTTGTTTGGGATGGGGGTGATGCTGTCTTTTCCATTTTGGATGGAGAAGGCTGTTCTGCCATAGTGCATGATGGAGGAGTAGTCGTAGGGGGTGTTCAGGTTGTTGGTGTTCGACCTCTGGAAGTTGTAGGCCATGCTTGGCTCAATGTTCGCCCAGTTGATCGTGACGTGCTGGTCGCGGTCACTCCTGGTCTGCTCGTGCTGGAAGCCCAGAGCGTGGTTGAGCTCGTGCTGCATAATGCCAAAGTACATGCATCCTTGCATCTTGAACGAGACTACCTGCTTGCCTCCTGTCCTGCCCAGAGCGGAGTAGCATCCATTTCCGTTCTCAACGCTGATGTAGTCGTTCTGGTTCTGGCGGGGAACGAAGCGGATGCAGGTTTTCTGGTGGAAGGACTGCATGGCGTTCTCAATGCTTGACTTATAGCTGGAGCTGTAGTCACTGCTCACTATGTAGGGAATCATCACAAGGCCATTTGGGGATTTCTTCCAAAAGCAGTTGTTGCTCAAACATATTATGGCGTTTCGTGTTGTTGGGAGAAGCATGTCTCCTTCCAGCAGCATCTCACTGGAACCGTTGTTGGAGGTCAGAATCCTGGTGCTGATATCCATGTACTCTATGTCTTCTAGGACATCAGCTACACTTTCTTCCCCTACCAGAGGATGAGCCTGGGAGAAGCCCAGCAAGAGCAGGAGGAGGCTGAGACAGGTCTTCATCTTCTGGGTCTGTCTGGTGTTTTCTGGACACTGGCACAGGAACTTCTCTGGAGGTCTACAATGGAGAGACTCCTTGAGGTTTGTTGTGAGTCTGATCAGACCACAGCTTTTATACTGTCCTCTGCAGGTGTGTCTGTTGGAGGATTTAGGGTTGTGGTTGAGACTATAAGGACTAAATAAACCTTTTAAGGGTGAACTCAAGCGACCAACCTACCTTTTCAACACTGTCTGTTATTCAAAGGCTTTGAGAGGAGTGGAGGGTATGGGGGGGGGGCCATTACTAAATCAATGTTTACACAAGAAAAAGATAAATGAAGTAAATGAGGATTTTAAGTTTTCAATTATTGTAGTAATATATAATTCTACTCCATGCACTGACTCTAACGTCTTTCTTTACGACCAGATATCTCTGTCCCAATTAAAGGTGTTCTTTTCTACTTTCATAAGGTGAGTGACAAACACAGGTGTTTGGTCCTGAATTAGGACATCCAAATGATGCACTCAACTTTAAAACAGCGATAATTCTTGTTGGACATTTTTGCAAGTACATGTTTTATTCTGTTGAATGAAACATTATGTTAGCAACACAAATAAATATTTTCAATCACAAATATTTGTATGTATCACTGCCCTGAGTAAATAAAAGTCTGGTTATGTTTTTTTTTTCAGAAGATGGACAGATGAAGCAGTGCTTTAAAGCTAAGATAGTTCATTTGTTTTAGAAGCTTTATTTGGCATATTTGTTAAAATTCTCTTTACATCACGACATCAATTATTCCAATGCTCTGAAAGAAGCTAAAAGATCTGGCATCTGTGGCTGTCGCAGGTCTGCAATAAGCTCTTCCAATTACTCGCAGGCCTGTAATGGCTTACCTGTCTGTTTACCTAACTACACGGCTACCTGCGCGTAGCCGACCTTTAAGTAAATTTTCTGCTTCAGAGATTGCAAGTGCAACCACTCTGCTCAGTGCCAGTATGTGGTGTAGTCACTCACAGCAATAGACACATAATAACAAGAGACCCAATCATGCGTGTCCTAGTCGACTCAACTTCATTACTGAACTTCTGCATATCTTCATGACTTAGCAATGGCTCTGTTTTCTAAAGAGTAGGCCACAGCATCTCCTAGTGGCTGGCAATGCCAGTACTCAACCCAGGTTTCACATTAAAGCTGCTTTAGATAGGATTTTAGAGTTGCAAAGAGAGAGCAGAACAGAGCTACGTTTAAAAAATAAACAACCCCAAAAAATGCTCACCCTCTAAGCGCCCTCCCTAACTTTCCCTAAGTGTTGTATTTGTGTGTGGGGTGGAGCTATGATTACAGAGAAGAACTGACTGCGCAGAAATGAGCCGGGAGCGGTACAGAGGCATGCACAGTCAACAACAACAGATTATCTCACAGAGTGTTTCACTCACTAATAGCTGATGGATGACTTTGGCATTTTAACGAAGTACACTCAAATTATAGTTCTTTAATCGTACAGCATATTTGAAGGGAAACTAGTGTTCGTTCCATGCATAAGGAGTTTGTTGAGGAATATTGCAGACGGTGGAAACTTGAAATCTGAAACCTGTTATGTCTTTCAATAGTCCTGACATTGCGGAAGCACGCCCGCTAAATGAAAGCAGAAATCATCGTACAATCTCCTGAAAAACCAATCAACAAGGAGAGAATCTGTGGAAAGGAACGCCCACTGAAAACAGGTGGTTTCAGCAAGGATAAATTCAGGGCTGGATATCACCCTACAGATAATGGATCGACCCACATTGCTTTCATATACATTTAAGATTAGATATTTGTGGAGTTTGTGTGGTTGATGGCTGGTATAAGCAGCCTCACCTAGCCCGAGTCAGGCAGATTGAACTCTGGGGCTGGGTTAGGCTGCACACCTGTGGTGCAATGAAAGATCAGGCCACACAGGTTAAGCCAGCCTTCAACCACACACACACGTCCCAATGATTGAAACAGTTTTTTATTTGGAATTAGTCTGATTACAAACAATAAAAAGATAGGCACAATAAAAATTGATTTATTTATAGAATAGTCAGATGACACCGCATTTCTATGCTTATAACATCGTTTATTTATGAAAGCAGAAGTTATTGGTCAGACAGAAGACAGGTTCCATGACTGCTTTCATTGTTTCTCTTCCAACTGAGCAAATCTCACTGATTGAAGTGTCCATTCACACAATGTAGCAAATTAAGCATTTTTGTACATCAGATGTATACAGAAGGCATCAGAATGTAACTCAAAACAACAATGTTTGATGAGATTGTGCTGAAAATTATTCTTCCATTTACAATCACAAGAAAAGCAGGAACAAAATTAACCAGCAACCCAATGGAACGTTTCAAATCACAGAACAGAATTGGTGCAGGCACTATTACCAAATTCCTTTACTTTTCAAACTATATGGATAGTAGTTTGGTTAGGGTTTCCCTTTGATGCCTGTTAGCTAAACACACAATCCGCGTACCCATTGAGAATGACAATAACAGTCTAACTACAGTCTACACATTGACAGACCATGCTGAGTAATTTTCAGACTCATTTACATCAATACGATTTATGTTTTCTTCACATTCTGCACATATTGAATGACTTGATTTTCAATGAAAACTAATCAGAATGATTGAACACCTTTGAGCTAAATTACCCCAAAATGTCTTCAGTTGTTGTAGGCAAAATAAAATAAAATAAAGCAATTGGAGATATGGATTGGAACTTCTGCTTTGGAAATTAATTGCTTGGATTGATTTTGTACTTAATCATTACACAGTATGTTCCGACCAAGTAATTTGATTGGACAAGAGGCATTCCATGAGTGCTAGAGTACAACAGCACTGGGACTTTACTAGTATCACTCCGCTTTACAGGTGTTTCTAATAAGGTAATAGTCGTAGGCTGTTAGGTATTCGGAATCACACATGCCAGCGAAGCGACTGTCAACAGACTCTTATTTCTCTGGTTGCACAATAAATGTTAACATAGAGATAAATGTACATGATCCAAAGTAGCTGGCCTGTGGTAACGTGTAAACCGACACAAAGTAGCAAGCTAGTGTGCAGGACAATGTTTATGTTGCTTGGCAACAGTCCAGTCCCAGTCCAGCAGCGGAACTATTCGTGTAAATGATTAAATAAACAATCAAGTCATAATCTGTTGTCGCTTATTACTGTTAACTACAGTAATTGGCGCTTTTAGAACTGTTGTATAAAAGCGATATCACACCCAAGGTCATGCTGTTCTACAGAATTATATGATTATCTTTGGAACTCAGGCCGTGGCCTCGTCTACAACCAAATCACAGATGTGCTGATATCCATTAGAACACAACTCCCTCTTGTGTGATATTGCTTAAATACCTTGCAGATTATAGACATTTACTTAATGTCAACTGCTGTTACTTTGTATGCAACATGAGGGGTGCACCTTGTCAGAAAGCATACACAGAGCACACACACACACACACACACACACACACACACACACACACACACACACACACACAGACACACACACAATAAAGTGCAGCTAGAGAGAACAAATACTGCTGCAGCGGTTTGTAAACTGTACACAGATGCATAAACAGAAAACTAAGAATTAGCTAAATAGAGGCAGTAGGAAATTCCTGTTTTGTAAAATAATAAGAAAAAAAACGACTAACTCGTTCTCTAATCAGTGGTGGTGAAAGTGGTTTTCCTATGGTTTCACAAGCACGCTCGAGAATTGTGCCAGATGGATATAAAATACAAAAATATATAAATACAGTATTGACAAACATGTGATTATTACACAGGATTAACACAGCAGGGGTATTATGCTGTAGTACACCCTTAAAAAATGAATCTGTCTATCTAAAAAAATAGATGTATTGGAAATGTTATTTTCAGGCCAATTCTCTGATTCTCAGTTTATCCTTTTGAGCGAAAGCTGGATTTAGGTGTTGTTCTTGTATAAATTGGCTCCTTGATATGGATGAGGAGAGAAAGTCGAGTGCCTCTGCTACACTGTCCCCAACACCTCATCATGGAGGTCCAGGCATCAAACAGGGAACTTAAAATTCTAGCTTAAAACGTAGACACACTTCGCTCACATAGGTCAGAGAATAGCTTGTGGGTATTGGTCATTAGTTTAACTTCTGATCAACAGTGTCTGATTTCACTGTGTTTTTGTGTAGGGAAGACATAAGACTTGTCAGTATTGCACATTATAGAAAAGCGCTACCACAGTGTAGATGAGTTCCTGTTCAACTTGCTGCATATAAAAAGCTAGCATTCACGAAAAATCGGTATCAGGAAATAATCCAATGCATTTTTCAACATTCATTCTTTTCTCTACAATACACTATGGGTGAAGGTCAATTCTCAAATAAAAGGCATCAATAACTGTCACTCAAAACTGTGTAAAAATACAGGGACAGTATTGATGACTTCAAGCAGAGGACACTGCAGTGAAAATTCTAGAAAATTATTTCCTTTCATAACATTGTTAAATTGAAATTTGCATTAATTCCCCATAGCAGTAGCATCACTGCAACGTTCACTGGATACTATAAACACGTCCAGATCAATCCATCATATTGAGCAAACAAGTACAGATCGATCTATCAGATGAATCAACACAGATTGTGCCTTCTACATTTCAGGCAATTTCCTTTGAGATTGCCAAATTAAATAAAGGCAATACAAGTAAAGCATTTTATTCAACACTTGACTCGTCAATTATTTTGTTGAGTTTTTAAGATTTCTTAGTTGTAATGACTCCTTCGGTGCTACTGCAAAGTCTTAAAATGTAAGGTTTATACAAAAATAAAAAAAATACGCAAACAATGAAAAGTAATGGACAGATTGTTATTTTTGGTCAAACTTAAATGTATCGCCTTTTTTCTCTAATATACCCTTTTCAGAGAGGCATCATTGTAAGACAAACACAGTTGACGCTCATAACATAACATATTAATTATGGCTTTTATGTATTAGGGCCTGAGTAGTATGCTAAACTAGTGAAGATAACACACATTCAGCATGGACCATGTGCCCTGGTACATAGGAGGATCAGACCCATAATTAGTTTGTCCAACGATGACACCTCTGTGAAAAGTCTATTGTTCCTTCCGCAGGTTCTTTCAGAGTTTCCAATAATAGTAAAAAAAGAAAGATACGATAAAAAAAGAAGGTAAGTCAGCATTTTACGTTGTGTAAGGCAGAATCAAGATGACAGTACATCACATCTGCCATTTTCAAAGTAATTTCCTTTCCCTTGCTTAAATAAACTCATCAAGAAAACGAAGAAAAAGATTAAAAAAAGATTAAGTAAAAGAGGCAGTTTTAGCTGAATACAAAAAGACACAAAACAAAATTGAAACTCCCCTTTCTCACGGTGGTGATGACAGGGGATAATGACTCTTCCACAAGGAAAAAAAAAGATAAAGTAATACATGGAGACAATTGGGCATCATCCTTACTTCCTCTGTTCCTATCAAACATGTATCACCCTGGAACAGAAGTTGTACTGCTCATTTCCTCAGAGTGGTACGTCCGGCTTCTCTGCGGTGTCAGCAGGAATCCAGAGTGTGTGGAGGCCCAGGGTGGATGTGGCGGGTGTGGTTTGTACTCTGAGGCAGCCAGACTGACTGTTGCGCCTAGCTGCTCTAGGCGCTGACCTAGAGCAGTGTACACCTGAAGAAGTTGCTCTTCTTGGAGCGGTTCTCTGTGATTTTGACCTGCCCTCCTCCACCTCCGGGTGGGCTGTTGTCATTCTGGAGGAAAACAAAACAAAGGGACTCAGACCCAGCAATGCACTTGGGGTGTAAGAGCACCACACTACAGGCAATGCTGCTGACTTATCAGCAGCCAATCAGACACAAGTACAGGTTGAGGGTGATTTTTCATGGTTGACTAGGCATGTTATCTACAAAAAACACACAAAGGCTCCCACAAATCTACAACAAACCTAATCTGTACTAACAGCAAATGTATGCTTCCAGTCCTTGCAAGTTACCAACTACTCATCCACAAGGGGGCAGCAAAGCAGACTGATAGAGAGAGAGACATTTTGAGGCGTTGGAAAGATTACAGTTCATTCTCAGTCAGTCCTTAATCACAAAAGTTAAATTGTTTCCACAATAAAGCTTGAAAGTGTGTGTGGGATAAATAACAAGATTTTTTCATTAGTGTTTGCATTAAAATGCTTTCAATCGTGTTCAGTTTGATTCAGTTGGTTGCAATCTGGCTCTAGCTGTCACCTCAATTTTACACATTGGACCTTCAGGCCCGAGAGCAAGAATGATATATATATATATTTATTTATTTATTTTCAAATGTACATTTGGAAAAAATGTCATGAATTTCCACATTGGAAATAACTTACTATGTTCTTATCAAAAACCAAAGACAGGTTTTGACATTTCTCTGTGCATTCAGTTTCCTCAGTAATGCTGTTGTATGTTCACAATAAGGCAAAACCATTACCAACTGTGTAGTTTGATATGGGCATATGATAAGACACCTGCCTATGCATGAGTGCATAGGCACGTACAAGGCCGTATCCTGATATCTTCGCCACTGATTGTATCCGGTGAGGTTCTTGTATAATGAAACTCTTAGATCATACTTCACATCACAATATGAGCATTATTTATTCATTTGAACTCACCATTTTTCTGTTTAGTCGTGTCATAATGTCTCTTCCAAGCGTGAAAAAGGACTGATAAAAAGACAAAATGGAATCACATGAATACAATAAAATGTATGGTGAAAACAGGGATCCAATTGGCTAGGACAACTTCCTTACCTCCTCCACATTTATGCCTGATTTTGCGCTTGTTTCTAAGAACTTGATCCCATAATCAATCGCCAACTGACAACAAGGGAAAAGAAAACTGCATTTTACTTTGAAGTACTTAAGACATTTTCACTGACTATTGTCTTATGAATTTAGAAAACATTTAGAAAACTTAAAGTTGCAATGTGTACCATTTAAACTAGCTCGTAGTTTAAAATACCTGGACTTATCTGTTTTAACTTATCTTATCTATTTCAATAATGTTAATCACATCCTATAACAAATAAAAAATGTGTGCCAGCCCGTACCTCTTTGTTTACAATCTTACTATCAAAACTCCCAAAACCCTTCCCACTGTCGCCACACAGCTAGTTGAGCTACGCTAGTTTGTGTCACACAGTTGCAGAGCCAGTTAGAGTGGACAGAACACACACACACACACCTTTTCTCCTCTTTCTCTGGACACATGTCTCTTGTCATTCATATCACACTTGTTGCCAAGGATCATTCTCTCCACGTCTGAAGATGCATGCTGGGACAAAAAGAAAAGGTTGTTCTACATGAGTCTCCATACATTGGATTCTGCAGGCCAGGCAAAACAAATATTTTTGTTAGAAGAATTGTATCCGTGTCATTTCTCTTATTGTGTTATAGATATTCTGTTACACCCACCCACATTACCCTTTCACTGTTTCCAACATGGGCTCAGACAATGTATTTTCCAATGAGGGAACATATCCCATATAATATAATCATTCATTTCTTATGGTTGTTTTGAAAATGGAACTGCAAGGGATAAGTTAAAGGCATGATACTGGCTATACGTATATTACTTGTGTGTACATATTGTTATGGTTAAGATCCTCAGAACAAATGTGTTTGATATTTTCCCCATGTTTACAGTGTATAAACGACTAAGCAAACCTCCTCAATATTGCGGATCCAGTTCTTGATGTTGTCGAAGGACTTCTCATTGGTGATGTCATACACCAGCATGATGCCCTGGAACACAAAGGACAGGAAATGGTTCCAGAGGAAGTGACATGTAGTTTGACATTGGCAGGAAGTGCCCAGCCTAGTGGCACTCAAGTTGTGACCTCTCTAATGAAAGTCACACAGCTGCATGGGTGACTAGTGCTTGTTAAACAAACCTCATGGTCACTTTCGAGGAACTGGACATACATCTAACTTTTGTATATATTTCAAAGCACTTGCGGGTTTCAATGTGCACCAGACAAACAAGTCTCAAAATACTAGACCTAGATTCCTGAGTAAAGAAAAGGGAAAAGACTCTTCCAATCTGTATTTGCAATGGAACAGATCCCTTGGATTAGTATCCCACTTCGATTTTTAATTAATAAGCCTCCAAAAATGAATTCTTATTAGATGATGTCTTATATAAACCATATGATAGCCAAAAACAATAGCCAAAAGAAGGGAGTGGACAGACCTCCTCTCTGTATACCAGAGAGGAGGTCAGGCAGGGTTCAGAAGCGTAGCAAGACCATGGGTGTGACCACCAAGACCATCCCTTGAGGAAACACACAAGACCCCTGGAAACAACACACAAGAACCCTGGAAACAACGCACAAAACCCTTGGAAACAACACACAAGACCCCTGGAAACAACACACAATACCCCCTGGATAACACCACACAATTCCCTTGGAAGCAACACACATTACCCCTGGAAACAACACACATTACCCTGGATAACAACACACAATACCCCCGGATAACAACACACAATACCCCCAGATAACAACACACAATACCCCTGGATAACAACACACAAGACCCCTGGATAACAACATACAAGACTCCTGGATAACAACACACATGACCCATGGAAACAACACACAAGACCCCTGGAAACAACACACAAGACCCCTGGAAACAACACGCATTACCCCTGGATAACAACACACAATACCCCTGGATAACACCACACAATTCCCTTGGAAGCAACACACATTACCCCTGGAAACAACACACATTACCCTGGATAACAACACACAATACCCCTGGATAACAACACACAATACCCCCAGATAACAACACACAATACCCCTGGATAACAACACACAAGACCCCTGGATAACAACATACAAGACTCCTGGATAACAATACACACGACCCATGGAAACAACACACAGGACCCCTGGAAACAACACACAATACCCCTGGAAACAACACGCATTACCCCTGGATAACAACACACAATACACCTGGATAACAATACACAAGACCCCTGGAAACAACACACAATACACCTGGATAACAACACACAATACACCTGGATAACAACACACATTACCCCTGGATAACAACACACAATACACCTGGATAACAACACACAAGACCCCTGGAAACAACACACAAGACCCCTAGAAACAACACACAGGGCGCCTGGATAACAACACCACTAGAGCTAAAGGAAGAATCACTATTTACATGTGACCAGTTCCTGTAAAAGCCCCAATATAAGCAAACCTTAGTAGTAAGAAAATGTAGTAAGCTAACTAACACTACAAGTACACTACATTGGTGTAGTAGTAGTTGTTATTAAATTAATAGCAATGGTATAAGGGTTGGTACTATTACTAGTAGAACAGAAGGGTAAACAAACCACACTAATGAACCTAAGTTCATTAGTGTGGTTTGTTGTTAGGTTGGTGGCGATGTTGACTTACCATGGCACCTCTGTAGTAGGCCGTGGTGATGGTTCTGAACCTCTCTTGGCCTGCAGTGTCCCTGGAGGTGGAGTGCACGAACACAACTCTCACTACAAGACACACTTCACATTAAGGACTGAGTATATTTCGAAAAGCATTTTTCCTTTTGATTGGCTTAAAAACCGAGCATTGTCCATGTCTTTTTTACTATATATAAATACAACCACAATGAAATGGATTCGTCAATTGTGGTATAAGTGGAATATTCCACTCCGGGAGTCCCATTATTGGAAAATATTTGACCTCGTCACACATTATTTTCCAATAACGGGATAGCCCTGCGTGGTTTACTCCTTACATATTGTGGACGCAATGCTTTTTCTTAAAATGCAGCAACTGAGTCAGCAGTAAGTTGCTGCAACACACGAAAACATGACATGGTAACACTTCAATTTCTCCATTGGTAGTTTCTGATTACGTGGGTTATGTCACAGGTTAAAAAATGTTTTACCTTTCAAAAGTACCTAATGTTTTAGGCATAGGGTAACTGCATGAATGGAACAAGCAAGTGACAGGCAGATAAGGAAGGTTGAAAACAGCACAAACCTTTGTTTGTGAAAATACCACACAAACAAAGGTTTGTGCCAAGTAGCGCATGGCAAAGAACTCATTCATGTCAGCCTATAAGAAGACTCCGTTACCATATCTGCAGCTTGATTTTCTTTCCATCTAGCTCTATTGTCCTGATTTTGAAGTCGATCCCTGGAAGACAAGAGACAAGGGGATAGAGGTACGATTAGATAAGACACACTCATAATACTGCACAGTCCTACTACAGTGTAGTAGGAACACATTGACCAATGTGTCATCAATTCATTAGACATTTATCATTAGACAGGTGGCATCTGTAATAAAATAATGTAAAAAAGGACATCAGGAAGGAACAATTGAAGTCATGATTTAATTATCGATACTTCGATGATGTCCCAATGATACCATGAATATTATTTGTGGTTGTACTTGGACACCAACCAACTCTGACTTGGTGTGGCTATCACACAAACAAACGAAAACATCTGGTTTAGAGGAAATGAGCTGACAAGGTAAAAGTAAATGTTTGTGTTTAACAGTATAAGGGTCTGGTTGGGATGGATAGTCCCATTATAGCACATTGAACACATATTTCTGATAAAATGGTGTAGATAGGTGGACCCAAAAGCAGAGGACTCAGGAGACCGGTACGGGTGAGCGTTTCTCTTGTTTTACTTTCTTTCATGAATAACACGATTAAGAAAGGAATTTGTCCTTACTTGATACAAAGAAACATTAACTGGTGCGATGGACTAAGGACAACATAAGATCGAAAACCGTAAGAACTTGGCCAACGTCACGTGAAGACTAAGCACGGAGCACATGAACTGAGGAACATTTATACACAGGTGACAAAAACAACACAGGTGAAGATAATTAACAGAAAGAGCAAAACAAGCCTAAGGAGGACATCTATTGGACACAGTAAAGAACTACATCTGGAACTATGACACTTTCATCACCAGGCGATGGAGGTGTTTATTGCCACGATAATCAAAACCTAATACAAACTACAATATTTCAATCACATTTTAAGCTATCCAACAGAGGTTCAGCACTTTAAAGCAAATGTTTTTAGGCATAATATCAGATTAAAATTAACTGCTCCTTCCTCCAATATTTGAAAAATCTACATGTTTTAGAGCATGTTTCATTACAAGTAATTTTGACAATCACGATAATATCATTTCACAACTTATATCGTTATAGCTATCGTTGATGATCTCACTATGTTACAAATAAAGGCCCTTCCGTCAAGAGCACTGCAGCAGAAAAACGCTTGCTGTCTCAAGGGTTTCACCATTTGGGCAAAGTAGAATCATGGCTTCCCTGATTACTACACAAATCTACAGCGTGCACTCACTCATTCATTCACTCTCCCGATTTCACTTTCTAAGTCCTCATTGTCACGAGTGGCTTTGCCTGTCTGCCAGGCCTAGCCGCTCATCCAAACCAAGTCTCTAGCAGCCAGATGCAGACCCATCAGACACACACACAGACACACAGACACATACACACACAAAAGCCCAGCCATATTGACAACTTCTCTAAAGACGAGATCAAAAGACCAGGATACATTCTATTAGTTGTTGCCCTCACCAGATATGTGGTTCTAGATGCATCGATAATGCATCGATCGACTTGATAAGATCTCATCTTATCAATTATGTGTTTCTATATTAGTCATTCTGTATTTCTGACCATCCTCTTTCAGTAGCTACTAAGCTCCATAAAGCAGGCTGTGGAATAATTTAAAGCCATGTCGGGCCTCTCTAAAGTGAGTGCCAGCATGAACACGCCTGCTAGAAATCTGTGACCTCACGTAACAGGAGAGCCCAGCATTAGTTATCTCAACAGCTAGGCTAGCCAGGGCCAGTGAAACAGAACAACTCTAGATACGGCAAGCTAAACAAAAGCTGCAAGCACTGTGCAAATGGCTGCTATAAAGTAGATAGCAAAAGTTGGCAAAGACACAGAGGCTTATAATTTCACATTGCAGGAAAACTTAACCTAAAACAACATATTTCAGATGAAAGTGATGTGGGGTTCATAGTGCTATGGATTGATCCTGGTCCAAATCTCGACTTAAATACACAACGTTTTAAAAACATGATAAGATGTAAATATGGCCTCAGTTGCCCATTAAAGGGTTGAACGTTATTGGCCGTTTTGAGTTACCTGGTAACGTCAATCAAACATTCTAGCTTTCCTAAGTCTCAAAGATGATGTTGCCATGGCAACTGATGTTTACTCTTGCAAACTTGCAAACATTGCACTTTCTTTAAAATGTGATAGTGGGCAGGTTCAAACAGGTAGTTTGGTTTTCCTTTTTGTTGACTTTAAATGTAGTTATAAATCCTACACTGCAAACCCCATGAAGTCTTTTGTAAAACAAAAAACATTTGACTTAAAGTTACAAGTTAAAATCTCCCTGAATGTTGGAAGGTCTAAGACAAAGTCATTCAACCAAAAGCACAAATGAGTTCCCTCTGATGCCATTCAAGCTAAGAATCTATCCACTGACGATAGTGTAAAACACAGTGGATATAAGCTACCACAAAATGAAATGTACGATTGTGGTGGGAAGGGGGCGTGACAAGATGCTGGATGCAAACAAGGGGGCGGGGCCGCTCAATCGCGAGGACCGACTCAGGTGTGGGTGGTGAGCATAATGAGGAATCACCTATAAATACTCATGTATGTTGTGCTCTCCTCAACAGTGAAACTGGGTCCAGCTCGACAGACACGGCCAATCCTTGCAGTTAGCGAAAAGTCTGAGTCTGCTTGATAATTCTCTAGAAGCGGAGCCAGGTTATATACCGGGGTGTGCGTCCCTCGGTGGCGGCCCGTCAGGGGAACAAAGACCGTCGTTACCGGATCTTTCCAAGTGTTTTCTCAAATGGCATCAGTATTAGCACATGCTTGTCACAATCGTATTATGTTAACTATTCTTAATTACCGAGGCACACACTGCTGCTGGCAACATGGTCGGTTATTGGTAGTGAATGAGTTCCAATGTCAATCATTTTTTCAAAAAATAAGCTACATACTAGTGGATGAATACAATACATTAAAATCAGTACAGTTTACAAGTCATGAGACCATTTGATGTTACACAAACTGTAGTACCACTACCTAACCCATGGATCCATTTTCTGATGACGCACATTAGTCTTTCCTGCTTCCCATTTTGACCAGGCCATTATTAATGTTACTGAGGTTTAATTATGTAACGTTGACAATAGGTTGATTCATGTTAACTCTTGCAGAGAAAGTATACATAAAGTTTGTTCTTTCTCGCAGGCAGCTATTCACACTATCTCTCTCTCTCTCAACAGGAAGTGGGACCTGGTTGCTGCTGGTTGTTACGGAAACATGCATTACAGCAGCTGTTCCCATTAGGTCATTGACCTCTCCAGCCTCCATCCGCCACAAGACAGACAGACAGACACACAGACACACACAGACAGACGGATACATCTAGCATAGACAGACAGACAGACAGACAGACAGACAGACAGACAGACAGACAGACAGACAGACAGACAATCAGACACAGCAAATTAACACACACACTGAAAAGACAAGCAAAAAGAGACAGAGGTAGATATTGACAGACAGTAAATAAAATAAACAGCTAGCTGCAACCCAACAGATGGGAGAATCGAAGTTTTAAACACCTCTTCACCTCATACAAGCAAAGTATATACACCACCTCTTATGCACATCTTCACTCGTCTTGACACAACGTGTGAGAAACCCAGAACGTTATGTTATGACCAACTAACAACAGAATTATATACATGCCGACACAACTCAATAGGTCAATACATGTTCTGGACACATACACACACAAACAGAGTTGAGTTGGTCAGCTGACCCTCACGGGACTCAGTGTACAGTGTGACCTCTGTCTGAGCAGCGCAGCAGAGGACTGTGGGAGCTCATTTAAAAGTCAACCACATTCATCCCCCCGCTGCTCTCTGCTCTGTGCTCTGCACCACCCCCAGGTGTGTGGGCTCAACTTTGAGCATACAAATACAGACCAAAAGAGTTGTATCATTTTTTAATTCGATTGTTCACGCTTTCAACAATTCAGATGCAGCAAGATGGCTGGAAGAGGTGTTGGGAGTTGTACATCTAGATGGTAGGGATGTATTTTGGCCAACTAATCTATTAGTCTGACTAAGAAAACAATGACAATATCAGGTTTAATTGTGCCCTACTTCACCTTTCTATATTAATTCAAACTCAACAGCAGCCAACAATGTTGGCTGCTTTGCCGGTTTAGTTTATCTACATCGAGCCCAGCAGTGATGTGCTATACCGTCATTAACATGCTAGTCTAAGTTATGTTGTCCCATGAGCTCCTTTTCAGTACCAGCAGATAGATGGAGATCCGCTGTAAGCAGCAGGGAACTTAACCTGAACAAAGGGCTGCAGGCAGCTGACAACAGCAGCAGCAGACTCAAGGTCATGCTGTTACTCAGTGCACTCTCTGTGGTCTGCTCTCGACAACACTAACTAACTCCTAGGCAGCACAGCACAGCCACAGGGCCATCATCCTGTTGAACAGAGAATATGACGATTCCCACTTCCGGTTTTTGTCAGAGAGACAGAAGAGAACAATGCAGCAGCTCTGCCCGCCCGCGCTGACGCACAGGAAAGACAAAGAGACACTGTATGTTTCAGTGCATTAGCGCACGCGCGCGCGTGTGTGTGTGTGTGTGTGTGTGTGTGTGTGTGTGTGTGTGTGTGTGTGTGTGTGTGTGTGTGTGTGTGTGTGTGTGTGTGTCCAGATCAGAGAAGACACATTAAAGTCTAGAGTCCAAATTGACCAACAATGGCTGATACTAACTATGACAATGTATTGACACGATCTTGTGATGTGACAACGTTAACCCCCTCCAAGAATGTAAAGTCGTATATATTTTTTTTAGGACAGAGACATTAATTAATTCACTGTGAACTTCCTGTTTTGAAAAACTATTTATAACGTAACATTTCAAACGACCGACAACTTGCCCCGTTGACTTCCATTCTAGCCCAGCTAGGTCGCTACTGGAAGAAACCAACACACTCAATACTAAACCAATTTATGAAGTATTGCAATACTAAACCAATTTATGAAGTTTGCGTCTCTAGAATCATGCAAGACAATCTGTGGATAAAATGGTGTCCACACTCTAGAATCATGCTGGATAAAAATATCAAACCTGTCCTTTAAGAATACCCCCACCATTTCATATAAGTTATTACTGCATTTAGCACAGTCAAAATAGCCTAGCCTAATCCTAAAATGCGTTGTCCCTGCGCTGCGTAGAAGATTTAAGGTCTGGCTGTCAGTAAAAGTATAAATGGTATTCTGGCTATTTCGGCTGGAAAATGAAGGCAGTTTGGCTGTAGAATCAAACCATGGCTGCTTGCGAGTGTCTTCCTCTCTGATTTCCCAAATAACATTGGCCATCCAATTATTGGTGAAACTGGAAGTTTAAGTTTCATTTTCCTTTTCAAGTGTAGGCCTACCTCATCTCTAGGTACTAATGACTTAATGACCCATGACCTTCCTATTCCATTTAGATTGTGCAATTTACTGCATAGATTTGATAAGAAAACGTAGAGGGGATTACTGTGTGGGATTACTGTATTCGTATATGTTAAAGGCCTGTTGAGATAAGGGTGTAAGTGTTAATACAAAATACATTCAGAATAACGTATATTATTATTATTGCCATAGTTAATAAGCACATGGAATAATTTATAATTGGCGTTGACAATTTTCGACTTCGAGATTAAGATTGAATTATCATCAAGATTTTTGTCCGTGTGGTTTGTTTAACCAATTAGCAAATAAAATAATGCCTGGGTGCTATTATGGTTAATATAGTGAGAAACTGAAAATAACTTGACAGACAAGCGTGACCCTCTCGTTGTGCTGTGTCGTATGAGGAGCATACCGATACATAGTGATGTGCTTTTTACAGCAATTTCTGTAAAGGGCCTCTCGCTGTTCAGTTTTCCTTTACAGTAAGTCTACGTCGTAAAATGACATATCTGCCTACAGCTCGCATCATCTGTCCACAATCCTCATGCATTTCAGAATGCGCACATACAAAGACCAAATCAAGGAACTCACCTATCGTTGATATAAACGTTGTATTGAACGCATCTTCACTGAATCGGAACAGTAGACACGTCTTTCCGACACCGCTGTCACCTATTAACAACAGTTTAAAAAGATAGTCGTATGTTTTCGCCATAGTCGCCCTCGTGCCTTTATTGCTGAATGTGTAATCGGAATCGGCACCCGCCCAAGACACTTCTTCGCTAGTGTAACGGTATCGTATGGTATTGTAACAGTACAGTGAGTGAACGGCGAGACTGGGAGGCGTCTACCTTGACACGTGAGAAACAAAATCGCTTACCTAGTCTCGCGTGGTTGGCTCGTAACCGACGAGACATCACACACGCACTAGTGTGTACTCTTTTCCGGCGTACTATTTGTACGCATCCAAAATAACGCATATTTTTTTACGTTTGCCTTCAAGGCTTTCTGCCATAAAGGCTTTAGCAAGTCAGGGGACGTAGTATAAAGAGCGACAAAGGACATATAGGGAGGAGGTCGTGGTGGATGACAAATAGTATGGCAAGCCGTTTAAACATTTAATAGCGAGACTGGATAATATATTGCAGATATCTGTAATTCAGTTCTTCCTAGTCAAAAAGAACAAGTGACGTCACTTTTGCCTTTCAGTTTCGAATAGCATTTTTGATACATAGGCCTGCCCATATATATCGATGAATATCTCTGCTATTTAATTGTTACTAGGAAAAAACTCACATTTCAGATATCTACAATCCAATTGTTATAGTCATAATTATCTTTAATTTCAGA
The DNA here is from genome assembly GCA_026745465.1 of Lota lota. Lineage (NCBI taxonomy): Eukaryota > Metazoa > Chordata > Actinopteri > Gadiformes > Lotidae > Lota > Lota lota. Next base: position 14,519,242 of record JACYXH010000659.1, on the reverse strand, counting down.
TATCCAAAAGGAAAAACCATTCCTGATAACCATAATGTAATTTTGAATATCCCTAGTGACTAGTATAGTGACTAGTATATATGACTAGTGAGAATGTCATTGCAGATAACTAATTGACATTCTGACCAATAAGAATATAATGTTAACTAAGAGAAATGCTAAAATGGATACCAAAAATGGAATTAAGAGATTTGAGTGTGGTTCGATTAAATGTTCAAATGCCTTGGAGGGAAGGTGATGTGGCAAGCAAGGCCGACGTATTAATTTAAAACTTTAATTATTGCGCGGGCCAGATTTAGTGTTTGACACATGTGGTCTAAAACCTTATGTGTTTTAGACCACGATATTTTGTTGAGCGGTAGCTGGGGCCCCATCATAGTGCAGGAGTAGACAGCCATTTGGCAGACATAGAGCATAGTGGGCAGGCTGGTGTGTATGGTTTGACCATGTCCTGGATGTAGGATGGGCCGGAGCCTTTCGCAGCACAGTAGGCAAACCAGTGACTTGTAGTGTGGGAGAAGTGTGGGAGAATTTGGAAAAGTTGAAGTCCAGCCGGGCTGCTGCATTCAGGAAGAGCTGCAGAGGACGAATTGCACATCCAGGCAGACCAGCCAGAGGTGACAACGGAAGTGAAGAAGGTGAGAGGGGATTGAGTCGACAGGGCAGGTGGTCAGGCAGTGGGAAGTGACCGGGGATAGTACCACATTGGGAGAGAGTGGTGAAAAGGGTAGTTAAGAGTAGGAGATGAAGAGGTAGAGATATAGGACAGGTGGTGTCAGCAAGTGGGTGGGGAAATGTCATCTGTCTCTTTTAAAAAGTAGTTAACAAAATCGCTTGGTGGTGGGGGGGGGGTGGGGGTGGCTGATTGAGGAGTGGGGAGAAGATGGGAAAGTGTTTGGGGGATTGGAGAAGGACGATTTATTTGTAGATTGAAAGAAAGAGCTTTCAGATTCAGATAGGGACGCAGAAAAAGGAGAGAAGAGAATGAGGCAAGAAGGTCGTCAGGGCGATTGGATTAGCAAAATACTCTTTCAGCCACCCTTAGATTGGTTCTGTCAGCATGCAGTGTCAGACCACCACAGAGCTGGAGGCGTTGGGCGGGCCTGCCGGGCCCCCTAGAAATGATACCTCGGCTAATGAAATGAAGAACATCTCTCCAACTTTAGGTTTTGTAGATGTATGGCCATAGGCAGACAGGGAATAAGGTAGCCTAAGGGAATATTGTTAACAATTGTGATCAATTTGAAAAATCACTTGCCTTAGAAAACTACTAAACACTATTGGAAATTCAACAAAAGTCGATCAGAAAATTTTATATTTAGAAACCTAGTGAAGCAAATAATGCCAAAACGTGGGTTGCAAGCTAATGCTTCAAAACATTGAGGAAAAATTGGGAATTCATGAAATATGAATTTAGAAAGGTAGCAATACAAACTGAAAAGCAAATAGCTGAGAACAAAAACAATGTTCAAACTTTAAAGGCTTCAATAACTTACTCTTAAATTGAGCGTTTAACCCATTCAGGGCAATTTAAGCCCATAGATCTTATCCTACGTTTTTAAAAGTAGGTTGAGGTTTGGACCAGGATCAATTCATACTCATGGCATGCTGCTTACAATATTTTTTAATGGAGTAAATATCTGCAGTTAATTAAAGTAACATTTCAAATGAAAAATGTATAATCTAGTATATGCAATGTCAGAATTAAATTTATCAAGATTTAAATTTGACTGAAGAAAGCG